>CM021105.1:18806862-19171756 GCA_007115665.2 Sequoiadendron giganteum
TAGAGATTTTACTTGGGTTTAAGGCTTTAAGGGTTGAGGGTTGAGGGTAGAGGGTTGAAGGGTTTAGGGTTTAGGGTTTAGGGTTTAAGGGTTGAGATTTGAGGGTTTAAGGTTGAGGGTAGAGGGTTGAGGGTATAGGGTTGAGGGATTAGGGTTGAGGGTCCAATGTATAGGGTAGAGGGTATAGGGGTTGAGGGTTTGAGGGTTTGAGGGTTAAGGGTAGAGGGTAGAGTGTTGAGGGTTTAAGGGTTGAGGCATTAGGGTTTATGGATTAAGGGTTGAGGGTTGAGGGATTAGGGTAGAGAGTTTACTTGGGTTTAAGGGGTTAGGGTTGATTGTAGAAGGTATTGGATTGATGGTAGAGGGTAGAGAGTGGAGGGTTTAAGGGTTGAGGATTGAGGGTTTAAGGTTGAGGGTATAGGGCTGAGGGTTGGGGGTATAGAGTCGAGGGATTAGGGTTGAGGGTCCAATGTATAGGGTAGAGGGTATAGGGGTTGAGGTTTTAGGGTTTAGGGTTTAAGGGTTGAGGGTTGAGGGATTATGGTTTAGGGATTAAGGGTTGAGGGTTTAGGGATTAGGGTTGAGGGAGTAAGGGTTTAGGGATTATGGGTTGATGGTTTGGGGTATGGGGTTTAAGGGTTGAGGGATTACATTTAAGGGATCAGGGTTGACGGTTGATGGTTGATGGTTGATGGTTTAAGGGTTTAAGGGTTGAGGACTTAGGTTTGAGTGATTAGGGTTGAGGGTTAAGGGTTAAGGGTTGAGAATGTAAGGGTTTAAGAGTTGAGGGTATAGGGTTGAGGGATTAGGGTAGAGAGTTTAAAGTTTTATGGAGGGGGAGAGAGGTGAGATATATATAGAGAGAGAGAGATAGGGGTTGATGACCTATAGGTTTGAGTATTAGGGTTGAGGTTCCAATGTATAGGGTAGAGGGTTTAATGTATAGAGAGACATGAGGGTTGAGGATCTAATGAATAGGGTAGAGGGTTGAGAATTGAGGGTATAGATTGATGACCTATAGCGTAGAGGGTATAAGGGTTGAGGGTTGAGGGTTGAGGGTATAGGGTTGAGGAATTAGGGTTTAGGGTAGAGGGTATTGGGTTTAGGGTAGAGGGTAGAGTATTTAAGGGTTTAGGTTTTAAGGGTTGAGAGTTGAGATTTGAGGGTTTAGGGTTTAGGGTAAAGAGTTTAAGGGGTTAAGGGTAGAGGGTATGGGGTTGATGGTTTAGTGTTGAGGGTAGAGGGTCGAGGGTTAAGGGTAGAGGGTAGAGTTTTTTAGGGTCAAGGGCCTAGGGTTCGACCTGGCCTTGGTCGAGGTAGAGGGTTGAGGGTATAGGGTTGAGGGATTAGGGTCGAGGGTATAGGGTATAGGGGTTGAGGGATTAGGGTAGAGAGGCAAGGAAAGATGGAGGGAGAAGTGAGATAGAGAGATAGAGAGAAAGGATTAGGGTAGAGAGAGGGAGTGGAGGAGGGAGGGATTGGGGGAGAGAGAGGGAGTGGGTGAGAGAGAGAGAGAGGGAGTGAGAGAGATATTTGTTTAGTTATGTAGGTAGAGAGATGGATTGGGAGAGAGAGGAAGTGGGAGAGAGATAGAGGGAGTGAGAGAGAGAGGGGGGAGTGGGGAAGAGAGAGAGGGGGAGTGGGAGTGGGAGGGAGAGACCTAAGAGAGAGGGACAGAGGGACAGAGTGGGATAGTGGGACAGTGGGAGAGAGATAGAGGGAGTGAGAGAGGGCAGACATCATGGCAGAGGGCAGAGGGTTTGGCTGGCCAAGAGCAGAGGCAGAAGTCAAGGCAGAGGGAGAGAGACAGAGAGAGAGGAGAGAGAGAGAGACGCCCAAGAGAGAGAGAGAGAGGAGAGGGAGGAGAGACTGAGAGAGGGGAGAGGGGAGAGAGACAGAGGGTACAGGTTGATGGCAGAGGAGAGAGACAACAGCTGAGAGAGAGAGACCCAATGAGAGTGAGAGAAAGGGCAGAGGGAGATTAACGGAGAGAGAGGGGAACGGGAGAGACATAGAGGAGGATAGAGAGGAAGGACTAGGTAGAGAGAGACATTTTTCTAGCTGTGTAGGCAGAGAGAGGGAGTGAGAGAGACAAATGGAGAGAGAGAGTCTGAGAGAGGGAGAAGCAGGAGGGAGACACTTGAGAGAGAGGGGAGGAGTGAGAGAGATAGAGGAGTGAGAGAGATACATGACTAGGGCAGAGAGAGAGCTGGGTTCATTTGTAGGCAGAGGAGGAGGAGTGGGAGAGAGATAGAGGGAGTGAGAGAGAGAGAGAGTGGGTGGGAGAGAGATATATGGAGTGAGTGAGATAGAGAGAGACCTAAGAGAGGGACAGGGGATAGGAGGGAGAGAATTGAGAGAGGGATATGGAGAGCGAGTGGGATGGAGATACCTGAGATAGATGGAGAGAGAGGGAGTGGGTGGGAGGGAGAGACCTGAGAGAGAGGGGGGAGAGATTAGGAGAGAGAGAGGGGGAGTTAGAGAGAGAGGGAGAGAGATAGAGGGAGTGAGAGAAGGAGTGGATGAGAGAGAGGAGTGTGAGAGAGATAGATACAAGGGGTGAGAGAGAGAGAGGGAGGGAGAGACCTAAGAGAGAGGGAGAGAGGGAGAGAGTGGGAGAGTGGGAGAGAGATAAAGGGAATGATAAGGAGAGAGGGAGAGAGAGAAGGAGGGAGGGAGATAGAGGGAGTGAGAGAGAGAGAGGGAGGGAGTGGGAGAGAGATAGAGGGAGTGAGTGAGTGAGAGAGAGAGACCTAAGAGAGGGAGATGGGGTAGGAGGGTAAGACTTGAGAGAGAGAGAGAAAGGGAGAGGGGATAGGAGGGAGATACCTGAGAGAGAGAGAGAGAGAGAGTGGGAGAGAGATAAAGGAAGAGATCTGAGAGAGATCGAGAGAGATAGAGGGAGTGAGAGAGAGAGAGGGAGTGGGAAAGAGATAGTTAGGAGGGAGAGATATATATATATATATATTAGGTTTTAGGGTTTAAGGCATAGTGTCTAAGTTGAGTTTTTAGGGATAAGTGAGAGACCTAGATGGATAAGGGGGGTGGATGGTTAAGGAGAGAGAGAGAGAGAGAGAGAGAGAAAAGAAACTTATAAAAATCAACTTTATCATAACATGAGCATATTGTGAAGAAGTTGAGATGTAGCCATTTATTCAACAAGACATAAGCGCTCACATTATAATGCGAGCACATTTTGTCTTGCTCTAAAAATGGTAAAAAACTCAATATACCCATGATCTCTAGGACCACATTTTGCATATTCTCCTAATTATGCACATGTTCCAACAAAAAGAAGATTTTTGATGATTTTGTGAATTTGAATGCAATTTTTTAACATTCTACCACCTTTTTATGATCTTTACACCACATTTGCATGAAATCACAGAGTTTTCATATCAAAAGTCATATAATATCAATTCAAGTCTCAATTCCATTCAAGAGTGATATGCAATTGAACATTGAGAAGGAAATGGGATTTTGAAAAACTCAAATTGTTGAGGAGTTTGATGCAAGAAGAAGCAAAGGCTACATAATTGGGTAGAACTCCTCCATTTGAATCTCCGTTTTTTTAGGTATGTGAAGTCTTTACACATTTTATTTATATTTTCTTTATTCTATTTTTCTTGCTTTGATTTTTTTATTTTGCATATTCCATGTTCATCATTTTTTTTTTCCATTATAACCTTATCTTTTCAATGCACATTTTAAATTACACAATTCTTTACACTTGCCAGTTATATTTTTAAACCACATCTCTTTGAGGAATTTTTTTTTAAAAATTGACCTACCTTGTGAATGCTTCCACATTTTGTATACACATATATATGAGAGAAGTTATAAGTATGTAAAATAGTATATCATTTTTCAATCCTTTTCTATGGATGTGCATACCCCTTTCCAAATCTTTCATTTTTGTATAGGCATGGGGATGTTGGAAAATGTAGTGTAATTTGGTTTTACACTTGGAAATCGTATATGCCTGAAATTTTCTAAAGACTTTTCAAAAAATCCATTTTGTCCATATCCTGCAATCATTCTAGTCCATGAGGACATATCTCATTGAGGTATTTTGTCAAACAATACTATCAAGTAGCTGATTGCATTGTATATGCTACCAAATTTTCCATACATGTCTACAAAATTATTTTATCAAACAACATAGACAAGGAAATCATTTGTTTGAAGAAATGGGGTCTCATGGTGATGTGCATTTTTTCAAATAGTTGATTTCATTGTCTATGCTACCAAATTTTCTATACATGTATCTACAAAATTGGAATATACTCCTCTCGCATTGATAGATCTTTCAATCTATTTTGGTTTTCATCTCTATTTCTAAACTTACCTCATCTCTAATGTTGTGATATATTTTTAATGTTTCCTTGATTAGTCTACCTACAAGAGATTGTAACCCTTCTCTCCATAATTTCAAGACTCTTTATTCAAGGCTAAGTTAGAAACATGGGGAAAGGTGTATCCTATCTTGCAATCATGGCACGCCACAAGACCAAATTTCTTTAAGGCATTGGATCCAAGAATTTATGTGACCTTTGAGAAGCTAGTTATCTCACTAGCTTGTCAATGTAGTAGGTTTGACAAGGTAGGGGGCTATTTGAAAGAATGCCTCATAGAAATGTGGTCTCATGGTGATATAGCTTGTCAATGTAGCAGGGTTGGCAAGGTAGGGGTTGTTTGAAAAAATGCCTCATAAAAATATGGTCTCATGGTGACGTATCACATTTCTATGAGGTATTTTTTCAAACAATCCCTAATTTACCAAACCTACCACATTGACAAGCTATTTCATTATGAGACCACATTTCTATGAGGCATTTTTTTAAATAGCCCCCTACCTTGTCAACCCTGCCACATTGACAATCTATATCACTGTGCAGCCACATTTCTATGAGGAATTTTTTCAAACATCCCCTTACCTTGTCAACTCTGCCGCATTGACAAGCTAGTGAGCTCACTAGCTTGTCAAAGGTACCACATTTTTCATACATGTCTACCAAAACATTAATGTCAAACAATTCACATGCCTTGTCCATGCTTCCATTTTGAGCCTATCTTGCAATCATGACATGCCACAAGACCACATTTCTTTAAGGCATTCCATCCAAAAATTCATGTGAGCATTAACAAGCTAAGTGAGCTCACTAGCTTGTCAATGCGGTAGGGTTGACAAGGTAGGGGTGTTAGAACACAATGATCTACTGAGAGGTGGGTGAATTAGTCGATATTAAAACTTTTAATTTTAAACTCCCAAGAAGATAGATTCTTAAAATACTCAATGTGTAGATTAGAGCATAAACTAATATAGCAATCACATGCACATGAAAGAACAACACATAACACCATATATACGTGGAAAACCCATAGTGGGAAAAACCACAGTGAAAATTTCTGCTAGGATCTATTTTCCTAATCTGGCCTCACAAGCAATGAAGTTCAATTACAATTTTAAGAGCTCGAACTCTAAGGAAGCACCAACTCCCTGTTTTAAAAGCTACAACTTCAAGGATGTTGCAACACCCCATTCTGAGCTACAACTCAATGCAAAGAGGCTACAACCTCTCCATATTTACAAATTCAATTATGCATAAATTGGTTTTGCAAAAACCTATAATACATAAATTTAGTACATAATAATTTCTCTCTTTATTCACTCTCACACCACTATAAACAGTTTCAACAATACATTTCATATTTTCACAATCTATTATAGTAACACACTTCACTCATTGATCATATTCTCTCTTCACTCACCTTGACCAACAAGTTCATATTACTAAACTTCTATATATATAATTATTTCTTCTTCAAGAAGAAAATCACATCACACTATAACCCTAATTACAATTCAAAACTAAACCAATTCATTTTTGGTGGGATATTTCGAGGGTTTTCATTTTGTTTCACCATTTTCCTATCCATTGAATTCAAGTTCAAATTGTGTGTTCTTCTTTTCCTTAAAATCGGTATCATCATCCAATAGCTTAGAAAAATCCTTGCTAGATGTCGACCTAATAATTTGTGCAGGAAATTTTATTCCATTATACTCCTTCTTGGATCAATATCATCCCTTATTCAATGTAAAAATTTGTGCCACTCATTTTTCCATTTGATCAATCTCATTCATAGTTGTATTCGTTTACATAAGAAACTGTGCCAACACCTGTGTCTTCCCACACCATGCGTTCATGCCCTAGAAATGTTTTTTTTCATGTATTAGTTGACTAGGGTTACACAATATATCACCATCGTCAATTATTTCATTTGACTGAATAATTATTTTGCAACAAGGATGCAAAAACAACAAATGATCGATTGCCAGGTGTCATCATTCCATTCGCCTTCCATATGCACATCATCAATCAACATTTTGTCACTTTTGATATCACCATATCACTGAAAATTTAGCTAATCCAAATTCACTTTAGTGATGTAGCAATCATCACTATATCGCTACTTCGATAAGACTTTATCTTTTATTTTAGCGATGTAGATTCTTCATCACATATCGCTAAACTCACACATAGTTTCAAAAATATTTCCAAGATGCACAATAGTCATGATTTTCACTTGGACCCACTGCCACATATCAACCAATGTGGACTACTTTCCACCAATCCCTTCTTCCCCATGAGTCTCACACGATTCCCACTGAATTCTTAGTGGGCGGGTAGGAAACCACCATGTATACACTTCCGACATCACCGATAATCCACCAAAGTCATTGACTTCACTTATTGCCAAATCGAGCAAACAACCATGAAAATCCCTTCAAAATGCCTAAGTCACTTCAATGAGTTTACGTTTCCCCTTATCGGTTCATCAAAGAGAGTTCTTCTAGACTCTGACTGAGATACCAGTGTCTCATCGATGAGAAGATCATCGGGTTATCGAAGGGACTCCAAGACAAGTCCTGTCAAAAGGAAAATGTCATGTCAATGTAGCCAACTCACACCGAACCATTTCCAAATAGTATGATCAAAGGGATAGTTAAGTGACTTTCTTCAAAACAACTATGTCATCCTGACGCACCTTCAAGACACTGCCAACCTAGGTGATGGGACTAGTCACCAACACAAAATTAATAACATAAGTTGTCACTCAAGGTAACCTATAACCTATCATAGCAACTTAACGGGGAAATATAACACTATAATTAGATCCGCCATTATTGTAGTTTCCTTTGCATTTGCATGATTGAAACTGCTCATTATTGCACCTTTGACATCAATGGCCACATTTTTCCAACACCAATAGTATCCTTTTGACATCAATGACAACATTTTCCAACAATCTCCCCCTTTGGCATTGATGGCAAAACTTGAAATGCTCATACAAGATGAAACATTGATGCTCTATAATAATTTGATTATTCACACATCAACACAACTCCCCTTATGGCATATACCACTTATGTACTTAGCATGCTCATATGATTTGAGCATTTGCATCACTTCTCCCCCTTTGACATCAGTGGAAAAGGGTTAAAATCTATGCACTCCCCTTGAGAATATGCTCCCCTTTTGACAAACCAATGCAAAGAGAAAGAGGGGATTCTAAACATTGCAACCATCAAGTCATTAGAAATTTGAAAAACAATAGTTACCTGACTTGACCACACTATCCTAATCGACAAGGTTAAAGAGATAAACAAAGAAGCTCCCCTTGGATGTATCCTCTATCACTAATGTTTAGTGATATGATGTGGGAAAAATTACTCCTAGCTACTTCCTCAGATATTCAAACTGATCAGTGGGAAGAGGCTTGATAAATATATCATCCACTTGTTCCTTGGTAGGGACATACTCCATGTTGACTTCCTTTTCTGCAACCTTTTCTCTAATAAAGTGATGTTTGATTGATATATGCTTTGTTTTGGAATGCATCACCGGATTCTTTGATTTGTTGATGGCACTTGAATTGTCACAAAGAATAGTGATAGGTTCATTGTACTCCATTTTGATGTCCTTCAATGTTTGCCTCATCCATAAGACTTGAGTGCAACATGCAACTACTGCAACATATTTTTCTTATGTTGTAGAAAGAGTGACAGACTCTTGCTTTTTACTCATCCATAAAACCAACCTATTTCCTAAAAGGAAAGCACCACCACTAGTACCCTTTATGTCATCCACACTTCCTACCTAGTCGACATATATATAAGCTATTTAAGTGAAATCCTTGCCTTTGGGGTACCATAAGCCATAGTCAACAGTACTCTTGATATATTTAAAACATATTTTATAGTGTTGACATGGGATTCCTTTGGCGTAGCCTAGAACCTTGAAACCATGGAAACCGCTTGCATTATATTAGGCCTAGATGTGGTTAGATATAGTAGACATCCAATCATTAATCTATATTGAGTCTAATTTATATCAGGTGATTCATCTACTTTGCTTAACTTGCAGCTAGTAATCATAGGAGTACTAACCAGTTTTCTATCCTCCATTCCAAACTTCTTAAGCATTTATTTTGCATACTTGGTTTGTGATATGAATATACCTTTATCAGTTTGTACAATTTGTAAACCAAGAAAAAATTTGAGTTCTCCTAGCGTGGACATTTCAAACTCATCTTGCATATGTTTAGAAAATATTTTTCACATTACATCATTGCTACCACCTATAGACACTGAAAATTGGTCTATGCCTGCGAGTACCACTTTCAACATAATTTTCTACTGTCCATGGTCATAATTAAATAATGTTAATTATTTAATTATTTTCTAAACACATCTTTCTTCTATTAATTAAATAACCCTTATTTATTTAATTAATTCATTATGACCTTTATTCAACTATGATTAATTAAATAAATCTTATTTAATTACGTTGCTAATTAATTAATTCTCTTTCTGAATTAAATAATTTATTATTTAGTTTAACCCTTTATCGTATTTTGACTATAATTAAATATTCTTTTTGAATTATTTAATTATTCAATTAACCTTTTCGATAGTCAATTAAATAAATCATTATTTATTTAATTAAATCTTTCAAATTTTGAATGTTGAATTAAATAAACATTTAATTCATAATTAATTATTTCTGTCACATTCTTCTATCATCTTGTTAACTAATTATTCACTCACCATCTCGCTTGAGATCTATTTGAATCAATTGGTTATCTCTGGATTTGATATTTTGATCGTCTCTACAAAAAGGACTCTCTGTCTTGATCACTCGGTCTAACTCATATGCATGAACATATTTATTAATTAAATATCTTTATTTAATTAATTAATTCATGTGTCCATTCGAACAAATCATTCTCCAAGTTCTAACTCTATCCTTTTCATTCAAAGTCTAATTATTCTATTTTCGAAGACTTTCAACTGAAGATTCAATCGTTTATTTAATCTTGAAGTCTATTCTTCTTATTTTCGAATAGTCTTAACACCAGATTAAATTATTATTATTATTTAATCTTTATCCTGTACAATTTCCCAACTCACGTTCTAACTGACACAAATCTCAATTGCATGAAATTCATCAATCTCGACCATTGATCTCTCTTTTGAATCTGAGCCAATCATTTGAAAACTGAATTTCTATAAATTGACTTGTCATTGTCATTATTCTCCCTCCCAAAATCGATACTTTTGGAAGAACTTAATCTTCAATATTTTGCTTAGATATACATCAAGGCTAGGCTTGCATATATACTAAAAATTTGAGGGCAAGAATACCAACATGAAAAAATGGAGAAGGACAATCAAGATAATTCAAGGAAATGGATTGATATTCGGTGAGGATGTTCTATGTTTTCACTTTATTTTCTTTTTAGTTTATTTTATCTCATTCTTAGTTGTTTGATTTAGATTAATGCATGTTAGATTAGATTTAACCCATCTTACTATGTAGATTCATTTATCTACGTTACATTTGGTGAACCTGACGTGAAGACACTTCAATCTTCACGAATCCATTCCGCTTTCTCTTTTCTTTTTCTTTTGCAGGTATCATATGGAAAACCGCATCTAACTGATGAAATGACACATCTGACTCTGTGAACCACAATTGATAAATTTTGAGATGCATCTAAATATTCCACACTACATTTGACTATCAACATCGCGATGCATCTGGTTGGTAATACTTTCAAATTTTAACTTTCATATTTTCACGTTTTTATCTAGATTTGTTTTGTTTTTTCTGCTAATATTTTGTTTACAACTGTGTTTTAGGAGGATAACACGGTTTTTACAGGATGAAGTGTAGAAGACTTTGAAAACAAAAACCCCTTCTTTTCTACAAGATGAATCACGAAGACAAACAAAACTACTAACAATTTGCATGCAGGACCTATTGTCGAAGACCTTAATTTTTAAAATGAACATTGTGTTTGGTAGTTAGATAATTTTCATTTGGATTAAACTTAACCAGTTTTTTTCATGTATGTACATGTTTAGTTTAGAACCCCATGATTTGGTATATTGAAGTATCCTCTCCCCTTGTGCATTCATGTGATCCTGGGTGTAAGTGAAATGGTTACTGACTCTAGAACTTGGGCCTGTTTAGGTGGGAAAAAGTACTCACCCCAAGATGACTCGGACCGGTAGCACGCTAGATGCTAAGCGAATTCCAGTTGGTATATAAAAGTGGATTCTTCAGGGAAACCTAAGAATCACGCTCATTATTCTGATGAGAAGGGAAGAAATGGTCTCTCGTCATATGGGATGATGCCCCATGAATATAATTCCCTTACTAATAGCCTTGTTATAGTTTTTTCAAAAATCTCTATCTATTTACTAGTGCAGCAGGTCAGACCTGTGAAGTCATCTCATATTCTTACAGTTCATGTGTAGAGATGAAATGTATGCCATGGTATTTTCATGGGTACAATACCTTGGTTTCCTCGTATAAGTGAGTGTCGTGGAGGGGAGCCAACGGGGTCAAGCTACTAGTCATCCAACTTGAATATGTGTAGTTGGGGAAACCTAATTGAGAACTCAGTAAATATTGTCCAACACAACCTAGGATTGTAATTGTCTTATGATTTTAACAGATTTATACACATCAAAACTGAAAACACATTGTCTTTTGTGATTGTTTTCTTTACTTTCCAAAACTAGTCACAAAAACTGGGTCAGTCATAACTTTGTCATCAAAAAATTGCAACTGTCAAATTTAGAACCGCATGTGGCTTTACGAGTCACAATTGTTAAATAAAAAATTGCATGTGTCTGTCAACAAATTCAATTTTTACAGAGTTTAGATTTTGAGTCGCATCTACTTACTAAGTTGCAACCGATTTATGATTCGCATCTGTCATAATTTAAACGACATCTATTTGAGAAAGCCACAATTGTCTATCAATACCCGAGTTTGAATTTTACCAAAGAGTCACATTTCTAAACCTGAAACACATCTGTCAATATCTTAACTGCATCTGAAAATTGAACTGCATCTACTGGTTAACAAAAATCTAAAATTTGCAGTCACCAGTCTGAAACCAAACTATCATTTTCACCTCTATTTCTTATGGTCAACCTTGAACAAAAACTAGAAAATTGCTCAAAACCTTGCATTGTTTATCTTTAGGTGTCATATACATCTTAGTTGCAAAATTTAGTTACCTCATAGGAATTTTCATATCTTAGAATAGATCAACTTTCCACATATTGGACAAATTTCATGTTTTGACAGTCTAAGTCATTGAACCTAGTCACTTTTTTCATACTAGTGAATCCTTCTAGCTCATCAGTCTAGTTTGGAAATTCACCCTATCATTTTTTCCTTGTCCTACATCAAGTTCCTTGATAAAGTTAAGTCGTAGCCTTGATTAATCCATAGGTGGTAGGTAATATCCTCTTAGAATCATTTACCATCATAGCCTACTTAGAACTTTGCATACTATCATCTTAGCATAGCATCATTTTGGACATCCTTTATTTACCAAAAAAATACCCAAAAAAAATAGCAGCATTCATATCTCATATCTAGAAAATCCCAAAAACATAGATTAGCACATATCATTTCTTAGATGTAGTTTTGCATCCCTATTTTGAGAAACATTTTCATGGTTGAAACAAGGTCTAGAAAGAAAGAAAAATATATGGAAGACTCAAAATAATTCATTAATCCTTTTGGAAACCAACCATCAGGGAAAGAGAGACCACATAAAACTTTGCTTGAAAAACACGTCACTAGAGACACACATGGAAATATTTTTTCTGAAGACATAGATGCTGCTATAGAGGATCTTGAGTTTGCATCCGTTATGGATGAGTGTTTGGAAAATGATCCCCAATGGTATCTAGCATAGTTTCTAGTAGAAGGTGCCACACCACCACCATGATTTCATGTTCACACCTTAAAAACAACATATACCCAACCAACGCAAAATGTGACATCAAGTGTCTTTGTTCCTAAAATTACCACAACGATGCCAACTAGCATATCTACTCAAAACATTTTCAATTGTAAAAACAACCCCATTCAACATAACACAAGGTTTACAATTTATTGCGGGAGCAACTTCATCAAACCCCTTTGGCGCAAACACTACTGGTAAAAGATCCAAAGTTGGCACGAACACAACTATACCTCATACTAACACCAGTACTGTCATTCCTCAAATAGGGGCTACACAAATAGGAAATATCCCTATACCAAATCAAAACATTTAGACAGGGAATATTCCTATACCAAATCAGAACATTCAGACAGGATATATCCCTACTCCATCACTAAATATTCAACCAAGATATACACCCTCACCAAATCACGACTTGTCACAAAATATTGCATTTCATAACACTTACATCGATCCAAATAATGCTACCAACATGTCATTGACACAAGTAGATGTTCTCCAAAATCAAATGCAAATTCTCCAACAACAAATGGATAGTATGTCCATGTCAGGAAAATGAACTATCTCAACGCAAGATTTATGTCCATATCCTTTTGACAAAGCACTATACATGACACCCTTCCCACATGGATACATTATACCAAATTTACCTAAGTATAATGGGAAGAGGAACCCTCTAGAACACATCAGATAATTTTTCACAACATGCATGGACATCTCGTATGACCCCACATACTTAATGAGACTATTTCCACGAACCCTTGTCGGGATAGCATTGGAATGGTTCTCTAAACTACCATATGGCATAAGATCATGGGGCGAATTAGCTGAGAATTTCGTCGAACACTTTACCTTCAACATAGACAATGAAATCATGATAGCTACCTTGTTTCACACCACGCAAGAAGAGGGAGAAAATTTCACCACCTTTTTCTAGAGATGGAAAAGTTTAGCTAGTCAATGTCCAGTTGAGATACTAGAGAAACAAAAAGTCACAATATTCCTTGAAAATCTTCATCCAAAATTGAGAAGTGACTTAAGAGTACATTTTTGTACCTCTTTCCTAGACTTCGTGCAAAAGGGAATTATCCTCGAAAAATGCCTTATTGACAAAGGAGAAATTAAGACACCAAGTAGAAACCCATTTGTTCAACACCAAAATGCTCCCAACGATAGAAACAAATTTTAGTCTAGATACAAAAATATAACCAATGATGGTGTCATCGATGCTAAGATTCTACATGCAAGACCTGTCATCTCACTTAGAGGTTACAATCCCTCTCATGACATGCCCAGTGGTGTTGATCAAACTGCCAACTTTGTCCAAAATTCACAGCAACAATGGCCACAAAGGAGATTTCCTAAATGTGAGTTTACGCCTTTGGGGGAGCCAATTGAGACAGTTTACAAACAACTGATTAAAAATAATCTCATACAACCTCTAGAACCCAAACAGTATGATCCTAGATAGTTTAAACCATCCTGGTGGGATGATAACGCCTATTGTGAATACCATCAAGCAAAGGGACATAACCTACAACAATGCTGACAACTGAAGAACATCATACAAAACTTTGTTGAAGATGAAACTATAGAAGTCAGTGGGCAAAAACATACCAAAAATAGTGATCATAAGGTCTTCACAAATCCATTACATGACCATGGGAAAGGAAAGGCCTCCACTTTGGGAACTAATCCTAATGCCTCAGCTAATTATGCAAATACCAAGTACAACTATGGAAAAGGTACGATCATTAATCACCTTCGAGCTGCAAATGAAAATATCCATACCATCACCATAAAGAATCATTTTGAATGTGTTGTCAATACACGTAGAACTAAGATAACTCTTCTGGGTCCTTCATTGGACCCACCACCATAGTCTTTTAGGCCTAAGTATAACTTACTTGAGTAATTGGGGAAGACTCCAGTACATATATCCATCTTGGAACTATTGACCTTATCACCAGATCATCGAGCCATTCTTGAAAAATCCTTACAGAACACAATTATCCCTACCAACTTAGATGTAAATCATTTTGAAGAAATTGTAGGATACTTAACCAATTCCCATCATGCCACATTTTCTCAACAAGATTATTCCACTGAGAAGACCAATCATAATGACCCTTTACACCTTGAATTCTTATTCCATCAAGCCAAAGTCCGATGAGTCTTGGTAGACAGAGGAGCAAGGTTGAACCTCTACACCTTGAAGCTGGTTAAGGCATTAGGATTCTTAGAAGAATGTGTGGAAAACACTAAAAGTATAGTCATTAAGGCTTAAGATTATGAGGAAAGATCATCCAAAGGAGTTGTCACACTCCCTATCAGAATTGGCCTAGCAGTCATGGACACAAGTTTCCAAGTCTTGGATCTCACCCTTCCTTATAACCTTTTGTTCGGTAGACCTTGGATACACGCTATGAAAGTCATACCTTCCACATACCATCAATGTCTTAAATTCCTGTATAATGGCACAGAGATCACAATTGATGGTTATCTAGATCCTTTCCAATACTACACAAGCCTACGATAAATACCACAAAGATAGGTGTTAGCCAATCAGGAGGCTTCATCCTCCACCTTATCCCTGTACGTTGATCCATCAACTCTTACCAAGTCCATTACATTACACCCACCATCCAGTCTTAAGTTTGAGATCCAAGATAAGGTCTATGGAGAATATAACATGAGAGCATCTTATTGTGTCAGTCAAATGGTTCCTCCTAAGTCATATGGTCTACCCACAACAAATAGGAGACAATTAGTAGTCACATTCCATGTCCCTCCTACAATGACTTTAACAAAATGGGGAGATTTAAGCAAAGAAGCTACAAACCAAGAAGATTTCACCTCTTGGTTGTATCTTGAAGACAATGAATACCCTCCACCGTCTATTTAAATATCTAAAGATAAGTATGGAAAAGGCTTCACAATAATGCAAAGAGAAGGATATGACAGACACAGTGGCTTAGGACTACATAAAAATGGAAGGATTCAACCAATCATTTTCTCATCATGACCAAAAGGCCTAGGGCTAGGTTCTCAACTACTTAGAATTGGCTTTCCTAGTACTTTGTCACCATTCCAAGAGGAATTAAGTGCTTATGAAGACATCGATATATCTCACAAACCACTTGACCTAGTTTATGATGAATCCCCTGACTCGAGCGACTATGAATGGAATTCCCTTTCCTCTACCAACACCATGAACCTAGATAAGTTATTTGGGGAACTTGAAAAAATGATAAAACCCGTAACAAATCCATCTAGTCCCCATCCTAAGAAGTCCTTGTCCAAAGAAGAATGGATTAAGAATTATTATTGGGAAACCCTTGATCTTGCATCTTGGGCACCTGACAAACCATCTTCTAATGACCTAGCCCTTACAGTAGTCCCACAACAGAGTTTACCTACCCATAGGAAAAAGAACAAAAAGGAGTTAGTCCAAGACTTATGTGACCATGTCAACAACTCTATCCTCAAATTGTCAGCCTCCACATTTGATAACTCCGATGATGGCATGCCCCTCGTATATCCCCAACTTATCGATTGGGATCAGCAAGGTACACCCATCTTAGACACATTCGAGAACAACGAAGCAAATGTTGAGTTCATGGGACTTCGAGAAGGCATACCTAGAGGTGATCATAAAGCTAGCTTTAACATTGATTTGGATGAAAAAGCATATTTTGGGGATTCTATTCACACCTCTAGTCACAAAAATGAAAACAATAAAAATGACGAGTCCCTAGGTGAAAATCGAAAGGCGCCTTTGGACAAAGAAATAGTAAAAATAAAGGACGTATTTGAGGGCGAAAACCTCTTTAAGGCACCCAAGAATGGAGGTTTGAACATTCTTCCAGTTGCTCAGGAAAGATCACCAATGTTAGTGGAAGAATCAGTCGAGATCAACATAAACACAAAAGAGAATCCTAGGATCATTTACTTTGTAGCATCTTTGACAAAGACAGAGCAACCAAAGTTTTGAGACTTCTTTACAAAAAGACAAATGAACTTTGCATGGCCATATGTTGACATGTCTAGGCTAGATCTAGACCTTATATTACATCATCTACCATTACAACCAAGTGCTAAGCCCTTCAAGAAGAAGTTAAGAAAAATGCATCCATGGATCACTCTACTAGTCAAAGCAGAACTTAAGAAGCTATTAGATGTTGGATTCATCAGATCCATAGACTATGTAGATTGGATTTCAGATTTGGTGCTAGTAACCAAACCATTTGGGGGTATCTGCATTTGTATAGACTTTTATAGATATCAACAAGGTGTGTCCTAAGGATGATTTCCCTTTCCCCGACATTGACATGATAGTGGACCTTACAGTAGGATATGAGATGTTATCCCTCATGGATGTTGTCTCTGGGTATAATTAGATTAAAATTGCAATAGAGGACCAACACAAGACTACTTTCACATGTCCATGGGGAACAAATTGTTGGAATGTTATGCCTTTTGGGCTCAAAAATGTTGGAGCTATGTATCAATGTGCAATGACGGCTATATTTCATGACCTTGTACATACCCTCATGGAAGACTATGTCGACAATCTAATAGCCAAGTTAGTAACAAGAGCAGATCATTTGAGAGTCTTAGACAAGATATTCCAAAGACTAGAAAACTACAAGGTAAGGCTAAATCCAAAGAAATGTGTCTTTGGCGTTAAATCAGGAAAACTTCTAGGATATATCATTTCTAGAAGAGGTATTGAAGTGGACCCTATGAAATTAAAAGAAATAATGGGCATGCCTCCACCAACCAACATTGGTCAGCTAAGAACACTACGAGGGAGACTTCAGTCTATAAGATGCTTCATAGTACAGTTAGCAAACAAGATATATCCATTTCAACACTTGCTAAAGAAGGGGGTACCGTTTGCATGGACACCCAAATGTCAAGAAGATTTTCAAAAGATCAAAGAATATCTACTTACACCGCCAGTGTCAATGCCACCTAAAGATAACCGACCTTTAATACTCTATATTTTAGCAACTCAATCAGCACTAGGAGCCTTACTAGCACAAAATGATAATTAAGATCATGAAAGAGCAGTATATTACATCAGCCGCACATTGGTGGGATATGAACTAAACTATAGTAACATAGAACATGTCTATCTTGTAGTATTTTTTTCTACCCAAAAACTTAGGCACTATATGCTAAACCACCAAACCATGTTGGTCACCAAAATAGATCCTCTGAAATATCTCCTAAGTAAAGCAGCACTGACAGTCTGATTGGCTAAATGGGTTATGATACTTAGTGAATATGACATCCAATAAGTGGAAAGGAAAGTGATTAAAGGACAAGTAATTGCATATCAGTTGGTAGATGCACTGGTCAAGGACAACCATCCTCTAGTGGCAGATTTTCCTGATGAGTTTATTTTCAAAGATGACACTAGAACCACATGGAAATTATACTTTGACGGGTCACATACTAATCGTGGTTCAGGAGCAGGCATACTATTTGTTACACCCCAAGGTGACACCATACCTAATTCATTATGCATTGCTTTCCCTTCACTGAAAATATAGCGGAATATGAAGCCCTTGTGATAGGATTAAGAATGATAGCCCAATCGAAGATCAAGAGTTTACATGTTTATGGAGATTCTTAGGTAGTAGTATGGAAAGTCAATGATGAGTATGAAACTAAGGATGAGAAGCTTGCCCCCTACAAGTGCATGGTAGACAGTTTTAAGCAATACTTTGATAACATCAGCTTTCAGCAAGTACCCCACATTTAGAATAGGGCAGCAGATGTTATGGAAACTATTGGTTCATTATTGGATATACCTAGCAACATGCCTAAATTTGAGTTCTTGGTCGAACAAATTTTGGTCCCCACCTATGATGTCCCAGATTCTATGATGGTGTGTATGATTTTTGGTCCTACTTCCCCATGGTACAAGGACATATTGGACTACCTAAATGCCCAAATTCTTCCCTTAGACCTGTCAAATAACAAACATAGAACCTTTATTCATAGGTCTTCTAAATACACCATCATCAGAGATACCCTATATAGACGTACCTTAGCTAACACCTTAATGAGATGTCTCGATGTTGAAGAACCACAAGCAACCTTACGAGTGATACATGAGGGTATGTGTGGATCCCATTCTAGCAGTCCTACCTTAGCCCACAAGATTATGAGATTAGGTTATTATTGGCCTACTATGGAAAAGGACTCATATATCTTTGTCAAGAAATGTCGACAGTGTCAAATACATGAAGATTTGATATACGCGCTAGCATAGGAGCTCCGCTCGATTACTTCACCATGGCCTTTTGCCCCAATGGGGACTTGGCCTCATAGGTAAGATACACCCTCCATCTTCCAATGGTCATAAGTTCATCATAACCACCACCAAATATTTCACCAAGTGGATTGAGGCTATTCCTATGACCTATATTAGCGACACTCAGATTTCCAGGTTCATCCTAAATTACATCATTTATCGGTATGGTGTACCTCAATCTATTATCACAAACAATGGCCACCCATTCAAAAACCAAGAATTCCACCATATTTGTGAGCAATTTTATATCCAACATCATTTTTCAACTCCATATTACCCATAAGGTAACGTCCAAGCTGAGGAGTCTAATAAAACCATCATCAAAATCCTTAAGAAGACTATTAATGATGTTGGTTGTGACTGACATCTACATCTAAATCCTACCCTATGGGCTTACCACACTAGCATCTGTACTCCTACTAGCACCACTCCATACTCCCTATTATTTAGTTTAGAAGCTATCTTACCTATTGGGGTTGAAATTCTTTCCCTAAGGGTATCCTTGAAAGGTCACATTGACAATGAAGAATATCACGTATCCAGATTACATGAGTTAGAATTTTTAGATGAACGAAGACAAAAGGCTTTAGATCATCTTCAAGCATATCAGAACTATCTTCTTCATAGCTATAATAAGAAAGTTCTAAATAGACACTTTGACACTGGTGACCTGGTCTTAATGGAAAATTCTAAGAATTAGATAGAAAGAAAAAAACTAGGCAAGTTTGAACGTAACTAGTTAGGGCCTTATATTGTTACAGAAGCCTTTGGATCAGGGGAATATTAACTCTCTACCCCTGAAGAGAACTAATTTTGTCACCAATCAATAGCCTTCATCTACAAAGGTTATATGCTTAGCTTCTGAGAGTCTTGTCTTAACCATCAAAAAACAAAAAACAAAAAATATAGAACAACTAAAAATTGTTACCTTGATGAAAACCTAGCAAACGGGTGTCTTTGTAACATCAAAAAATTTGAAAAATCCAAAAAATAGTAAAGAGAAATAATCCGTCCAATAGTGAAAACCACTTTGGTGGCACTTTAGATAAGTACCATGGTAATAACCTGGCAAACAAGCGCCATGTGTAGTCGACTTTTCTGCTTCATCTACCATCATTCCAATCAGAATTTTTCACCATCACCCATAATAAATGGTTGTCCATTTCCATTACTTGGAACAATTATCATCTAGTCCACTCTGTCTCCCCACTTCATCCTATAGGTCTTATTCTCGACTGGGGGAAAATCCTCAATTTGAGTCATTTAGACCTTGTATATAACAACCAAATGTCAGAAAATGTCCTACAAAAAGCTCAAAAACATTAGAAAATGTCATGAAAAAGTCCAAAAACTCCAAAAAAAAAAAAAAAAATCAAGAAAACATGTCAAAAACATCCCCAAAAATAGAGTCAGAGTCAGTTGTGTCAAGTCAATTGTAGACATAGTCGAACTACATTGCCTCTGTGATTGGATGTAGGCAAGGCCATCTGTCAATGTGCCTCTGAGGCATTAGGTTCGTCTTTCTAGGTTTTTCACGTCTCACACACATAAAATCATGACTTATTCTTTGTATATTTCAAAGTCACTGGTCGTGTCGAACTATGAGATCTCTGTGTGTATAAGGTAGGAAAGACCATCAATTGATGAGCCTTTGAGGCCGCACTAGGTCATTCCATTAGGGTTTATCACAATCACTATCCCACATATCAAATATTCACACACTCAGTCAATCTTGTCAGTAAAAGTCGTGTTGAAATATGAGGTCTCTACATGTACAACGTAGGCAAGGCCATCAATCGATGAGCCCCTGAGGTTGCACTAGGTCAATCCTTTAGGGTACATCATATCATATATCATCACACACACACACAATAGTCAAGGTATCAATACAAGTCACACATCAAAAATCCAAACATGTCAGCAATGTCGCCAGGTTAGATAAAAAAAATAATCAAAACAATCACCTTAAGTCTTAGTCAGGATGTGTCCTTCTTGACAACAGACATCATCAATCATCATAGCCTCATACAATTTGTCACATCAATGTCATTAGGCTCAACATCTTATACGACACGTATCTTTCTGAAACCAGGTTTCGTCATGCCTTACACATATAGTCACAAAGTCAAAACTAGACTCAACGTCTTATACAGTATGTGTCATCACTGTCATCAGGTCATGTCAACCAATCAACCAATCAAACAAGATCATGTTTTGGCAAATATTTCTATTGGATTTTTGACATTTATAGCTTATTGGCTTTATCTTTTTGGATTTATCTTTAAGTTTGGTTACTAGCTTTCTCAAGGATGTCCCATGAAGGATTTCTAGAAGCAAGGATGTTTCAGGACTATTTTTTCTTTGACTATTGTTTGTCGATTGTCTTTTAACTTTGTATTTTCAGTCATGATTACTAGTTTCCTCAAGGATTTCCCATGAAGGATTTAGAGGAGCAATGAAGTCTCATGACCCATCTTTATTTTTTTGTTGTCTGTGGTTTCTCTGGACAAAAATACTGGGGAAATCTTGCCCTTAGTATGAGTTAAGACACTCCTTGTCTGTGATTATATTTTTTCGCAAGTGGATGAATTTTTACTCTATGGTCTATCTCATATCATGGTGTGTACTATAGATTTGTGTCAGTCTTTCTCAATGATGATAAAATTCAAAGCTTAGTCTATATATGGAAAAATATCAAAGATTATATGTCCTTCAAACAACCTTTCTTATCTCATACTAACATTTTGAATTATTCACGCTAACATTAATTCTATCTAGCATGATGATAGAGTCCTATGACACACAAAAAATTAGATAATTTTCATATGCATTCATGTTAGAAACATCATGTAAATATCATACAAACACACAAACATATAGGCATCTGCCATATCTAGAAAAATTATGGCATAATAGGTATCCAATCATCATAAGGTACATAATAAAAACATTACATGTACATAACCATTGTCAACATATAGCATCACATATAGATATAATTTTTTATATAAACATCACATTGCATCTCATAATCATAAAATTACATACATCCATCATCATATAGAATCAATATAACATCATAGACTGCATGAACGCATCATAATGTAGAAGTGATCAACCATAACATGTACATATATCATCTAGCTACATCATCACATAGAAATAAACAACATCATCATGTAAGAAATGCAAATCATATAAATTCCTCCAAAAATTATATATATATATATATATCACTCAAAATAACAGGTGTCACAGTACAATGTCAGAGTGTATTAATAAATAAAACGAGCTCGCAGGCTCTATGATCAATGTCTATAAATAGGAAAATGTCAATGTGTCCCATTGCCGCTACTACCATGTAGTGAATGTGGAGGAAACTATCATTGAGGTTCTCTTTGTGTGGTGGCAGGCCTGTCATATGGACTTGTCCTCGATGGTCCTACCACACCCTCTATGCTTTGTGTCCTCATCTGACTCCTACTTTGTGATCTATGGCTATGTGCCTCGAAAAATCTAGGAGCTTGTCTCTCAGTTGGCACTACTAACTCATACAAATCCCTATAATATGAAGCCCTCTCCACTACCCAAAATAGCTCAAAAATGAAACCATCAAATGATGTACCACTACAGAGGGATCTAATCTTCGTAAAATTTTGCTTTGTCTCCTACCTCCTGGCTATAGCCTGATCTCTCTCCATGAGAGTACTGTCTCTCTATCTGAAGGGCATCCCGCTCTGCAGTAACCACTCTCAGCCTTTCCTCCAATGACTCCATACCACTGTCTCTAGGACCCTCCTCATCTCACCTCCCCTCTACTATCCTGCCTCAGAGCTCTCTCTCCTACTCCTCCATGGGTATCTCCTCCTCCACATCATCCTCTCCATAACCTACTAGAATGCCAAGGGGATCAATGTCCATGTACTCTCTCTCAGCCTCCTCCTCTGCATGCTCCTCTTTGCCAATCTTCGCCTTTGCATGCTCCTTTGCTACTGCCTCCTCAGCAGCATGCTCTCTTCCAATCTCGGCCTCTACTCCACCCTCGAGGTTCAACAATGGTATGTTCTCTACCTCCGCCTCAACGTCACAAATAGGTGACAATTCACCTACTCAACCACCCCTCCCTCCTTGCCAACCTTGTCACCACCTCTACCACCACCACCTCTCCCATCACCACCACCATCTCTACCTCCACCTCTACCACCACCTTTTCCTTTGTGTCACCCTCTCAGCCATGTCTCTCATCTCTCCACTGGTGTTGGCTGGTTTGGATTTGTGTAAGGCACAGGACGATGCTCTACCCACCAGGTATCATATGCAAATATAGTCCCAAGATCAGCTACTCTGCCCCTCCATCCCCACTATAAAGGCTGCAAAGCCTAAATTTCTACCTCTGCAGTAGCCACTGGTATCATAGGCCCCCATAAAGGAACCTCTTTGGATGACTGAGCAAACTCTGCTCATCCTCTCGGCTCATCCTGCACTTCGTCGAACTATCTCAAAACACAGTCTGGCAGATGTCTCTCTATGATGTGCACACTAGAAACAGTCCTCCCAATCAAGTATTGTGTCTATCAATAGTAGGGTAAATTCCTATCCTCATTTGACCATCTCTCATAATCCATGTAAGGCCTCCGCGTAAACTGCACCAATGTGTCTAGTGCATGTCTCCAAAAAATTGTATCTCCTACATGACTTTGTGTGATTTTTCCTACATATTGGAAAATATACAGAAATCTATCTGCTCGCTCAACAGTAATAGGATGATGGAACACTGCAATGTGTTCCCATGCCCAAACCATGAGAAGAGTAGTTTCACAACTCATCAACTACGCATCTCTATAAGCTGTATCATGTAGATGGAATTATAGCATAGCTAATAGATAGGGTCCCCGAGCATATACAACCCCTCTCTCTAACATCCCAACTAGCATCTCCCCCCACCTGACAAGAAATCCATGACCCCGATGATCAGGAAGAACTATCCCACCAATCAATGTATATAATATACAGTCTATCCGCTCATACCTATCCGCTAGCACCTTCTATCTAATCTCATAGTGCTCTATCCCTAAACTAGGAATATCATCATATACATAATATCTACTAATCTCACTAAAACCCCTCTAGGTGTCATACATCACTCTCTCTCCTCTGATAGGTAATCTAAGGATCCTATACACATCCTCTAACGTGACAATTGCCTCTCTAGTAGGCAAATGAAATGATGAAGTCTCTAAGTTCCATCTCTCACAGAGGGTAGTAAACATACCTTTGTTTTCCTGAATCGTGGGCATGGTGCATACATGATGAAGTCCAAGTCTCCATAGCAAGTGTGTCTCTGCGCTCACTAACCGATCTCTGAGCTCGAAAGTATCCGACATGACTCCCGAGTATAAATAGGATCTAGGATAACCTGCAAAATGCATTCAAACAAGGTGTAAAATGTCAAACCATTCCACTTTTCTATCAAAATTTTTTAAAAAAAAATTGACAATCAAATGCGTCGTTTTAAAAACATATGCGGTGCACATATCATATGCTTCATTCTTAATTGCAAATGTGGTGCATGAATACACATGCATCAAATGACTACGCATATGTGTTTTGTATTTCAAATGCGTCACAAAATCAACCAATTCAAACAAGCAAGAAAATGTGTCCAAAGAACTGCACGTGCGTCGCATTTTCATTTCCTAACTAATATGCACATGCGGTTCACTTTAGCAAATGTGATTCACTTTCCTACATGCACCTATACTAATCTCATATGCAATGCATAGAATCACATGCGGTGCATAAAATTACAAATGCATGTATTCCCTAAATTTTCTAAAAATTCCTAGATGCCTTTTTACATATACATTGTTCCACAAGCATATGCATTGTGTATGAACGCATATGCGTTGAACTACAAAAACCGCATTTTAAAAATAAACTTTCAAAGCCTAAAACTACGTGAAAAATAAAATTTCATGAGGTCAATCAAAAGCACTTACTGGCGTTCCCACGTCGGTTGGCCATTTGAAGGTCTGGATCCTGTATCTACGATGATGAGTGTACGGAACTGGAGACATTTTGCCGAGAGCTCAGAGCTAAAATCTTCAATTCTTCAAATCTTAAGGGTGTGAATGACTTGATTTTCACCCTAATTTCTATTTATACCTAGGGTTTGGGTGGCATTTCTTCTGACCTTGTCTATTGGCCATGTAAAATTCCATCTCCAATTGACTCATACATGTCCCTAACACATCCAAATTCAATTTTGTCAACTCCATAGAATTTTTGGCCATCAAATTGACTTATCGACTATTTCCTGATTTTTTGAAATTTTTCAAAAATCTGTCAATTTTCCCAAGGGGGCATACCCTAACCTATTTCATACAAGGCATGACTAGGGCATAATTTTAATGATTTTATTTTACACAAATGCTGAAACGACATTGTATCAAAGAGGGGCAAACTGTAGACACTAAAAATTGGTCTAGGCCTACGAGTACCACTTTCGACATAATTTTCTAATGTCCATGGTCATGATTAAATAATGTTAATTATTTAATTATTTTCTAAACACATCTTTCTTCTATTAATTAAATAACCCTTATTTATTTAATTAATTCATTATGGCTTTTATTCAACTATGATTAATTAAATAAATCTTATTTAATTACGTCGCTAATTAATTAATTCTCCTTCTAAATTAAATAATTTATTATTTAATTTAACCCTTTATCGTATTTTGACTATAATTAAATATTCTTTTTGAATTATTTAATTATTCAATTAACCTTTTTGACAGTCAATTAAATAAATCATTATTTATTTAATTATATCTTTCAAATTTTGAATGTTGAATTAAATAAAAATTTAATTCATAATTAATTCTTTATGTCACATTCTTCTATCGTCCAGTTAACTAATTATTCACTCGCCATCTGACTCAAGATCTATTTGAATCAATCAGTTATCTCTGGAGTCGATATTTGATCGTCTCTACGAAAAGGACTCTTTGTCTTGATCAATTAGTCTAACTCATATGCATGAACATATTTATTAATTAAATATCTTTATTTAATTAATTAACATGTGTGCATTCGAACAAATCATTCTCCAAGTTCTAACTTTATTCTTTTCATTCAAAGTCTAATTCTTCTATTTTCGAAGACTTTCAACTGAAGATTAAATCGTTTATTTAATCTTGAAGTCTATTCTTCTTATTTTTGAACAGTCTGAAAACCAGATTAAATTATTATTCTAATAAATAATCTTTATCCTGCAGAATTTCCCAACTCACATTCTAACTGACACAAATCTCAATTACATGACATTCATCAATCTCGACCATTGATCTCTCTTTTGAATCTGAGCCAATCATTCGAAAACCGAATTTCTATAAATTGACTTTTCATTGTCATTATTCTCCCTCCCAAAATCTATAATTTTGGAAGAACTTAATCTTTGATATTTTGCTTATACATACATCAAGGCTAGGCTTGCAAATATACTAAAAATCTAAGGGAAAGAATACCAACACGAAAAAATGGAGAAGGACAATCAAGATAATTTGAGGAAATGGATTGATATTCAGTGAGGATGTTCTATGTTTTTGCTTTATTTTATTTTTAGTTTATTTTATCTCGTTCTTAGTTGTTTGATTTAGATTAATGTATGTTAGATTATATTTAACCCATCTTACTGTGTAGAGTCATTTTATCTACGTTACACCACCAAATAAGATATCATCCACATATACTACAACAATTACCATATGCTCACCTTCAAATTTAAGATATAAGTTTCTATCAGCACAACCCTTCTTGAATTCTAATTGTTGTGGGTATTGATCCAATCTTGAATACCATGACCTTGGGGCTTTCTTTAGACCATACAACATTTTTCTCAATCTGCAAACATAACCATCATCTTTTGACAACTAAAAACCTTCTAGTTGTTTAATATATATTTCCTCTTCTAGGTTTCCATTTAGAAATGCATATTTGACATCCATTTGATATGCCTTAAATCCTTTATACACTGAAAAAGAAAGAAACATTCTAATTGCTTCTAATCTTGCAATAAGGGAAAATGTTTCTTCAAACTTAATACCTTCTACTTGTGCATATCCTTTGCACACCAACCTTGCTTTGTTTCTAACCACAACTCCATCTTCATTTAGCTTATTTTTGAATACCCACTTGGTGCCAATTACATTCTTGTTTGATAGTCTAGGAACCAATTCCTAGGTTTTGTTTTTCTCAATCTAATTGAGTTCCTCTTCCATTTCTTTTATCCAACTCTCATCCTTACTAGCTTCATCAAAACTTTTAGGTTCAATCTGAGACAAGAGAGAAAACATAACTTGTTCCTTATCCTTTGCAAGTCTTCTTCTATTCTATACGCCTTCATTTTTGTCACCAATTATTTGATCTATAGGGTGATCCTTTTTTACATATTTTGTAGGAACTCTTTCAACAACTTCTTCATACTCTTCCTCTTGTTCTTCTTCTTCAGCTATTGCACCTACATCATCATCTTCTTATTCAAACTCAAAGTTTTTTCTACTAGATTTTCTTTGATTTGTATTTTTATCAACTTTGACATTTATGCTTTTTGTGCTATCTTGTGCAGTCTCTTGTTGTAACACTTGTAGGATTTTCTTTGATTGGAATATCCTAAGAATATCCCTTCATCACACCTTGAATCAAATCTTCTTGAATCTTCACCTTCTCTTTTGATAAAACATTTAGTACCAAATACCTTTAAACATTTGACTAATGCAGGCCTACCAAACCAAAGTTCATAAGGATTTCTACCACTGTTTTCTCTTAGCAAGTCCCTATTTTGAATGTACACAATAGGCTAAACTGCTTCTTTCTAAAATGTATCAGCCAAATTTTCCTCATTTAACATAGATCTAGCCATTTCTTTCATAATTCTATTTCTTCTTTCTACCACACCATTTTGTTGTGGAGTTCTAGGTGCAAAATATTTTCACTTAATTCCATGATCTTCACAATACTCTTTGAATTCACTTGATGTAAATTCTCCACCTCTATCTGATCTTAGACATTTAATTCTTCTCCCAGTCTCATTCTCTACCATCTTTCTGAAAGCCTTAAACTTCTCAAATGCTTCTTCCTTCTCTTTAAAGAACATGACCCATGACATTCCAATATAGTCATCAATCAACAGCATAAAGTATCTCTCACCTAGCATTCCCTTTGTCCTCATGGGACCTCATAGATTAGAATGAATTATCTCCAAAGGTTTTGTAGTTGAATACTCTTTTGTAGAGAATTTAGACTTTTTTTGCTTTACTTGTTGGCATCCTTGGTAAATTGTGTTTTAGGCTTTACTATCTTAGGCATATTTCTAACCAATTATTTTGAGCTTATCTTTACCAAATTGTCAAAGTTAAAATGTCCCAACCTTCTATGCCATAGCCAACTCTCATCAACTTGGTTGATTAAACATGTTTGACCTTCCATATCACATAGGTTGTAGAGATTAATATTTGTCCTTACCCCTTGAGCAATTGTCTTACCATTTTTCCTTATCTTGTAGCCTTTAAAGTTAGATACAACCTTGTATCCATTATCACATATTTGGCTGACACTAAGAAGATTATGTTTCAAAACTTCTACATAGAGCACATCTTTAGTCTTATTCTTCCCATCTATGCTCAAAATTCCTTTACCATGAATCTTGACAGCAGTATTATCACCTAAGCTTACTAATCCTCCTTTTCTCATTTTTAATGAAATGAATTTTCTTTTATCTGCAGTCATATGTTTAAAGAAACCACTATCAATGACACATAGATCTTGTTCCTTGGCATGTAATTTTGTTTGTGAAATCATAGACTAAGTGGAATTTTGATCTTTCTCCTTCCATATTTTTTAGGTTTCTTTTCAACCTTCTCTTCCTTTTTCTCGGAACCTTCAACTTCCTTTTCAACTTTGGAAGATGTATTATTCTTCTTCTTGGACTAAGCATTTGGCCTTACAAATTTTTCTCTACAATTTCTAGCTACATGACCAAAATTGTTGCAATTATAACAAACTATATTCATGTCAACCAAGGGAGGAAATGGATTTTTGCTTACAAAATTTGTATTCTTCTTTGGAATGACTCTACATTATCTATCCCTATGACTAAAATTGTTAGAAGTATAGCAATACCCATTGAAATATGATGAGTACCCAGTCATGGTGTTTCTCTCAGCTGGATAAGATCTTCTTTTTTTAGGCCTCCTTGTATAGTGTATTCTTGTGAATCTATCGTTGTTTGTTCTTTTTATGTTCCCCTTCTTCTTTTGTTGATTAGGGACTATCTTGTTATCTCTCTTGTCTTCAACTGATTTCTTTTCTTTATCATATTTCTCAACCACAACTGATTTATTTCCATCTTTAAAGGCTCCCCCATTGTTAGATATTTTACTAGTAAGAGCTGATTTTTCTTCCACTCTAAATATTTCGTAGAGCTTTGCACAGGTATCAACAAATGAATTCTTTCCTTTTTCAAGTCCTAAGCCTAATTTCTCCATATTAGATGGTTTTTGTGTACTTAATAATTCATCAAGAATATCAATACCACCTTTTAATTTCAGACCCTTATTGATCTTCTCATTCACTTTCTCTAACCCTTTTCTCAAGGTGACTAGTTTTGCCTCAAGCTTTGAGAATCTCTCCACTTTAGATTCTAGTTTGGACTTCATTACTTCTTCACCTATTTTATCTTCTTCAACCTGGAGTTTTAGATTCACTACCAACTAATTGGATTCCTCAAGTTCTTGAGTTAATTTGTCAATCACCTTTTGAGCATTCTTTTTCAATTTCTTGTTTTCCCTCTTAAGATCATCATATTTATCTCTCAACTCATCAAGATCTTCAAGAGCACTAATTGATTCTCCCTCAAGATCAACTTCTTCCTCTTCTTCTTCATGTGAGTCCTTAACTTGTGCTTATTTTTTATCCTTAATTTCTTTTTCCATGAAATAAATTCTTTTCCAACTTCTCCCATTACAAGATCATGACCTTGATCATCATCTAAACTATCACTGGCATCAATTATGTCACTTTCTTCATGAATGTACATGCTCTTCTTTTTCTTTCCAAAATTCTTCCTCTTCGGATAAAATGATTTCTTTTCTTTTTTTATCTCCTTCTTGCTTGGATTTATCCTCTTTATCATATGGACACTTTGAAGCAAAATGACCTATTCTACCACAATTCAAACACTTAAAAGGAAGCTTACCTTTGTATTTTTTGAATCCTCTCCTTAGTATCCTTATGAAGTTTTCTTCTTCCTCATCAGTTTCTTCATGATCTAATGCAATGACAACAACCTTGTTTTTCTTATCAACTTCATCCTTTTGTTTCTTATAAATCTTAAATGCTACTTCACTCCTACAAGGCTCTACATCTATCATTCTTATCTCATATGCTATAAATATTCGATGTATCTCATATAGAGTGAGTTTTTCAACTTCTCTTCCTTCTTCAATAGCATAAATCTTGGAATCATATTTAGTTTTCATTGACCTCAGGACTTTCAACACAACAAAATATTCTTTTACTTCTACACCATATCCTCTAATAGCATTTACTATATCATCAACCCTCAAAAGATAGTCTAAAATTTTCTCCTCTTCAGTCATCTTCAATCCTTCAATTTTTTCTCTCAACACTTGCAACTTTGCCAAATTTACTTTGGTGTCTCCATAGATCTTATTTAGCTTTTCCCAGACACCATAATGTATTTCACAATGCATAACCTTTCTATGCATGAAATCAGACAAGTTGTTCATAATGGTGAACCAAGCTTTCTCATTATTATCAGTCTTTCTTTCCTACAACATCACTATGAGGAGTAGCAGGGATAGTATATTTGTTCTTAACTGATATCCAAATATCATGTCCAAGAGAACCTAAGTATTCTTTCATCAATGAGCTCCACTTAACATAACTTTTTCCATCAAACCGAGGTGGCTTGCATGAAACTTCCTAACTTGCCATTGTGTTCACTTATCCAAGATCTACCTTAGTTGATTAAGCTTCTCCTAGGGAACCTAGGGCTCTGATACCAATTCTTATAACGTAGTGATCAACTAAGATGTGGTTGAATCAGTAGATATTAAAACTCTTAATCCTTAAACTCATAAGTAGATAAAAACAACACATAACACCAAATATACGTGGAAAACCTAGAGTGGGAAAAACGATGATGAGAAATGTTGCTAGGATCTACTATCCTAATCCATCCCCATGAGCAATGAAATTCAATTACAATTTTAAGAGCTCCAACTCTAAGGAAATACCAACTCCTTGTTTTAGAAGCTACAACTTCAAGGATGCTGCAACACCCTATTCTGAGCTACAACTCAGTGTAAAGAGGATACAACCTCTATAGATTTACAAATTCAATTATGCATACACTAGTTCTACAAAACCTACAGTACATCAATTAAGTACATAACAATTTCTATCTTTTCACTCTCACACCACTATAAATAGTTCCAACAATACATTTCAAATTTTCACAATCTGCTATAGTAACACACTTCACTCACTGACCATATTCTCTCTTCACTCACCTTGACCAAAAATTTCATATTACTAAATTGATATATATATAATTATGTCTTATTTAAGAAGCAACTCACATCACACTATAACCCTAATTGCAATTCAAAACTAAACCAATTCATTTTTGGTGGGTTGATTCTAGGGTTTGCATGTCATTTCACCATTTTCCTATGCATTGAATTCAAGTTAAAACTATGTATTTTTCATTTACTTAAAATCGGTATCATCATCCAATAGCTTTGAAAAATCCTTACTAGATGTCGACCTAATAATTTGTGCAGGATATTTTATTCAATTATACTCCTTCTTGGATTGATCTCATCCCTTATTCAATGTAAGGATTTGTGCCACTCATTTTTCCATTTGATCAATCGCATTCAGAGTTGTATTTGTTTACTTAAGAAAATGTGCCAATGCCTATGTCTTCCTACACCAAGATTTCATGCCCTAGCAATGTTGTTTTCCATCTGTTAGTTGACTAGGGCTACACAATAGATCACCATCATCAATTATTTTGTTTGATCGAATCAATTTTTTGCAACAAGGATGCAAAAAAACAAATGATCAATTGCTAGGTTTCATTGTTCCATCTTCCTTCCATATGCACGTCATCAATCAATATTTGGTCACTTTTGATATTGCCATATTGTTGAAAAGTTAGCTAATCCAAATTCACTCTAGCAATGTAGCGATCATCACTATATCGCTACTTCAATAAGACTTTATCTTCTATTTTGGTGATGTACATTCTTCATCGCATATCGTTAAACTCGCACATGGTTTCAAAAAGATTCCCACAATGTGTGATAGTCACATTTATCACTTGGACCCACTCCCACATATCAATTGATGTGGACTACTTTCCACCAATTCTCACTTCCCCACGGGTCCCATTGAATTCTTAGCGGGCAGGCTGGCAACTGCCATGTATACACTTTTGAGGTCACCAACATTCCACCAAAGCCTTTGACTTCACTTATCACCAAATGGAGGGGACAAGTATGAAACTCCCTTTGAAATGCCTAAGTCACTTCGATGAGTTTACATTTACCCTTATCTCTCCATCAAAGAGAGTTCTTCTAGACTCCTACCGAGATACCAGTGTCTCATCGATGAGACAATCATCAGGATGTTGAAGGGACTTCAAGATAAGTCTGACGAAAAGGCACATGTCACGTTTTTGTAGCCAACTCACACTGAACCATTTCCAAATAGTATGATCGAAGGTAATGTTAAATGACTTTCTTTGAAACAACTATGTCATCTTGACGCACCTCCAAGAGAACGCCAATCTAGGTGATGGGGTCGGTCACCAACATAGAATTACTAACATAAGTTGTCAATTAAGGTAACCTACAACCTATCATAGAAATTTTATGAGGAAATATAACACTGTAATTAGATCAGCCATGAATTTAGTTTCCTTTGTATTTGCATGATTTCCACTACTCATTATTGCACCTTTGACATCAATGACCACATTTTTCCAACACCAACTATCTCTATCAATGACAACATTTTTCAACAAGGGGGTTGTTTAAAAAATTCCTCATATAAATGTGGTCTCACAAAGATGTATATCACCATGAGACCACATTTCTATGAGGCATTTTTTTCAAATAGCCCCTACCTTGTCAACCCTATCACATTGACAAGCTAATGAGCTCACTATCTTGTTAAAGGTACCACATTTTGCATACATGTCTACCAAAAAATTAATGCCAAACAATTCATATGCCTTGTCCATGCTTCCATTTTGATCCTATCTTGCAATCATGGCATGCCACAATACCATGAGGCAATACTTGACACAACAAAGAGTAGAGCAGACTCAGATGGTTTGTTAGATTAATTTGTAAGTATGGACATTAATTTGTATGATGCCAATTCTATCATCTAATTTTTATATCATGTATGTATGTGATTTATGAAGTTATCATACTTGAAAATTTAGCACACTTTATGTTTAGAACTGTGGCAAGGGATAAAGAGTTCAATGGTATTTCATTTTTTCTCAAAAATATGCAAAAAAATTGGTCTAGGATATTCTCAATAGATTAGTAAACTAAGTGGGAGATTAATTTGTGTTATTTTTATAACAGGTTACAAGTTTCCAATAGGTTGGAAAGTAATAGTTTGGTTATGTTATATTCATGTTGATCCTCATTACTTAGAGGACCCTCTAAAGTTTAATCTTGATAGATTGGAGGTATGCTTGATATAAATATAAAATTGAATTTTTAAGATATTCAATGGACTAGATTGACTAGTGATAAGTTATAAGATATTGCATAATTTAGCACACAAGTTTTAGATTATTGACATATCACATGTTTATTTGAATTGATTATGTGATTATGTGATTATTAATATTTACAATCTCTTTTCTTTGTTTAGGTGGGAGCTAGTAAACCCAAATGAAGTTAAAAAGTATATGCCAAATCCAAGACTAGTAGATGATACTAAATTTTTCATTTGAAGTTAACCTCATCATGACCACCTATGATGTAGACATTATAAAAGTGTGTGTCAAGTCTAGCGGGGGAATTTAAAATTATTCATTTGAAGTTAACCTCATCATGAACACCTATGATGTAGACATTATAAGAGCATCTAAAATGTATGAGTGGCATTGTAAAAGATATATGAGAATGGAGTACTTAAGATATCTTTGAATCCTATTTTCACTTATTATAAGCTAATCTTACAAGCTGAGTTTGTGTGAATGAAAATGGGGCACATTGATTGAATATTTGATTTGAGTGGGGTGTTGGAATTCACATAGGTTGATTTTTTTCTCATTATTTTTTATTACCGCTTGATAGTTTGAGAAAGAATTGTGCCTACAAGTACAAGAACTTGGGTGTCATCTTGGTGAATGAAGCATATTAGACAATTGTAGCACACATGTAATAATTAGGATTGCCAAGTAAATCTCATTTTATTGTAAACATTGTATTATTAATAGAGTGAGTGCAATAACCATTGATGGTTACCAATCATTATTTTTCTTCTTTTATTCTCTCTCTATTATAACTAGCACCACTTGAATAACTTATAAAAAAATCATTTATTAAAACAAATCAACCTAATGATTATATATCAATATCAATATAGCATACCATCTATTCACATAAACATTTAAGAAGTTCAATTTGTAAAAAAATTGTGTGCATAATGTCATAAAATAATGTCAACATGTCATAAAAATAATCACATTTACAAGTAATAGAATCATGTATGACTTTTTAGATGTTGTTCAAGTAACATGAATTAACTCAAGTACCCCACAAGTTCTTCACACATGTTCTCCAACTAAAACTTCATGGCTGCCCTCAAACATTTTTAATTGATTTTGGGATCTAGTTCCCTACTACCTATTTATTGCTGCCTTTAAACATTTGTAATGATATTTACTAAAATTTTGAAATTTATTGCTGCCCTCAAACATTTGTAATTCATGCAACGTAATCCCTTAAGAGTCTAAATTGCAAAAGGACAACAATATTTGACGGCCTATTACCCAGATACTGTGTTAGTTATGGGAATTTTCTCTGAGACATCAAGATCATGTAGGACCTCTCTACAACAATCTCTGTCAGTTTTTGTTATCTCATAGTCATTTTCCCATGGTGTCCAGTTTTCACTTGATGGAACAAGTGTCAAATGCAAGCAGTGTAAAATTGCAAAGTGGTACAAATTTCATTCTACAACTCATATGACCAAATAGACTATTCCAACACATCTGTATGGGTGCATTTACACTAGGAATGGTCCTCTTTCACACCCAAATACACCAAATCACTTCGAGCTACGTTCAACCGACTCGATCTCTTAAGAGTCCAAAGTGTAAAATGGTTACAATCTTCACCGGGCTATTACTCAAAAACCATGATTCTTACAAACTCTCAATTTGAGGCCATGAGATTGTGTTAGGTCCATCTACAATAACCTCTTTCAATTTTTCTTATCTCGGAGTCATTTTCCCATGGTGTTTAGTTTTCACTTGATGGAAAAAGTGTCAAATGCAAGCAGTGTAAAGTTTCAAAGTGGTGCAACTTTTGTTCTACAACTCATGTGATCAAATGTATTGTTCCAACACATCTGGATGGGTAATTTTACGTTAGCAATGGTTACGTTAGTAATGGTCCTCTTTCACACCCAAACATGTTGAATCACTTCGAGCTATGTTCAACCGACTTGATCACTTAAAAGTCCAAACTGCAAAATGGCTGCAATCTTTGACGAGTTATTACTCAGAAACTGTGATGCTTACAAACTCTCCATCTAAGGCTATATGATTGTGTTGGGCCCCTCTACAATAACCTCTCTCATTTTTTTTCTATTTTGGAGGCATTTTCCCGTGGTGACAAATTTTCAATTGAGAAAAAAGTTGTCAAATGTAAGTAGTGTAAAGTTGCAAAGTGGTGCAACTTTGGTTCTGCAACTCATGTGACCAAATGGACTATTCCAGAACATTAGGATGGGTACGTTTACACTAGGAATTTTCCTTTTTTTCACCCAAACACGTCAAATCACTCTGAACTGTGTTTAACCGGCTTGATCCCTTAAGAGTCCAAAGTGCAAAATGGTTGCAATCTTTGGCAGGCTATTACTCGAAAATCATGATGCTTAAAAACTCTTCATCTGAGGCTACGAGATTTCATTAGGCCCCTCTAAAATAATCTCCCTCGATTATTTCTATATTGAAGGTGTTTTCCCATGGTGAAGACTTTTCGTTTGAAGAAAAAGTTGTCAAATGCAAGCAGTTTAAAGTTGCAAAGTGGTGCAGATTTTGTTCTACAACTCATGTGACCAAACGGACTATTTCAATGCATCTATATGGGTATGTTTATGCTAGGCATGGTCCTCTTTCACACCCAAACATTTCAAATCACTCTAAGCTACGTTCAACCAGCTCAATCCCTTAAGAGTCTAAAGTGCAAAATGGTTGCAATATTCGACGGGATATTACTCAAAAATCGTGACTCTTACAAACTCTTCATCTGAGGCTATAGGATTGTGTTGGGCCCCTCTACAATAACCTCTCTCATTTTTTCTATCTTAGATTTTTTTTCCTATGGTGATGACTTTTCAATTAAGAAAAAGCTATCAAATGCAAGCAGTGTAAAGTTGCAAAGTGGTGCAACTTTCATTTTGCAATTCGTACAACCAAATAGACTGTTCCAATGTGTTTGGATGGGTACGTTTACACTAGGCATGGTCCTCTTTTATACTCAAACACGCTGAATCATTTTGAGCTACGTTCAACCCGCTTGATCCCTTATGATGGCATGCAAAACAAAGGAAAAGAAAATGATTCACGCAATAGTTGACAAGTCTGAGTTTTTCACACCAAAAGCATATGATTGCATGAAAGAGGTAAAACATCTAGGTGTCAAAATAGTTGAGGAAATCTTAAAAAAATTCATTCTCGAATAGGTTATGATCCAATTACTATGTGGATCTCATACTTACATTGAATTGATTATTATTAATATTAGTATTTAGGTAACTTTCTTGTTCCTATTATGACTCTAATCACAAAAGAGAAGGCTACATGAATCTTAAAATCTTGTATGATCATCCTCAAGTCTAGAAAGGGCAAGACATTTTTTTGATTATCCTCCTTTCCCTGACAACAATATGATTGTTGTAAAGAGGAAATTTTTCAAGATTCTAGAAAAAAATTAAAAGATTTATAGCTAAACCTAATCATAGGTCAATATAAATATGAGCCCACATGGTGGCTTATGACCTAGCTAAAGAGAATCATGAACAAGAGGTATATATATATGTTGATACTAGAGCCTTGACCATAAGTAGAAGCTAAAAATATCCCAAAGAAGAGGTATAAATATATGTTGATACATGAGATATTACAACCCCTATTCCTACTCCTTCACAATCATATCAAATATCCTAGAAGAAATTGAATCTTAGTGGATGCCCACCATAAACTAATGACTCCTTTGAATCTTAGTGGGTGCCCACCACAAACTAGAGCTTATTTTAGAATACCACAAGCGAAGGTGAGGACCTAGAATAGGAGAAGGAAAAAAATTGAGAGAAGTGATGATCCACCTATGAAAATGGGATATGAAAAGTAGAAAATGGAATAGCAAAGCATATAAGAGACTTTAGAGGTTTGTATAGAGAAGTTACAATAGGTTATACTATAAATATATATCTTCCCTCTCCTCCTAGCTTTATCCCTTTTAAATTCTTCTTTGGATTCCATATTGAATTAGCACATAAGTAAACGATACATCATTGGTGAATCATTTTTGGAAATATTGAAGTTGTTTAGCATCAACTAATAAAGTTGTTTAGCATTAATCAATAAATATTCAAGACAAACCATGAAGGACAACAATGAGCAATGCTAGGGCTAATCAATTAATAAGTATACACGTGAATAAGTCAAGCATACATGTGAATAAGTGAAGCGCAAGTACTCAAATACACATAAGCCTTGAAGTATACACATGAATACAAGGTATATGCATGAAAACCACATAAGTCACAAAGTATACATTGAAATACATGTAAGTCACAAAGTATACACGTAAGTTGTAAATTATACACTTGAATACACGTAACTCATATCTATTGAACCGTAGATTTATAACGTAAATATGGACACCATCAATAAAAAATATGTGTATTAACCAAATAGCCATGTAGGCATACATCAATATATGTTGATATAAGTATAAAATATATACAAAATAGCCATATAGGCTTAAACAAATTCCATAAAGGCATATAATGTCAAATATATGCAATACAAAGTATGTCCAAAAATTCCATATAGGCATAAAACAAAGGACCTTAGAATCAAAAGGCATTGCCCTCTAGGCCCTTGAAACAAACTCTTTCCTTTTGTTGGTCGGCCAGATGGTGATAAGTCTGTCACTCATTTACTATGAGATCAAGGAGTGCTCCTACTACTCCTAAGGTTTAGTTTTTGATCAAGCCTTATCTGTTACAATAACAAGTAAAGACATTAATGTATAGATATTACATTATAAAAAATGATATATTTAACAAAATAATCACTTACCACCTCTAGATGATCACTCTACTCGAGGGAAATATTCTCATGCCCATGTTGTGATGTGTAGAAGCCTTATAGAAACCATCCAAAGAGAAATTAAATTACAAATCAATAATGGTTTGATTTTTCACTAACTAATAGCTATAAAAATGAATGTAAATTGAAATTTAGTAATCTGCTTCATACCCCCATGAGAGGCATCGAGGAGTCTATAGCAGAAGAAATACTAAGCTCTATTTCTCTATGAACATTTGGAGGTGTTTCCTCTTGCAACATTTGAAAATAAAACAACAAACTATTCAATCATGAAAACTACAATAGTGATGCACATCATGGCTTATAATGTATCAAATAATGAACAAAATTTTGAGTACTTATAGAACTATATATTCCTTACATTCATGCTTACTATTTTCCTTATCCATAGCTTGTTGGAAAGCACCTTGTTTAGGCTTTTAGCCATACTAGCAAGGAAATGAACTATTTGATAAAATTATTTGGTAGACATGTATGGAAAATGTGGTAGCATAAAAAAGGCAGGAGTTGTTTGAAAAAATGCCTCAAAGAAATGTGGTCTCATGGTGATGGAATGGTGTTCCATCACCATGAGATCACATTTCTTCAAGGTATTTTTTCAAACTACTCATTGTCGTGTCTATGCTATTGCTTAATATTATGCTTTGATAGATCTTTTCCAAGCATCCATAGTTTTTTGAAAAGTGCCTTTTCTTAGGATTTTATCCATAGTAGCAAGGAAGTGAACTGTTTGATAAAATTCTTTGGTAGAAATGTATAGAAAATGTGGTGGCATAAAAAAAGTGGTGAGTTGTTTTAAAAAATTCCTCAAAGAAATGTGGTATCATCATGATGGAATGGCATTCCATCACCACAAGACCACATTTCTTCGAGGCATTTTTTCAAACTACTAACTACCTTGTCTATGCTATTACTTACTATTATGCTCTGATAGATTTTTTCCAAGCATCCATAGTTTGTTGGAAAGCACATTTTTTAGGCTTTTAGCCATAGCAGCAAGGAAGTGAGTAGTTTGATAAAATTCTTTGGTACACATGTATGGAAAATGTGGTAGCATAGAAAAGGTAGTGAGTTGTTTGAAAAAATGCCTCAAATAAATTGGGTCTCATGGTGATGGAATGGCATTCCATCACCATGAGACCACATTTATTCGAGGAATTTTTAAAAACTACTCACTGCCTTGTCTATGCTATTTCTTACTATTATGCTTTGATAGATTTTTTCCAAGCATCCATAGTTTGTTGGAAATCACATATTTTAAGCTTTTAGCCATAGCAGCAAGGAAGTGAGTAGTTTGATAAAATGCTTTGGTAGAAATGTATGGAAAATGTGGTAGCATATAAAAGGTGGTGAACTATTTGAAAAAATGCCTTGAAGAAATATGGTCTCATGGTGATGGAATGTCATTCCATCACCATGAGACCACATTTCTTCAAGGCATTTTTTCAAACTACTCAGTGCCTTTTCTATGCTATTTCTTACTATTCTGCTTTGATAGATTTTTTCCAGGAATCCATAGTTTGTTAGAAAGCAGCTATTTTAGGATTTTAGCCATAGCAGCAAGAAAGTGAGTATTTTGATAAAATTATTTGGTAGACATGTATGGAAAATGTGGTAGCATAGAAAACATGGTGAGTTATTTAAAAAAATCCCTCAAAGAAATTGGGTCTCATGGTGATGGACATCACCATGAGACCACATTTCTTTGAGGCATTTTTTCAAACAACTCATTGTGTTGTCTATGCTATTGCTTACTATTATTCTTTCATGTATTTTTTCCAAGCATCCATAGCATAGAAAGGGTATTAAACTATTTTTAAAAATGCCTCAATAAAAAGTGGTCTCATGGAATGCCATGACAAGAAAATGCAGTTGGCAGCTGATCCTAGTTATTACTTATGCTATGTGAGGTAATTTCATCACTGCTTATGTTGAGTTTCTAAACAACTATATTGTAATTCAAATTTTGTCATCTATCAACATCTAGTTATTAGTTATGCAATGTGAAGTAAGGCCTTGAGTTTGAAAGATGTGCAATGCAATGTAATCAACGATGTGAATATAAACAACACAAATCTATTAAGTATAATTCATTAGTTAAATTTTTTATTCTATTACCTGTGTGAAGGTTCATACAACTCCACTGGCATTGGGAGGTGTTCCCACGAAACCTCCAATATTAGCCTATTCAACATCCAAAATCAGATATTAGAATACCATTCATATAACAATGTTATTCACATGTAATATTTATAATTGTTTACTAGTTATAGACCTCAACGGTAGATGTAGTGGAGTAATAAATAGGTGGAGGGCTGGTGTGTCAGTATCAACACTGTGACCTTGAAATTTCATTACAATCATTTAACTAAATTAGTTAATCTTGCATTTCAAAAAATGATATTTAATAAATTAAATTCAATGAAAATGCTAAAATTTACCTGAGTATCGATGCCAAAGCCTCATTCAAAATGTCATATGCCATCGCCATCTCCATACTTGTAGATGTATCATATGCACCAACCTCCTAAGTGTATGTGGGGTCATATGTGCAAGCTGACCCACAAACCTGAGAAGAATGGGGTGGAATTCTACCCCTCAAAGTCTCCCCTAGATGGCGTTGTACTATAGGATTGGCATGTTGGTTGATACTTTGGGTCAAAGAGTTGATAGACTACAAATTTTCCACCTTAGCACTCTTCTTTGCGATGGAAGGGATAACAACGTGCTCATGAGCCAGCCTAGCAAGAGCTCATCTCCCTTGTTGTTGAGGATCCTATCGTGCACTTGTTCTATCATGTGTTGACCCTCCACCTCTTCCCTGAAAGTCCCTCATATCACAATAGTTAGGGATTTTGTTGAAGATTAACTCACAATAGAGTTTCCTTAAGAAATATTGGGAGACTTCACAATTGTTGCATGGTGGATAGTCAAAAACCATGTACCACCTATCCAGAAAAATATTCATAATCCCTTGGTGGTAGCACCAATAGATAGGAAACATCTTGGCATTAAGGTCAATATTTTGATTTGTGTGTGGGTCAGTGAATAGTGAGCACAAATCATATTTTGTAATTTTTTCATCTTTTACTTATTTATATGATAGTTTATCTGCACAAAAATTCCTCCATGCCTGCCTCATATATGCCTAGCCACTTAATTGTTTATTGATTGCATCTAAATGTGTTAACATGTCAATAAGTGAACTCACAAGTGTTCTTTCCATGGTTGAACTTACAGGATCATTCAACCTCGTGATTAAATCCTTAATTTATTTTTTGTTGTTTTCAATTACCCCCATTAAATTTTGCTAAGTATCAGGAGGATGTTGAGGAATTGGAGGAGGAGTTCGTTGTTGTGGTTGTTGAGGATTTTGTTCATCTTCTTGTTGTTATGGTTGTTGAGTATTTTAAGGATTTCGAGGAGGTTTTTGAGGTTGATTAACATCTCCTAAAAATTAAAGAAACGAATATAAAAAACAACCTAAAATTACCTATTTAACAACAAATTCACAAAAAAAAAACAATGCTTACTTATTTTACCTCCTCGTCAATGTGGTGGAATCTTGGTGACAAAATTGCTACAATTCGATGAAGAAATTACAAAATTTTCTCCTTCCAAAATGTGAGTGCACAAATGTAGGGTTTGCTAGCCACGAGCAACAAAAACCACAGTGAAAATGAAATGATGTGGTTTTCTTTTTATTTTGTTTTAATAATCTATAGCATGCTCACGTTATAACACGAGCACGTTATGGACTCGATGTGACCAAGCCTTAGGCTTAGTCACACCAAGAAATAATGTGAGCATGTTATAACATGCTCGCATTATAGCCTTTCAAATTATTTTTGAAATTTTGGCTATAATTTGGCCCCCCATCTTTTTGCACTCGCCCCTATGTTTAATTTATGGTTATTAGTATTGTGTATATGTTGGATGAACTAACTCCTTATATTCAAGAAACCAATGCAAGCACACTATAGCCCATAGAAACTAGAAAGTGTAGCCCATAGCCAAAGGATTTCAAATAGCGATGCAGGGGAGATTCTAGAACAAGAAAAATGCAATAGTTGCTTAAATGGAGGCATTCATTAATGAGGATGATTGTGAATCACTATACCATTTAATAAGACCACTGAATTGAGGAGTCTACTATGATTGGGAAGCTAACATGATTGTTTCCACAGTCCATGTTTTTATTAATTCATTGAAACAGATTCCTAGTCCTAATCGTCTTCTTCCATTTTTTTAGTTATGTTTTTAGTTATACAAAACTTATCACTCTATTTCATAGGGGAGTGGTGATTTATATTTAGCTTTTTTTTGAATTCCTTGTTTCAATAAACCTCCCTCGAACCTATATAGTTATCTCAATGGTTGAGGAGTAGATATAGCATATGGAATGTTCAGATAGTTTCTTCCATTTTACAAAGACAATAATTTTGTTTCCAGTTATGTTTTCATGAATGAGATATCTCTAAAGATTCTTGTTAGATTGTGAAATGTTTTTATATACAATGAAGAGTTTTTCAATTTACCATTATGTGTAATTGATTTAAGATTATAATTGATCTTATTCTATAGATACAATAACTTGAACAAGGGCCACTCAATATAACTATTCCCCACTTTAATTTTTGTACATTAATTTCTATTGTTATAGTAGTTCCTTTCGTTATTGTATTTATTTTAATCAAATTCTTTATGTTTTGTATATGAATGAAATCATGAATGGGATCTTTATGTTTTGTTTGTCTCAATGCATTATCCTCCAGAGTGAGACAAGTATTTATAAGTATTTAAGAGCAAGTCAAGTTAACAGTATTAGTTAGTTATAGAGTTTAGTTTTGACAGTGAACTAGTCATTATCTTCAATTGTAATTACTCATAGTAGTAGTTCCAAATTTAATCATTTTTATTGTTTTGCAATTTATTTTTTTCCACATGTGTAAACACCTATACTAAAATTATATATGTATTATAGAATATTTGGATGCACATATAGTGCTAGCATCATCACAATCTTACATTAGCCCTAGTCAATAATTAAATGAAAGCCTTACAAGGCTTTAGTGGATTGTTCAGTTAGGTACTACCTTTGAATTGTGTGTTTAAGCACTGAGTTTACTGAACATTGGTTGGGACTTACATAAATGATTCATCCTCACACATGTGTGAGGATACTCAAATGAGCCAAAATACTTGTAGGGATTCCATTGGAATATTCCTACAAGTAATTAAAAATACAAATAATAAATAATATTAACCTCAATATAGATTAATTTTTAACACAATAAAATCCAATAAAATATCTATCATTATATATGAGACCTAATTATGAATGTTCTAAATCTACAATAATAAATTATGGTTTTCAAAGGTGCTACAACCAAACCCCTATCAAGGCGTGTGACCCTCAAACCCATCACTAAGGGGGCCATCCCCCCAAGACCCAATAAGGGGGATACCCCCTTACAACCCCCCAAACTCATCATATATTAACCTCTTATAATCATAAGGTTGAGACACTATTTTCCTAACATTAACTATATACTAGTAGTCCATGTCAAATGCCCATAATTCTAGAGGCTCTCCTATTCTCATATTCTAAAATACCAAGTGTTGATAACCAATAGCCAAAATGATTCCAAATACTATGGAATCTAAGGGTCCATCCTCAATCCATGAAATATTAGTCTCAAGGAGTAGGTTCACTATGAACTAACAAGCATGATTCTACTATGTAAGGGAGTAGAGCAGGGATGATGTCCATGGAGAGTCACTATTTTCTAATGGAAGTCTACCAAATAGATTAGGGATAAACATCCATGGAAAAATTACAACACCTCAATGGAGGACCTTTGTCTCTTGACCCCTGGTTATGCTAGTAGGATCTCGTCCAAATAGTTGACGCTAGGGGAAAAAAACTCCATCATAAAACAAAACATCACTAGCATTATCTACAAACAAGCATGCACAAACATAAAATTTATATGTTTATAGATTGATTCACACACTTATTTCAATAAGAATACAGCAATACATCATCATTTAACATCATATTCATGATGAATTTCTTACACATGGATATCACAAAGGATGCGGTTAGGTGAATCATCTATGATGTCTAATTTACCCTTACCCCAAGATGGATACCCTATATTATATGTATGGGACACAAAACACAATGTTTAATGGCCTTTCACATCTCATGACACATGAACATAATATTTATTGGATCTCCACATTTCACAATAGATAGATTTCCTATTAACCTAATCACCCCATGCCAATTAAATATTATGCACACATAAATTTACACTTATTCCTATAATATTTTTTCATAAATTTTTTATAATTATATCAACTTTCATATATTTTATTTTTCTATTGAAATTTTGTTCCTCATCATATATGATCATGGTTTAACCATCCATTTTCATCTAAGATTTCATACATTAAACACATCACATTCTAGAACTACATCAATTTACTAAGGTTTATTTGTTTTATTTATCACTAGTGTCATTTATTCACAAGACATGTGAAGTGAATGGTTGTTTTCTAGGTCCAATCTTGGTTTTCATTCTCCTTTCCTAGCTTCTCAAGGTTCATTATGTTTTATAATTTTTCTAACTATGTCCTCATGTATCTCTATGTTTCTAAGATCCATAGCAAGGATTTCCTACTTTGAAAATTAGTTGTCATGAATTTTTAAATGAATATCTTTGTTTTTCACGCAAACAATACAAATAGCTCATAAACATTAAGATAATTTTATCAAATATTAACTCTTATAATACACAAGTCTAGAGGTACTTATAATATAGTTTTTACATTTCTATATTTTTAAATAGTCTAATAAATTCTATGTTTATTTCTTCACATATAAGTTCTCATTAAACCATAAAATACATCAAGCACTCATAGAAGATAAAAAATTTACTCAAAATTTGATCGATAAATAAGCTTTAACTCAAAACAAGGATACATGCACATAAGTTTCATATCCCAATTACTACCTTTAAATATTAATGGTCATTTTCATAATTTCTACCTTTAAATATTAATAGACTAAAGAAAACATTATATGATCACCTATAAATGAATCGGACAACATCTACTCTACTTAGCCTCTTCAGTATGCATATCCTATAAATAATTAAAAATTTACCACCATTAATTATTTAAATAAGTGCACCATCAACATTAAGATATTCATTTAATACAATTTTAGGAAAAGGGGGTCACAAAACTTATCACACTTAATTGCATTTGAGATTTTTTGTGGAGACACAAAAGATAGTTTTAAAAATTTCTTGATTCTTACGGAGTAAACTGTTGGGATTTATGCCTCAACTTTCTGGTGACCCCCTTTGAAGACTTAGGAAAATTCTCTTGTTTCCCTTGGCAAAGTCTTTTTGTTCTGGCAGAGGCGGAACCAGGTTGGAACTTGGCATTGTCCCGTTTGCCTTGTTCCAGGTTTGTTCCCGTTCCGTCTCCTGCTCCGCTCCTCGCTTTGTTGGATCTTCAAAGTTTGTTCTGGCGGAGGTGGAACCAGATTGGAAGTTGACATTGTTCCTTTTGTCATGTTCCAGGTTTGGATCCGACTCCGGCTCCGACTCCAGCAGTCTGTTTCTCTTCGCTTGGTTCTGGTGAAGGCGCAACTAGTTCTGGAAGTTGGCAATGTCTATTTGCCATGTTCCTATTTCTGTTCCTGTTTCGACTCTGGGTCCACCTCCTACTTTTGTGATCTGGTTCCTCTGGATGTTTGGATTCTCCTCAGGGAGTTTTCCTCCACTTTGTCGATGTTCTGGATTGTCGTTTCTTGCAGTTGGCGGAGGCGGAACCGGAACTGGATTGGTTCTTGATCTTGGACTTTTGGTTGAAGTCCTGTTCCGGCTCCGACTCCGACTCCGATTTTTTGTGCTCCCGTCTCGGTTTGACCCCGGGTTGACTTTACCCAGTCACCACTGTTTCCGATGTGTTCTCCTTTGTCCTGGGCAGACACGGAACCGAATTGGTTCCTGAACCTGTAATTTCGGTGGAGTCATGTTTCAACTCCAATTCCATCTCAGTCTCTGACTCTGACTTTGGTAGTGTGATTTTTCGGTGGAGTCCTGTTTCGACTCCTGTTCCGACTCCGACTCCGACAGTGTGCTTTTTCGGTGGAGTCCTGTTTTGACTCCTGTTCCGACTCAGGCTCCGACAGTGTTAGGTTTGGCATTGAATGCCTGGGCGGGTCGTTGTAGGGAGATCTGTCAAATCCGACCAGATGCGTGATTTACAGATGGACTTCAATGTTGTGTTTGACTCTTTTGAGTCGGTTACTTATTGGATGAGAGATGTATTATTTCTCATATAGAAGCCATATGCCAAGTTCAAAGTTTAACGAGTCTACAAGACTTGTGGGTTGCAGGGCAAGCACGTGATGTGCGAGTTGGATGCGCGACCATGAGACTACGAGCAGGATGCGCTGGCATGTGAATGCGTGAGCATGGAGCTACAAGCATAATGCATGATGCATGGTGCAAGATTGCAGATGTTGGACTTGTAGGTTGGAGATCCGAAGGCATGAAGGGTTTTGATGAGAGATGGAGAGGGTGTTTGAACAGTTTTCTTAGGCAATGTAGCTGTGAACACTCTATCTCTCGGATCTGGGCATGGGAATCATTGGAGGCCGAATGACTGGGCTGGCCATGAGGCTGGCTGTGACAGTCATCTGAGGAGCTGAAAGGAATCCTGTGGGTACCTGTTACTTCTCCAGTAGAACAAGATGAAATTCCTATATTGGCTTTGAGCTTGATATTGTATTGTAACTGGTTTTTGTTGCTGAATAATACAATGGCTCGAAATTTTGGAGTGTGGGGTTTTTTACCTGAAAGGGTTTTCCCCACGTATATCTTTGTGTCTTCTTTTGTCTTTCATGGTTTTTGGTTATGTTGAATCTGTTGCTTGTTGCATTCACTTCTCTCAGAGGATCAATGGGGGATCAACTGTGCTTTTTTTCGCTTTATAGCATAGTTGGTTGTGTCTTTGTTGTGATTTTGAATTGAAATCACTAAGGCACTACTGTCTTAGATGCAAATCTTGATGATAGACCAAATCTGTATCCCCGACATAAACATCACATTCATTAATATAATAATACGAATTCCCAAGAGTTGTACACTTTCAAATATGTATGACAAATACGAGGAATTTGTTGGGATTTATGCCTCAACTTTCTGGTTAACCCCCTTTGAAGACTTAGGCGAATTCTCTTGTTTGCCTTGGCAAAGTCTTTTGTTCTAGCAGAGGTGGAACCGGGATGGAACTTGGCATTGTTCTGTTTGCCTTGTTCCGGGTTTGTTCCCATTTCGTCTCCTGCTCTACTCCCCGCTTTGCTAGATCTTCGAAGTTTGTTCTAGCGGAGGCGAAATTGGATTGGAAGTTGACATTGTTCCTTTTGTCATGTTTCGGGTTTGTATCCGGCTCCGACAGTCTGTTTCTCTTCGCTTGGGTCTGGTGGAGGCGGAACTAGTTTTGGAAGTTGGCAATGTCCATTTGCCAAGTTCCTGTTTCTGTTTTTGTTCCGACTCCGGGTCCAACTCCTACTTGTGTGATCTGTTTCTTCTAGATGTTTGGATTCTCCTCGGGGAGTTTTCCTCCGCCTTGTCCTGGTTTTGGATTGTTGTTTCTTGCAGTTGGCGGAGGCGGAACCGGAACCGGATTGGTTCCTGATCTTGGACTTTTGGTGAAGTCCTGTTTTTGTTCCTTTTCCGACTCCGACTCCGACCCTTTGTGCTCCCGTCTTGGTTTGACCCCGAGTTGACTTTACCTGGTCAGTCCTGTTTTTGATGTGTTCCTCTTTGCCGCGGGCAGATGCAGAACCAAATTGGTTCCTGAACCTATAATTTTGGTGGAGTCATGTTTTGACTCCAGTTTCATCTTCGACTCCGACTCCGGTAGTGTGCTTTTTCGGTGGAGTCCTATTTCAACTCCTGTTCTGACTCTGACTCCGGCAGTGTGCTTTTTTGGTGGAGTCCTATTCCGACTCTGACTCTGGCAGTGTGCTTTTTCGATGGAGTCTTGTTTCGACTCTGACTCTAGCAGTGTGCTTTTTCGATGGAGTCCTATTTCGACTCCGACTTTGGCAGTGTGCTTTTTCGATGGAGTCCTGTTTCGACTCCTGTTCCGAATCCGGCTCCAGCAGTGTTAGGTTTGGCATTAAATGTCTGGGCGGCTTGTTGCAGGGAGATCTGTCAAATCCGACCAGATGCGTGATTTGCGGATGGTCTTCCTTGCTCTTGTTGAGTCGGTTACTTATAGATGGATGATGCATTATTTAAGATGATCCATAAGCCATAGGCCACAACCCACGATGTGCGAGCTGGATGTGCGACCATGAGACTGTGAGTAGGATGCGCAGGCATGTGAATGCGTGAGCATGGGGCTGCAAGCATAATGCATGATGCATGGTGCGAGATTGCAGCAGTTGAACTTGCAGGTTGGAGAGCCGAAGGTGTGAAGGGTTTTGACGAGAGATGGAGAGGGTGTTCGAACAGTTTGCTTAGGCAATGTAACTATGAACGCTCTATCTCTCGGATCTGGGCTTGGGAATCATTGGAGGCCAAATGACTGGACTAGCCATGAGGTTGGTTGTGATAGTCATCTATGGAGCAGAGAGAGATCTTGCGGGTACCTGTTACTTCTCCAGTAGAACAAGATGAAACTCCTGTATTGGCTTTGAGCCAGATATTGTATTGTAACTAGTTTTGTTGCTGAATAATACAATGGCTCAAAATTTTGGAGTGTGGGGTTTTTTACCTGAAAGGGTTTTCCCCACATATATCTTTGTGTCTTCTTCTTGTCTTTCATGGTTTTTGGTTATGTTGAATCTGTTGCTTGTTGCATTCATTTCTCTCAGAGGATCAATGGGGGATCAACTGTGCTTGTTTTCCGCTTTATAGCATAGTTGGTTGTATCTTTGTTGTGATTTTGAATTGAAATCACTAAGGCACTACTGTCTTAGATGCAAATCTTGATGACAGACCGAATCCATATCCCCGACAAGTGGTATCAAAGCTAGTAGCTTGTTGCTCGTGATACCGGCAAGTGGTATCAGAGCATGTTTAAGGGAGGTTGTGGCTTGATGATACCAACAAGTGGTATCAGAGCCTTCTCCTGGTTGTTGAAGTTCTGGGTTTTCTCCTGTGGTGATTTCTTAGCCTAGCAAGCTTGAGAAAGTCTGGAGAAATCAGTTGGTGATTGGTCCTCAGTGAGTGGAAGTGTGTGCTTCATTAATTCAACATACAGTTTGAAAGGCGTTGGAAAAGTATGGAGTGGGTCATGTTGTGGCAACATGATCTGGAGCTCCTGACTGGTAACATTGTTCCTGATGCAAAGGGCATGAGATGTGTTCATGGTTGTGTTGCAGCAAAGCGTGGTGTTCATACTGGGTGTCTGTGTGAGAGGCTCCTTGGTGGTATGGACTAGCTTGTGTCGTTGTTCAGCTATGGACTGTTGTGCTTGTGCTGGGTGTTTCTGACTTAGCACTGAAGGCATTTTCTCTGGTGCTCTGATTGCATGGAGGCTATGAGGTGACCTTGGTGGTTTGCAACTTCTGGATAGCCTGGCTCTTCCTTGTGCTTGTGCATGACTGTGGCATTGGAGCTGGTATGAAACGGACCTATTGTTCCTGTCTGCCTCTTTCTTGCACTTGCATGGTTCAGATTCATGTCTTTGGCTCTAAGGGTTTTGTGTAGATTTTCCTAAAAAGTCTACGGTGCATTCTCTTGTTCTTTCATTGTTCTGGTTTACTGTGATGGTTGTGGTAGACTCCTGAGTTGTCCAGATGAGCAGTGAATATGGAGGTGCATGGGTGTTTTGGAAACACTATGGTTTTTTGCAGGTTTTGCACGGTCAAAGAAAACTTGTGTTTTGTGGAACTGTTGTTTGTTATTTTTCTAGATCCTAGTTTCTGGGGTGTGACTGGATGAGATAGCTGCAGTTCGACTAGTTTTGAGGAGTGTTGTCTTCTCTGCATGGGAGTGTTGGTATGTTTCTCTTTCAGCATTCTTGTGGTATGCTTTGATGGTTTTCTAGACTTTGGTGCTTGGGTTGTGGATGTGACTGGCAAATCAGATCTGTTGCTGATCTAGTGTTTGAGTCATGATTGTCTGCTTTGGTTGTTCTCTTTGATTATCTCAGTTTTGCAGTTTTCAATGCAATGATAGATTTGCAAGTTTACTTTTGGTTGCATCCACGGGTTGTGCAATATTGTAGGTTGTCCTTACCTACATGCTTGTTGTGAGACAACTCAGAAGTGGACTGTCTATATCCACGAGGGTGTAACCATGTTGTGCAGATCTATTAGCTGACCTTGTCTGTGGTCACTTGTGCATTGGTGTGGCTATTTTGAGATGAGAGAAGGAATGGCGTTTGAGTACCTAAATAGTCAGTGATGGGGACTTGAAGCATGTGGATCATGATGTCATGGAAAGCTGGGTACACTGGCATAGTGTAAGATTTTGACAGTGATGGTGTGGTTAGTCATGGTGCTTGGAAAGCTCAGTGTCACGTTTCAGTGGGAGCTTTAGCAATGACTGGAGTCTTCTTTGGTGTTGCAGAATTTGCATCTGCATGTTCACTATTTGAAGATGTGCAGCACTTTGGAGCCATGAAGGACCTTGGTAGTCTTTGGCTGAGTTGCTAGTGGTGCTTGATAGGTGATGTTGGTTTAGAGTTGTTTACTTTATGTCATGGTATACTCTTTCTTGTGCATTAGAGTTTTGGCATGCTATTTTTCTCTTGAAGACCATGGACAATTCACTTGAAGCATGGTATCTTCCTTGGAGATGTGTAGATCATGGTGTCATGATAAGTTCCTGTTCTAGGTTATGGAACTTTGATAGTGGTCTGGGGGTTCTCTTTACTTTGAGTACATTGGTCATATGCTGGAGGACGTCTGGTTATTGCAATGATGCAGTTTGGAGTTAGCATGAGATGACAGGTGTTGACACTCATGGATGCATGGAGAATAAAGGTGAGGCTTGAATTCTTAAGTGAATGTTGCTGTTACAGCTGAAATTCCGAGAAGCCTGCACTTTGGTTGAATGTAAATTCAACAAAGATCTTGAAGGAGAATGCTCTTAGGTTAGCCATGGTGGCTTGTATATCTTGGATGAGCATGTTTCTCTTTTCTTCTTGATCTGCTCGGCAGTGGTGTCATTGTGAAAGGTATTTACCCATTATACTTTTCAAGTGCTTTATGTTCTATCTTTCATGTTATGAATCTTGAGTTGGTTTAGATTCTGGAGGATTCATAATGAAAGGTTGGAAAACATAGTTTATCTCCTTGTGCTTTTGAGGACTGAAAGGAGATGGTTATATGGGTAGGTCTGATCTTCTTTGAAGAGTTTACATCCATGTTTTGTTGGATGTTGTCAAGGTTTTTCCCTTTGGGATGTAAAGAAGATCATTCTTGTCACAATTGGCATTTAGAAGTGTTTGTAGAAGGACATGTTTCTTGTTGATTTGTTTTTTCTCTCTTATCTGGTCTTGTTCTTCCTGATTGGTCTTGTGACTTTAGATGTGAGTTGCCTTTGTGGTACCAGGTTGGTCACTGTTTGTGGTCATGTGTTGTCACCTAGGTGATGAAACGAAGGTGCCTGTGCTTCTTTCTTCAGTCAGCCTTGGAGGTGTTTGGAAGAACTATGGAAGACAGTTGAGAGAAATTTTTTCTTGTAGCAGGTGGTTGCAGATGTTATAGATCAGTGTGGATGTTCGTTGGAACTACATGGTTACATTTCTTTATGCTGGATTTGGTGAACTTGGTATGCCTAGATCATTTGTGATGGTGCTCTGTTTGCACTCATCTGGACAGTGCCCTTGCAGTGGGAGTACTTGGATGTGTTTGGTCTATGACTGGTTGACACAGGGTGCTTATTTGCTGCTGAGATGGGTGGGTTTCTTTTGATGGCATGAATTCACTTTTAGGTCATACCTTTAAGGTATAGGTGGTTGGATGTTTCAACATGAGCTGTGGGTGCTGGTTTTTAGTCACGTGGGTTTGATCAGTTGGATGAGGGCAGTAAGTTCTTGGTTGCTTTTCTAGCTGGTCAGTTTTTCTTGTTCTGGAGATGGTTGGAGTGGTGCTTTGGAGTGGTGCTTTGCTGTTTTTGCCTTTGCCGGTTGGAGGATCATTTGCTTTCATTCCTGAGACTGTTACTGTTTCACCTTGGTGTGTTCCTGTGTTTGGAGCTGTTGCCTATAGGTGGTGGATATTTTTTCAATGTTGGTACAGTGGTCTTGATTGGTGCATCAGAGCATGTGTTGGTCCTTGTTCGGGCTTGTTTAGAGGATGCCTGAAAGTCTTCGGCAAGTGGGAGATTGTTGGGATTTATGCCTCAACTTTCTGGTTAACCCCCTTTGAAGACTTAGGCGAATTCTCTTGTTTTCCTTGGCAAAGTCTTTTGTTCTGGCGGAGGCGGAACCAGGATGGAACTTGGCATTGTTCCGTTTGTCTTATTCCGGGTTTGTTCCCGTTCCGTCTCCTGCTCCGCTCCCCGCTTTGTTGGATCTTTGAAGTTTGTTCTGGCGGAGGCGAAACCGGATTGGAAGTTGACATTGTTCCTTTTGTCATGTTTCGGGTTTGTATCCGGCTCCGGCAGTCTGTTTCTCTTTGCTTGGGTCTGGCGGAGGCGAAACTAGTTATGGAAGTTGGCAATGTCCGTTTGCCAGGTTCCTGTTTCTGTTTATGTTTCGACCCCGGGTCCGACTCCTGCTTGTGTGATCTGGTTCTTCTGGATGTTTGGATTCTCCTCGGGGAGTTTTCCTCCGCCTTGTCCTGGTTCTGGATTGTTGTTTCTTGCAGTTGGCGGAGGCAAAACCAGAACCGGATTGGTTCCTGATCTTGGAATTTTGGTGAAGTCCTGTTTTTGTTCCTGTTCCAAGTCTGACTCCGACCCTTTGTGCTCCCATCTTGGTTTGACCCCGTGTTGACTTTACCCGGTCAGTCCTGTTTTCGATGTGTTCCTCTTTGCTGCGGGAAAATGCGGAACCGAATTGGTTCTTGAACCTATAATTTCAATGGAGTCATGTTTCAACTCCAGTTCTGTCTCTGACTCCGACTCTGGTAGTGTGCTTTTCCGGTGGAGTCCTGTTTCGACTCCGACTCCGACTCCGACTCCGACTCTGACAGTGTGTTTTTTCGATGGAGTCCTGTTCCGACTCCTGTTCCGACTCCGACTCTGGTAGTGTGCTTTTTCGATGGAGTCCTGTTTCGACTCCTGTTCCGACTCTGGCTCCGGCAGTGTTAGGTTTAGCATTGAATGCTTGGGCGGCTCGTTGCAGGCAGATCTGTCAGATCCAACCAGATGCGTGATTTGTGGATGGTCTTCCTTGCTCTTGTTGAGTCGGTTACTTATAGATGGATGATGTATCATTTAAGATGAGCCATAAACCATAGGCCAAGTTTGAAGTTCGATGAGTCTGCAAGAGTCGTGGGTTGCAAAGCAAGCACGTGATGTGCGAGATGGATGTGCGACCATGAGACTGTGAGCAGGATGCGCGGGCATGTGAATGCGTGAGCATGGGGCTACAAGCATAATGCATGATGCATGGTGCGAGATTGCAGCAGTTGGACTTGTAGGTTGGAGAGCCGAAGGTGTGAAGGGTTTTGACAAGAGATGGAGAGGGTGTTCGAATAGTTTGCTTAGGCAATGTAACTGTGAATGCTCTATCTCTCAGATCTGGGCTTGGGAATCATTGGAGGCCGAATGACTGGACTGGCCATGAGGTTGGTTGTGACAGTCATCTGTGGAGTAGAGAGAGATCTTGCGGGTACCTGTTACTTCTCCAGTAGAACAAGATGAAACTCCTATATTGGCTTTGAGCCTGATATTGTATTGTAACTGGTTTTGTTGCTGAATAATACAATGGCTCGAAATTTTGGAGTGTGCGGTTTTTTACCTGAAAGGATTTTCCCCATGTATATCTTTGTGTCTTCTTCTTGTCTTTCATGGTTTTTGGTTATGTTGAATCTGTTGCTTGTTGCATTCATTTCTCTTAGAGGATCAATGGGGGATCAACTGTGCTTGTTTTCCGCTTTATAGCATAGTTGGTTGTGTCTTTGTTGTGATTTTGAATTGAAATCACTAAGGCACTACTGTCTTAGATGCAAATCTTGATGACAGACTGAATCCATATCCCCGACAGAATTTACACTTATGATAAGTTTTAGATATATACATTTCACTTGATAACACATAAATTTTGATGATTTAGTTCTCATACCCTAACACACACTTATATTCACAATAGGTGATGAATAGACATAAAATTAACTAAAAATAATATCTCTTATAGATAATAAACTGTATGTTGAACTCTTATTTCAATTAATTTTTATTCTTCCAATCAATTAAAGTTTGTATACTAGATGACACAATTAAATCCTATTTTCCATGAACAAATAAGTGAAAAAAAAGTTTTCAAGGCAATGCTATTTAATTTAAGGTAACAAGTCTAAAAAACACTCATATTCATACATATAATATGCAAAAGACACATTTAAACAACCAACACACACATAGTTGTGCAACTCCTAGAGCTCCTAGGAATGTAAGGCCTAACCTTACAAGTATCAATTACTATCATGTTTTCCCTTGGTGGCTTACATTATTGTTGGTTAGTCTAGTCAATCTAATGAAATGACTAATCATATCTTGATAGAAACCTCGTGATGTGTGTTGCATGAAGGGTTTTATGTAATGTGTGTTGAGTGAGTCAAGTGGGTATAGTATAAATCGTATTTTGAATTCAATAAATGTTGTGTTTATGGTTCAATCATAGAAATATTTACCCAATCACCACTTTTCTACTTCAATACTTCTCTAATAAGAGATTAAAGGGGCAATCTCTTAATGATGTGATGAGGGTTATTTAAAATCTATTAGCTTCTATTTGTAACCTTTTATGTATAATGATAGTAAAATATTTGTAGGTTTTGTTATAAGTGGCATACTCTTGTTTCAAGGATTATATGTATATGGTTTCATTATGTTACTGAAGATGGTGAACTATTAGTGATTAGTGCACATGTCTTAGTTATTATTTGCAGCTATGATTATTTACCTTTGTAATTTGGGTTTGAAAAGAAAATTCACTATAATAATCGATTCTTTTGTTGAATGGATAATTATGATGTCATTATCATCATTAACAATGAAATGTTGAATTGGTATTAACACTTGACATATTACCATGGGAAAACATTCTTTGAATTTATTAAGTTTTTATTTTGAACATTATATTATATTTACTCATGTTGATGATATCTTTAGAATTAGAATAATAAATTTGTTAACATTGAGTGACAAGAATTATGCATTCTAACTTCCAAGATTAGGTCATGATCATCCAAGGGTACATGCTAAATATATCTTGAGGTGTGTAAGTTCATTTATTATCAATTGATAATGTACATGTGAATTTTTTGCTTCAATTATTTATATAATGTTGATTCAACAAATGCAATGAGTATGCATGTATATACCAAATCCAATGGGTGTAAAATGAGAGAATCCTTAGGACCCTATTCATCCTACTCCATCTGGTTAAGCAATGTGTTTTGTTGTGTTAACATTGAGTCAAACGTCTATTTTTCAAGGTCTAATGTGAGTTTAGAATGTTGTTTTCACTTTTATTGGGTCGCATAAAGTCTTAGGTTTCTTTTTAAGGGTACAAATTATGTAATGTGTGAGATTTGAACCCTCTTTATCTACCATTTAAAAAGTGATGAAAAATGGATTTTGGGGAGGGAGTGTTGTGGAAGATGAATTGAAACATTGGAAAGTGTCACCATCATAATAAAAAAAGAGAAATGGGGAATTTCTACATAATTTTGATTTTTTTGTGAAGGGAGAGGAGGGAAAGAAGAGAATATTATATGTTTTGGATTGGTAGGAAGAAGAAGAAGAATGAAGGAAGATTAGGTTTATTTCATCCCTTTCATGGTTTATTTATTCATATTTAGAGGTAAAATCACCTTTTGTTAGTTATTATTTGTTGCACTTTTCATTGGTGTTGAATATGTAAGGCTAGTGGGTTTTGGGTGTAAATTTTGTGAATTTTTATTTATAATGTGTATGCAAATTTTTTCTCATTTGAGAGAAATTTTATGTCATTGTACCTTATTTTTGGTTGTGTGAAGTAACTGTGGATTGAATTTGTGTGAGTGTAGAGATTTGATCGATTTCCTGTTATGCTTTGTATGTTCATCTTAGAAGTTAGAAAAGTTTAAAAATTTGGTCTTTGCACTTCTCCTCTGTGGTTTTAGCATAGGGAAAGCGTATTCCGCACCTCTGCTCTTCCCTTTCAAGTGGTATCAGAGCTTGGCCAGTTATGTTATCCTTGTTAGTAGGGCTATTTTTTTGTGCTAATACTGTTCCAGTGGGAGTCTTTTAAAGTTAGGACCAATTTCTATCTAAGATGGCGAGTACATTAGGAAGATTTGATATTGAGAAATTCAATGGTAGCAACTTTGAGTTGTGGAAACTCAAAGTGGAAGACCTATTAGTGGATAGAGACATCTGGGTAGAAGTGTTTGGAACTATGCCACAAGGTATGAAGCAAGAAGAATGGGACCTCACAGATAGAAAATTGAGAGGTTTGATAAGACTTTGTCTGGCCAATTTCGTATTCCTGAACATCCATGAGGAGAAGAATATAGCTTTCTTATGGAAGAAGCTTGGTGACATTTACCAGGGAAAGACTCTGGTGAATAATTTATTCCTGAGGAAGAAGTTGTACTCCTTGAAGATGGAAGAAGATGCATCTATTACATACCATCTAAACTCGTTTAATATGCGTGTTGCTTAGTTGGCATCTATGGGTGTGAAGATAGAGGAGGAGGATCATTGCACGCTCCTATTATGTTCGTTACCTGACACTTGGGATCATCCGGTAATGGCTATTGGAAGTACAACTATTACTTTCAAGATGGAAGACATTGTTGCCTCACTGTTGTCTGAAGAGATGCAGAGGAAGTCTTTTGAGATGGCCAAAGAGGCCCTTGTTGTTCAAGGTAGATCGAAGGAGAAAGGAAAGAAGAAGGACAAGAATTTTAAATCCAAATCCGAAGGGAGATCAAAGTCTCTTGGTAAAATTCCAAGGTGAAATGTTGGAATTGTGGGTAGCCTGGTCATATCCGAAAGGATTGTAAGGAGAAGAAGAAGAACAAGAAGAAGAAGAAGAGTAACTCTTCGGAAAATGACTCTTCTCAAAGTGATGTAGATTCCCTAATCATAGTCTTGGCGACTCAAGCATCAGATGATGTCTGGCTTATTGAATCAAGCACATCTTTTCACATGACGTCTCATAGAGATTGGTTCACAAAGTATGAAAAGTATGATGGTGGAAAGGTGAACCTGGCAAGTGACTCAATATTGGAGATTGTTGGCTGAGGTAGAGTCAAAATACAATTCCCTAACAGAAGAACAAAAGGGATTGGTGGTGTACTACACATACTAGGTTTGGCTCGTAACCTACTTTTTGCCAGTAAACTTAATGATGTTGGTGTGGAAGTATTTTTCTTGAGTAAGGATGTAAGATGGCTAGAGGCACTATGATGCTAGCTAACGCTGTGCGTACTAGCACTCTGTACAAGTTGGATGCACGTCCTATTCAATGTAACAACGTCTGTGAATTCAAAAAAAATTGTTCATGAAGAGAAGGAGAAAAACACTTCTCTAGATGCAAATGCGATGGAGGTGAAACTCCCAGTGGAGAAGACCATGTTGTGGCATCATAGACTTGATCACATAGGTGAGAAAGGTTTAAAAACCTTGAAAAATAAAAATCTTGTTGAAGGTCTTGTAGATTGTAATCTTGAGTTTGATTTCTACAAACACTGCATTTATGGAAAGGAACAACGTGTTTCTTTTTCCTTGATTCCTCGTAAATCTTCTGGTGTTCTGGACTATGTTCATTCTGATGTGTTTGGTCCAGTAAATTTCCCTTCATTATCGAAGTCTAGATATTATGTTTCTTTTATTGATGACTATTCGAGAAGGGCATTTATATACTTTCTTAAAATTAAATCAGAAGTTTTCAATCGGTTTAAAGAGTTTAAAAACTTGGTAGAGAATCAGACTAGAAGGAAAATTAAATGTTTGAGGACGGATAATGGCGGTGAGTTTCTACAGATTTTGATAGATATTGTAAAGACCATGGGATTAAAAGGCATAAAACTTCATCTTATACTCCACAATAGAATGGAGTTGCTAAAAGGTTGAATAGGACGTTGATGGAAAAGGCAAGGAGTATGTTGAGCGGTGTTGGTCTGGAGTAGAAGTTATGGGTTCAGGTTGTGGCTACAACATGTTACTTGGTAAATCATTCTACTTGCTCTAATCTTGTTAATAAGACACCTTTGGAATCTTGGTCTGGTAAGAAGCCTTCTCTGAGACATGTTTGTGTCTTTGGCTATGAGGCATATGCTTATGTGCCAAATGAGAAAAGATCAAAGTTGGAGAACAAGGTTGTTAAATGTATCTTCATTGGCTATGGTGTTGGTGTGAAAGGATACAAGCTTTGGAATCCTGTTACTAACAAGGTCTTGTACAACAAAAGCATGATATTTTGTGAGTTGAAACCTTCTACAACTGATCCACAACTAGACATAGATCAAAGAGAAAAGAAGAATGATGCATTTGAGATTCCCCAAACTCCAAAAAAGGGAGAATTGCATGGCGTACCAGAAACTGAGGAGAGCTCAAGCAACTCTGAGAGTTTTGAAGATGAAGAACCGTAGCCTTAGCCAGTGATAAGGTCTACACGTGAAAAATGACAACCTAATAGGTATGGTTTCTCCATTTTGGACTTGAACTATTCTTATGCTTTAATTACTAGCACTGAGGAGCCTAGGACTATTAGAGAGGCGATTAACATGCCCGATGCAAATTCCTAGTTGGAAGCCATGAATGAAGAAATGGAATCATTGAAAAATAATGAAACATGGGATTTGGTACCTTTTCCTAAAGGAAGAAATTATGTTGGTTGTAAATGGGTATTTAAGAAGAAGACTGGTCTTGAGGACAATGTTGAGAAGTATAAAGCGAGGTTGGTTGCAAAGGGGTATTCCCAAGTAGAGGGAATTGATTATGGAGAAATATTTTACCCTATAGCTAAGTCGACATATATCAGATTTTTGTTGTCACTTGCAGCTGCATATGACTTAGAGATCGAGCACATGGATGTGAAAACAACATTTCTCCATGGAAAGCTAGAAGAATAAATTTACATGTCCCAGCCTGAGCACTTCATTGAAAAAGGTAAAGAAATTTTGGTATGCATGTTAAAGAAATCTTTGTATGGTTTGAAGCAGTCACCTAGAATGTGGTACCAAAAATTTGACACTTTTGTGTTGTCTATGGGATTTGTGAGATCAAAATTTGATCCTTGTGTGTATTACAAATCTGAAAATGATCGAGTGCTTATTATTACCCTGTACGTGGATGATATCTTGTTCATAGGGAATAGTAAGACAATGATTTCTGATCTTAAATCTCAGTTGTCTACAAAGTTTGAAATGAAAGATGTTAGTGTAGCAAGGTATATTTTGGGGGTGGAAATAACTAGGGACATGAAGGGAAAAAATAATTGGGTCAGCCAAAGTAAGTACATCAACACTGTTCTGGAGAGATTTGATATGAGCAATTGCAAGCAGCTATTTGTTCCAGTCTTGCAAGCAACGAAACTATCTATTGAAGATTGTGCAAAATTGTCTACTAAGATGGAGGACATGACTAGGGTGCCTTATGCGAGAGTTGTTAGTAGTTTAATGTATGCGATGGTATGTACAAGGCCAGACATTTCCCAAGCAGTGGAAGTGCTTAGTCGATTTATGGAAAATATGAGAAGAACACGTTGGAATGCTATGAAGAGAGTCTTTAGATATCTGAGAGGTACCTCAAATTGTGCTCTATGTTACCATGGAAATTTAGTTGGATCACAGAGAACTCTCAACATTCGGGGATATGCAGACTTTGATTGGGAAGGGGATATTGAGAGCAGAAGATCCACCAGTGGATATACATTCATGTTAAATGGTGGTGTAGTTAGTTGGATGAGCAAGCGATAGGTTGTAGTCACTTTGTCCATGACGGAGGCAAAATACATGGCAGCAACTCACGTCTGCAAAGAAGTTGTTTAGCTTATTTCTTTGTGTTCTGATATTGGTTTTGATGTAGGGAAGATCACTATCTACTATGACAGTCAGACTGCCATTTGTTTGGTGAAGAATCCAACTTTCCATTCTAGGATGAAACATATCGATGTGTAGTATCACTTCGTGAGAGATATGGTGGAGGTTGGAAAGGTTTCCTTAGAGAAGGTGGATACTCTAAAGAATGTTGTTGATGGATTGACAAAGCCAGTGAGCACAAACAAGTTCAGTTGGTGTGCAAGTTTGATGGGCCTTAGGGCCCATGACCATCAATAAATTTGAATTCTATAGGAAGCCAATATGTCTTCGTCAAGTGGGAGCTTGTTGGAAAATGTGCCTCAACTTATCAGCTTGGACCTCTAAGAAAGGCTTGACGAATTTATGCCTTATCGCTTTACCACAAAGTCCTCATTTGGTCATTTTGATCTTTGGTCGCCAAGACTCAATCTGATCGGCAAGACTCTAAGGGTTGTCACAATGATGGACCGACGGGCATGGAGTTGGCAAAATGTTTTTTGCCTTGCCTTCATCGATGAAGCAGTCGTTCATTAACAGGAGGTAGTGATAAGGTCCACCGATTTTTCGAAGACTTAAATCAATGGATGCGCTTGATCTCATCCGACAATGTTGGCTGTGTTCCGCAGCATCCTAAGGCAAGCATAGCCGAAAGCCTTTTTTCCAAGCAGAATTGCCTTTGTGCTTGATGTGTGGTGGCTTCCTAAAGCATTGTGTGTAGCAAAGGAAGGTGGGTCCCTTGAGTTGTTTTATATGAAGGGTTGTTCGGGCGTGGACACATTTTAGCACCTCAGGAGTTCCCTGGGGAATTTAGCGGATGCCGCTAGAGATTCCACGAAGGGGCTCCAGCGGCAGACACGTGGCTCGGTAGGAACTCAGAACTACTCATGGGAATCTTGGAGATTCCCTCCTGGATTCCTCAGAACCTCCATCAACAGCTGACACGTGGCGTGTGGGACCCGACTAAGCCGACAAAGCTAGCGGACTATGTTTTGGTGATAGCAGTTTTTTGAAAGCCCTGGAATTTGGAGGAATGGCTAGCGATAGCGAAGGGATGTCGGTCAAGCAGAAGAGCGAATAGCAGGTCGACACGTGGCAATTTCTTATTGGTTATTTTTGCACCATTTTTGCAAAACAACATTTATTGTTGGAATCTTGATTGGTGAAAAGCGATATATTATGCAATTAATATGAGATTGGATTTTGGCAGTTGGTAGAGCCCAAAATTGGTAATTTCTCTGCAACAAATTTATAGCGAGGGTGGCTCGATGCAGTATTGCAAGTGAATCCAATCTGAGATCAATTTAGCATGTCGATGAAGAATGAAATTTAATGCACCTTAATTGGTGGTTGACAAGAGACTTGATATATTTAGTTTTTGACTAGAGTTGGATGATCTAAGAGAATCTGAGACAATCAAAATACCGTCTAAGGGTTGATGAGTTTTGTATTCATTGTATGTTGAAGGAGCATTGTAATAGTGAGTGCATGAAAAATCAAACTTCTTGTTGTGAGCTAACTATCAAAGAGTGAGGGTTGTAACTTTGTATGTAATTTTTGCTTACTATAATATAAAGTGTCTTTCTCTTGGTGTGGTGGGTTTTTTCCCAAAAGGGTTTTCCCACGTAAATCTGGTGTTATCTCTATGTTTGATTTTTCAATTTCTTTTTATGCTTTGTATGTTCATCTTAGAAGTTAGAAAATTTTAAAAAATTGGTCTTTGCACTTCTCCTTTGTGGTTTTAGCGTAGGGAAAGTGTATTCCGCACCTCTGCTCTTCCCTTTCAGGAATGTTATGGAAGATGAATTGAAAGGGTGGAAAGTGTCACCATCAAAATACATGGACACATGTCACCATGACAAACATTTGATAGGTTTTCACAAAAAACTCTTCCCAATTGAGCACCCAAGTGATAAGTGGAAAATGTTTATGCTATTCACCAAACATATAGGAAGCCAACTCACAAACGAGTCCCATAAATTGTTATATCAACTTAGAAATGTATCACTTAGGATTTAATTAATAAAATATGTAGGAAACAGACTAATTTATTTAATTAAATATGTTTGGACTCTCTAATTTTGAGACACCTTAATCCCAACATTTAGCTCACTTGTATAGGGACCTACATAGAGTTACATTTAGGGGTGGACATAGTCTGGGGCACATTAATCTATTACGGGTATGAGCATGGGAGCACATTGTTGTTCTTTTCCCTATTAGAAAAAATGGGCATTGATTATGGAAATCCTTGTGTGTTCGGTTGAGAGTGGGAAGTACGATACAAACATGTGGGTGGCATAGATTATTTGTGATGAGTATTAGATGAGTTATCAATGGGGGACATAGTGTGGAAACTGTATCGAGAGTTGGATTCATGACAAGAGCATGAGTGGTACTTGAGGTATGTTATTTTACAGTGTTATTTGATAGGGAAGTATCATTATATTATTGAGAGGTACCACCCAAATAGGGTATGATGATAGTTTGGTTACAATAGTGAGTTCTAGAGGGGACAAACTATTTTGTGAGATATACAACAAAGTGGGATCCATAGGTGAGCAAGAATGATGCCCTGAACAATTGAGAAAATATGGCATGATTAGAGTGGGATGATTGTGAGGAGCTAGTTGATGTAGGTACCAACGCCGCATAGAGGAGGTGGTGGGTGATACAGAGGCCCCTAAGATTGATGCCGCCAGTCAAAAGGAGTGTGTGAGAATGGTTGAGAGTGGATATGATATAGGTGATGAGGTGAGGACTTGAAGGCATGTTAGGAATGGTGAGGTGGATGAGGAGGTAGATTATATGAGGTGGGAGTAGAAAATATGAGGCACCAAGAGAGGAGTTGAAGGTGGAGGCAAAGGGGGAGGCAAAGGAGGAGTGGTCTGAGTGTGTGGAGATGGAGGTATCAAACATGGATGAGGAGGAGAAGGGCGATGAGGTGACATGAGTATGAACCAATGAGGATGCGAGTGGAGATAGGGATAATTTAGAGAGTGGTAGTGATCACAATGATAGTGACTCATTTTTCATTTAGGAGTGGGGAGGGGGAGGGCTAGGACTCACTAGGGGTGGAGATAGAGGATGTGCTAGAGGTGGAGATTTATAGGTTACCACAAGAGGAAGAGATATAGATATCTCCCTAGAATGAGAGATAGGGATCTCCACAATTAAAGATACAAGATGGTGATGATAAACGAGAGTCTTTAGAGATGTAGATAACATAGGAATTGATCAAGCAAGATACTATTTAGAGGAGGTTGGAGGATGTAGAGATAAAGCAAGATATTTTTAGGATCGAGCAAGATACAATTCAAAGGAGGTTAGAGGATGTAGAGATAGAGCAAGATTTTTGTAGGAGTGATTGAGATGCAATTTAGAGGAGGTTGGAGGATGTAGAGATAAAGCAATATGGCTTTAGGAGCGAGTGAGATGGATTTGTGAGATAGTTGTAGGGGCTAAGGTAGAGATCACATGATTAAGGGACCCCATAAGGCCATGGGGTATGACACAAAAATTTGCAGAGGTATCATGAGCTTCATGGGAGCTAGGCTATTGGTGGTTACTAAATGAGTAGGTGGTTCTTGTAGATCAAAGAGCTCCTAGCTATATAGATCACTCAAGGGCTAGGGTATATAGGTTAGTCGGATCAAGGAGGTCAAGGAGGTGAGTGACCATGGGACCTCCTTAAGGAGCATCACTAGGACCATTATAAGGAGATGGAGCCAACCATTGCAAGTAGGTGATAGTGAGAGAGTGGATATATGCCCTAGGTCGCAATTTTGATTATGCTCTATGGAGGTGATGTATTATGATGAGACCTTGAGGTCCATTTTGACATATTATTTGATGAGACCTCAAGGTGCATTTTGATGTATTATGGAATTTTATGTATTATTTGATGATATATAGTGATTTCAAGGTGGTGTTTGTACATGTATGTTTTATGATGATGATCATGGATGGTTTGTGTTATTTAAAACTATGATAGTGATGTGCTAATGATGATGTTTTAGGGTATATGTGATTTATGATATACACATGTGGATTATGAATGCAAATGTGGATATATATGTAGTTTATGATTCATTTAGACAAATGAATTTATAATGTACCTAATGAATAATGCATATGTATGTTGTGAATATGCATGATTTATGATTGATATCATAAGGATACAAATGCGCTCAAAATAATAAATCAAATTACCTAGAATGAAATGCAATGATGAGAAGATTCTTAAAATAACACATCTAAACACCTAAAATGAAATGCAATGATGATAAGAGGTTTAGAATAACAGATCTAAACACCTAAAATGAAATGTGATGATGACAAGATGCTTAAAATAACAAATCTAAACACTTAAAGTGAAAATACAATGATGAAAAGATGCTTAAAATAAAAATCTAAACACTTAAATCAAAATACAATGATGAAAATATGCTTAGAAAAACAAATCCAAACACCTAAAATGAAAATACAATAAGGGCAAGATGCTTAGAATAATAAATCTAAACACCTAAAATAAAAATAAATTGATGAAAAGATTATTAGAATAACAAATATAAACACCTAAAATGAAAATGCAATGATGAGGTGGGATGTATGGAGATGAAGACTAGAGTGACAACATAATACATCAAACATAGGGACATAATGGGTAGAGAAGAAATAGGGAATGAATGTGCACAAAAAATCCATTCTTACAAAAGATAAAAATGATGGTGAGGATAAATATGCAGGGAATGGATGGGATTAGGTTGGTTTGGAATGAAATATTTGAACTGCAATGTAGAGAAAACTTAATTTGATATAGCATGGGATACTATGTAGTAGGACATATGATGAACCAAGGTGACTTTATATCACATGCATATGGCTGAGTCAACAAAAAAAAGGGTTAATCCAACATCTCACAAATCCACTGAGGGCTTAGGTGGGTACAATGCTGAAAAAACATAAACAAAATGAATGCCCTAACGTAACACAATATTGCAAAGGATATTGGTCAGAACAATTCAAGACATCCAAGAAAACAAAGCACATGAAATCCAAGACCATGCCCCTAATTTTGTTCAAGATACACCATCATATGATGAATCATGGTGACCTTTTAGTAAGTAAAATAGGAAGCTTAGAAGGATAAATAAAGATTCCACAAAGCACCAAAAAATAATAAACATCTCAAATATATTTTTCTATAAGGGTGATGGATGGGGTGGATTCATCCTGATTTGAGGAATGATATATCTTGTGAAGACCATGGATGGATTGATAAGACCAAAGATTTTTATGATATGGGATAATCAAGATATCTGACACTCTAGGGAGCTAAAGGAATCTATTGAAATACTCTAGCTTAACAAGGATATACACTTGACTAGAAAAAGAATGGAAGGACAAGACCTAAAGACAACTATATTCAAAGATGACCCCAGACGGTAACACAAGACCAACCTTGGGTACAAAACACAAGATATGTATAAGAGGGAAATATATACATTCAATGATGTCCAATAGAAGCCTAGCGATAGGATTTTCATTGTATGATGCTTGTTATAGGATTTATAAGACATGTCCAAAACAAGTAGATGAAGCTCACAAATTAGGATAGTTAACCCAAAAGGTTTAATGCTCAATGTAGGGTGATGGATGAAAGACTAACTATTGAAATTGTCATCAATATTACACTATTGTGATAGTACTAATTTTCTTTCCCCAACAAAGCCCCATTCATGGTTGACGATTTAAGATTTGTATTTAACCTTTAGAGGCTCCACTCTTAGTTGTAAGAGCTCATTTTGATTTTGGAGATATTTCTAATGGTGAATTTGGTTTTTGAATTTGGTAGATCTATATTTTCTATAAATTGTAGATTCTCATATGTGTTATTGAGTTATTCTCATTTTGGGAACTTTTGGGGCTTTGTATGGATTCTTATAATAATATGTTTTGGTGTAATTTTTTGGAAGTGTTTAATTTTTTGTGTGCTTTACAATGGAGTAGTTATATTGGTCTCATTCTATCAAAAATAATACTTTTCTATCTATGACCAAATTTGACATTTGTGATGTACTAAGATCAAGATCACTTTTCCAATTTGGCAAGTGATAGTTATAATATCAATAAGTATAAACTTCCAATATAATAAATTACTAGGGGGTCCTTGATTGAGTGAATTTTCGGGGTAATCATGTGCTTTTATTAGATTGAGTATCCTGATTAGTATATGGTGTAATTAAATTTGAGGATTTTATCATGGGTATCACAAAATATCTTGTTGCAATAAGATTGGAGATATAGAACTCTAGGTCCAAGTGAGATGGACTATTGACACGTTTTCGGTAGTTTTTTTTTCCTTATTTCTATAGACTATTTTTTGAACCTGAATCATATTGGAGGAAACTTGTAAGGGATCTTAAGATTGAAAAAATCCTATAAGTAATTAATTATATAGTTTTGATATTTGCTTCCAAATGGACATCATTCACATTGAGTTTTGTAATGACCTTTGGACTATACTTTGAAATATGTATGGAAACTCAAATGAACCTATATTCCTAGAGAATCTAATTGTATATTTTCTTGTTATACCTAATATTTTTTGGCCACATGGTCATACAATAGTTGTAATGCTTTATGAATTGGAAGAACTTGATTCTCATCCTACAAAGACTTTCATTGGGACTTTGGATTTTATGAATCCTAATCTAGATTCAAGGGGATCATATTCTTCATATATGAGCCAACATATTGAGGCTGAAGACTCTAGTGATCCAACATCACCAAATATATTTGATGTTCACACTCAAGAATATTTTCTAAACATATCATCTATGAACGAATGACATAGTTAAATATAATGAATTGATATATTATCTCAATTTCTTGTTGCTTCTAATGATATTAGTGTTTATACATTCATGGCATCTAATGGTTCAGTATAATATGACATTCATTTTCTTTTATATACAACTACTTAGAATGAGTACTTGATAAACACTAAAAGTTTGTTTTTTGAGTCATATGTTGTATATTTGGAGGACACTATTAAGAACATCCATCTCCTATTTGATGTTAGCTCCTATAGGTTTGTATCATCTTATTTGAATTTTATGAGGGTACCTTCTAGCCCTCTTGTTCTTTCTCCACCTATTCATTTTTTATAGTTTAGCATTGGTTTGGAGATCCTTGAGCAATATTTGGAAGAGTCATTTTCATCTTTGGGTTTTATTCTACATATGTTTCCATAAGGTTCTAAATTGTCACCTTCATCAAGAAGCTTTGTAACTCCTAATTTGATTATGACACCTTTTAACACCAACACGATGACATTAAAGCATAGTTCAAATATATAATTCATATTATTTTTTCTTTCCTCATACTCCTTTTAAGAATGAGAATACTTCTTGCATTCATCCTTATTTTTCTAATGGGATGAATTTTATTCGACACTGTTGGATCATCTTCAACATTAATTGTCAAGCATCTATTATCATTGCAAGAGATTCTACATTAAGGAGGATTGCATACTATCTCTTCTTCTCTCTTATGGAGGGAGAGTGTTTTTTTTCTCACATGGGATATTATCCTTCTCATACATTTGTAGAGCATCTTGTGTTTTCTCTCTTTTGAAAAGGGGTTTTCCCATGGATTTTCTCCTTTCCTCTGAATGTGAGAGATTAATTTTTACATGAGTACCTAGCATAGTCTTATATCTGGGACCCATCTTTGTATCTTTCACATTCTCCCTAAATTGCACTTAAGAGGGGTGTTGGTGTGAACAAGGTATACCACCTAACCAATTTACTTCATTCCTACTATTCACACTAGTTTACTTAGGACATTTTCAATTTATGTCTCAAGTCATAAGATTAAGATACATGCCACAATCTTATGCTTTCCTATGTTTCACCTTGGCCTATATAACCAAGGCCTTTCAATTGTAATCTAATTCATGTAATATTTGTGTACTCATATTGTATATTTACATATTTTAATAAAATACAACTATTCTTTCATGTTTGGCGTCTCTTGCACTTTAACTAAAGATCCTACATCTTGGATGACTACCTCCAAAACCAAATCTTGCATGGTATATATCATTTTATACCAACTCTTTTGCTAAATTCTCTAGGATGCTCTTACACAATTTGAATGGATTCTTATTAGTTTTTTCAAATGCCATAGGACTTACCTTAAAGTATGCAATCCTAGAGCCTAATTTGAAAAATATTATATAAGATGATGGACTGTAAACCTAAATTTGGATGGGAGTTGACTTAAAGAAATTGAAAAAAAAGATCTGAATAAGCCAAAGAAAATCACGTCTACAATTCTATCTTATGGGATATAATCACATTTGTAACTTCAACCATGGTAGGATTATAGATAAGATACAAATTACACCCAAAATACAAAGTTTGAATTGGGTAAAAGGTTGGGTTAATCAACTTGTGCATTAAAATCTACCAAATTAAACACAAAAAGATGCAATTATGAACAAGGCTAAAATGAGTACAAAACAAACAAATTTTAAAATACAAAATATGTACTTTTTCTCATAAACATATATAGAATAAACGAAAAAAAAAAAAATAACAAAATAACCTACAAAGTAGTGTCATTGATAGTCCTAAAAAAGTACCTTTTACTTTTTTTCCCTTTAATAGAGCACAATGGACACTAATAGTTTCTATTGAAGGTTGGTACTAATTTTGAATGATTTAAATCTAAAAGGAAAACCATTCGAACTAACATTGAAGGGTGTTTTGGTATTTTTGATTGTGCATGATCAACTAACATTGTAAAATGGATGAGTGATTCTCAATGTGTTAGATGAAGATGTTCGATCAGTAATTTTTTTCTCCTTATGTTCTATTTTTTCATCCTAATGATGGATCATGAATTAGATATAATACGTTGATAAAAAAATTATACACAATAAAATCTAAAAGAATTTAAACAATATGAATTGTAGATAATATAATACGTTGATAAAAAAATTATACACAATAAAATCTAAAAGAATTTAAACAATATGAATTGTAAAAATTTGATATCATTTATTAATATTGGTTGTGTACTATAAAACCTAAAGAACCCGTTTCATTTAACAAATAAGATTAGAGCGAGGTTCCTCTTGAATGCAAACCAATACGGGACTCCCCCACGTTAGGTATAGTGATGGTCGGCGTTGCAATATCATCTTGAAGCAAACTTGAGCAGGTGATGGACAGTCATAAGGTCATTGCTCTGCTGAAAAGAGCCACCGAGACCAAAGACATACAGCTAGGCAGGCTCATCCACGCCCTCCTTATCAAGACTGATTACCAGGTAAAAATATTTTTTGTAAAAAATAATTTTCTCAACGATGCCAAATGCAATAGTTAGCAGGACTCACACTAACTGTTTGACAAAATGTCTCATGGTTGTAATGAATGCAGTGTATGCCAAGTTCGGACGCTAACCGAAGACCTCCAAACACTTTCTACAGAAGCAACAGAGAAGACCAGCGTGAAGTTACTCCACCATCGGAATCGGACGCTAACCGAAGACCTCCAAACACTTTCGACAGGAGCAACAGAGAAGACCAGCGCGAAGTTACTCCACCATCGGAATCGGACGCTAACCGAAGACCTCCAAACACTTTCGACAGGAGCAACAGAGAAGACCAGCGCGAAGTTACTCCACCATCGGAATCGGCTTAAAAGCCCGTTCTGGTGTAGCAGCTGCTGAGAAAGGCGAACAGACTCGTGCCCACGTAGTAAAAGTCGGACTAGAAGGCGAGGGCTTTGCAACAAGGGCCGTGGTTGACATGTATGACGACTGGGGGAACAGGAAGTATGCACGCAATCTGTTTGAGAAAATGTCAGAATGTATCGAGGTGCCATGGAGAAGGCAGAAGGATGTGGGGCTCGTTTGTCTGAGGAAAAGAGAAGTAACGAGGATGAATGGGCACCCCTTAGCTTTGACCAGGGCGTATTCGATTTCAGCAGCTTCGGAACAAGGTAAGCAAATTCATGCCCATGCCACTTATGCGGGATTATATTCAAGTTTATCTGTGAGCAGTGCCCTTGTGGATATGTCTGCTAAATGTGATAGCATAGAGGATTCATGCTTGGATTTGGATAATTTGCTTGAACCTAATCTGGTCTCAAGGAAAACTGTAATTGTGGCTTATACCCAGCATGAACATGGCATCAAGGTGTTTGAGTTGTTTGACCAAATGCGAGATTATGTAACCTTTATTTCTGTGCTTTCTGTTGGTATAGTATATATAGGTTATGCATTTTTTACTTCTACGAATGAAGATACTGGAGTCACACCAATAATGGATTACTGTACTTGCATGGTTGGCCTTCTTGGCCGGGCAGGACAACTGACTGATGCAGAAACTCTAATCAAGGAAATGCCATTTTCTCTTTATATAGCTGTATGGCCGACCTTACCTGGTGCCTGCACAATCCTTGGCAATCCAGAATTTGGAGCTCTAATGGCACAACGCATATTTGAGTTGGATCCTCAAGATGATATATCATATGGGATGCTACCTGCCAATTATGTTGGAGTTGGTATACTGGATAAATCAGCAGAAGTGAGGAAACTGATTAGTGATAGGAGGGCTAAAAAGGAGGCAGGATGCAGCTGGAACAAAACGAATGATAAGCCGCATCTCTTTATGGTTGAGGACCCCTCGATACCGCAAATGGATGAAATGCATGCGAAGTTGGAAAGATTGACGGAAGAAATCGAGGAAGCAGGGTACATGCCTGATACGAAGTATATGCTTCATATTGTTGAAATGGATAAGAAGGAATCCTATCTTACCTACCACAGTAAAAAACTAGCAATTGCTTTTTGGCTCACAAACACCTCTGCTGTGATTCCCCTTAAAATAAATACAAAATTTCACGTGTGGGTGATTGCTATACTGCCATCGAGTTGTCTGCAAGATTGTTGTGCGAAATTGTTTCGAGGGACAGCAACTGATTCCATCATTTTTAAGGATCGAAAGTTTTTTTTGGGCATTATTGATGATGATAGTATGACAAACAATGAGGGGCTTTCTTTTTCTCTGGGCATCGAGATATTTTAGTGCATGGTCTGATACCACATTGTGAAGGCGTTGAATGTGAGCAAGAGATATAAGCAGCAAATTTCTCTGAAAGTCAAATGTTGGATTGTGACAACAGCAATTTTTTATTTAACTGAATTCCAATGAAGGACATGTTTGTTCTAGACTAGTTGAGGCTTGTTGCCTGTAACAAATGCACAGGAAACTCAGACTTATGGTCATTTGAAATGGGTTTATATCAGCTTGTTAGTAGCCTAAGCGTTAACCTATATTGCTGAATACATTAGTACATCTTTGGCTTTTCTCGAGTAATGATTAATTTAATTATGGTTGTATGAAGGCTCGTACTACAGGGGGTGCATATCAACTTGTGAAAAGCCAAAGTGTTAACCTATATTGTTGAACACATTAGTACTTGTTGGCCTTTTTTATTATGGTTGTTTGAAGGTTCATACAGTGGTTTTTATTCCGATTGTGAGAACCCTAAGTGTTAACCTATATTGCTGAATAGATTAGTACTTCATATGCCTTTACTTGAGTAATGATAAATTTTATAGTTGCCGGGATTCTCCATTTTGGGAACATAGATAACATACCAGTCCTCGTACCCAAAATTTCCGGTGAATCATTTACATATAAAATAGCCGTCTCCTTATACATTTAACTCACGTACCCTAATTTGATTGGCATCCCCATCCCCGTACCAGTACCAGTACCCTGCGTCTCCCGGCAACTATGATAAATTTAATTACAGTCATTTAAAAGTTCACACAATAGTTGTATATGAGCTTGTGAGAAGCCTAAGTGTTAACCTATATTGTTGAACATGGTAGTACTTTTTTGCCTAAAAGAGTAACCATAAATTTAAGTATGGTCACTGGCAGGTTCATATGATAGTTGTATACCAGCTTGTAAGAAGTTCAATTGTAAATCTATATTGTTGAAAACATTAGAACTTTGTGGCTTTTTAATTATGTCTGTTTGAAGGCTTGTGCAATGGGTGTGTATCAGCTTGTGAGAAGCCTAAGTGTTAACTATATCGATGAATTTATTAGAATTTTTTTGCTTCTCTAAGTAATGATACGTTTAATTATGATCATTTGAAGGTTCGTAAGAGAAGCCCAAGTGTTAACTTGTATTGCTGAACATATTGTACTTTTCTGCCTACTGACACATTTAATTTTGGTCTTTTGAAGGTTCATATGATGTTTGTATATCAGCTTGTGAAAAGCCTAAGTTTAAACATATATTGTTAAACACATTAGTACATTTTTTGCCCTATAATTATGTCATTAGAAGGTTTATACAATGGGTGTATTTCAGCTTGTGCGAAGCCTAAGTATTATTGCTAAACACATTGTATCTTTTTTTGCCTTTCCTTGAGTAATAATAATTAAATAATGGTAATTTAAAGGTTCATATGATGTGTGTATATCAGCTTATGAGAAGCTTAAGAGTTTGGCTATATTGTTGAACACATTAGTACTTTTTTGGGTTTTTAATTATGGTCAATTAGAAGGTTCATGGAATGTGTGTGAATCAGCTTGTGAGAATCGCAAGTGCTAACTATATTGATGAACATAATGGTACCTTCTTTTTTGGCTTTCCTTGAATAGTGATAAATTTAATCATGAATTTTTTTAAGGTTCATACAATAGGTTTTTATCAGCTTGTGAGAAGCCAAGTGGTAACCACAAATGCTAAATACATCCAGTGCATTTGCTCAATTGGAAAATCATTGCATTTGTACAGAGTTCCTGTACCCCATTCCGCATAGCTGCAGTCTCTTCCTGCAGCACAAAATTTGATATGGCAGCTTTGTAAGGAAAAAAGCATAAATGTATACATAGATATAATGAAGAGAAAAGCATTATTCTAAGGTCTGTACAACGATGGAAAAAGCATGCTTTCCTAAAGCAACGTTGCCTGAAAAATAGTTTACCTACAACATCGATGCAGGGGATCTCGAGCTTACTAATAAGGAATGCAGTTATGGAAGAGCAACATTTTAACAAGAAAAAACTGATATTACTAACCTGGGGTAGTTCCACTATATACTTACCATCATTTAAATAGCAAGCTTGCTTTTACCTATTTTCATGTAAAGATTCATGTAGAAAGCACCAAGTCACATTTTGGTTAACAAATATGTTCCTTCAATCGGAAAATGGAAAAGGCAAAAATTCAAGAGATTCATCATCATTGCCATGTAAAGAGATCCACTTTTAACAAATCACTCACACTCATCCACTACATAATAAAAATATTTATTAAATACGGCACTAGGGAAGCTCCTATTCCTTACAATGTGTTGGGTATTGAATATCCCAGCACCCAGATTGATCAACAATTGTGAGACAAGGCAGGCTTATAAGCCATTACATGCACCAAAGGCTTTTCCAAATCAGAAACAGGGTGAGGGTGAAAAGGCCAAAAGCAGTAGATTGTCTAACAAACAACATTCCTACCAATACCAACAAATGATTAAGCCTTTGAGGTGCTTGTGTGCTTTGTGGCTCCCCTTGTATTTGATTATTTCATCAAAATTACACAAGTTGAAAAGTCATTGAGAAATGACTAGTCACAGAAAATAGTCATCAAAGTAATGATGTGTATCAAAAATACCTGGAAACTCTAAACTTTCATGTTTTTCTTTTCTTCTCTTTCCAAATTAATTAACAATAGCTAGATACATAATATTAACAAGCATAGAAATTCAGTCAGTTTGAATAGCTACCTGATACTTGTCAATTGATTTCCGATCTTCTTCCACAAGTTTGGATTCTTGTTCTAGCTGTCGTGCAACATAATCCTTAACTCAGAAAGTGTGAGACGTGGATTTTTAGCAAGAATCTGTAAAACAATAATTGGGGGCAAGAGATCATCCCTTTCAATATACACCAGCACTTCTTTAACTTCTTTTGAACAATCTTCTCCAAGCTCTCCAAAGTACTTGAGTGCATCTTCCCACAAAGATGGATCTCCACCCCTGCTTGAATCGCCCAGCCTTGTACAACAAGCAATCAGACCTTCATGGTCTGAATCTTGCATATAACAAGATATAACTTCTTTATAAAGTTTCATTTTTTCATATAGAAATAACCGACCTTGCTTGAATTGGTGCATTTCACAAAGAACAACTGCAAGATCTACATCATAACTTGGATGATCCTCATGAGAAGGCCACACACTCTTAAGCAAGGCTAATCCTTTGTTCAGTCTTTCTGTGCACTCATCTGTTCCCGTACGTGCCTGTCCATTTTCAATTACTCCTTTCCCTTTATTCCCAATGTTTGACAATGAAGTAACATTCCTCTTTGAGCCTTGTCCAGAAGTGTTCACACCCTGGACATTGAGTTTGGATAATGATGAGTTACAAAGATCATCAGACAAGTATAGCTCCAAAAGTGTGTTATGAATTTCAACATGAGCAGGTGAATTCTTAACCTTACTGATGTACCTTTCTAGGAAAGTCATGAGATATAAAGGTTGGTCAATAAAAACATTTACAAAATCAATTGGTGAAGGCCATTTTCTAGGAAGGAGGTTAACAGAAGAGGTCATCGGAAGCCGATTCATCATCAACATTACAAAACTTCATAAGAATAGCAATAGTCTCATCTGGTTTATGCTCAACAAGAATCTTTCCATATTCCTTCACTGTAACTGCAGCTTGAATTGATTCAAGGCTAGAGATGTACTGCAGAGCCTCATCATAACTGCCAAGATCCTCTAGTAGTATCTTTAAATACCACTCATGCTTCCCAGATTTTTTTCGCAACATACATTGCATGTTCATGATAACCTGCTGCTTGACAAACTTTTACAGATGTTTCGACATCAAATCAGTGCTCACCTTCACCTTTAATGAACTCATACAACTTTGCTACATCCTTAAGTTTTGTATAACAATTCAGAAGAAGGCTTGTATGGTCCTTAGAGGCCAAACCTTTCTCATGTAGTTTTTGTAAGATAATAAATGCGTTGGGCATCAAGAAACTTTTGAATGACGTAGGAAGGTTCCAGCTGGCCTATTGTACGAATATATTATGCCATGGCTTCATCATAGTCTTGTTTCCCATACAAGTGATCTCCATATTTTCACAACACTTCTGCTGTGTCTGCTGCATCTGCTTGTTGACTTTGGACAAGATTTATTGCAATGGTATATAAATTATTTTTATAAAGCGTGTCCAGTTTACCTTCCATGTCCTTCTCTCCCATGCACAAGACTTTATGATCACTGGTTAGGAGGATAATATTGCCCCACTCACAAAGCATGTGGGAGACTTCTCCAACCGGTAAACTATAGGCAATCAGACAATTTTTCAGGTCATATATTTTGAAAATGCTGTGATTTGTTATCTGATCTGCGATGACAGACAAGAAGTATCCTCGAAACCATCCAAGTAACTACTTGACCCCCTCAAAGGCCCAGCAAGGACCTCTCCCATCTACTTTATAAAAATATATGGCCTCGGTCCTCCCAATAACCAATTCCTGCTCAGGAAACAGAAAAACTAATCCTGTTCAAATTTATTTACTAGCCAATGAAAATGGTTGGAAATGTAATAATTGCTTTAACTGCAATAAGAAGAGAAAAATGATTACAAGGAAATCAATTGCTGAAAGTGACTGGAGTAGCTGGTTGTCACTCATTGTCACACAATTACCTTCACACCCAATCTGATCTAAAACATGCATCCTGGGAGGTTGGTTATGCATGTCAAAGAGTCTAACTGATGTTGTTGTCATAACAAAAAGCTGAAGAGCCGAGCCATCAACTCGAAATCCTATTCCTGTCACAGGAGATGCATCAACCTGAAGCTTTTTACGCACAATGCATTCCTGAGCTACATCTCCGCTTATACAATAGATATGACCTGTTTCTAGTCCTATAGGGATCATTAATATCAGAGGCGCCTCTTCAAAAACTAGAGATGATGTAATCTGCAGGAGGTTGGAACATAATATTTCAAGACTGAAAACCATGCCAGAGCATTAACAAACAGTACACAAGCTTCACTAGAATTTTAAATTTTAACTAGTATTTCTAAATCATAAGGACATGCTGCCTTGTTAAACAAAACATATCGATTGATGCTTGAATGAACAACAAAGTCCTATAACAGACAGATAATTTTAGGTAAATTCAAAAGAAAATAAAAGCTTAAAGTAAAATAAAAATTACACCTTTGCTTCAGGAAATTGGCTGGTAAACCTTCACACTATTTGTATGCAAGTGGGACCTGTGGTACTTGACCCCTCTGGCTCCATCTTATCCATATCAAAAAACTTAAGTGACATTGCTAACAGTTGAGGTGATGTTGCTTCATCTTCACCTACAGTTACCAACATATTCCGTTGCTGCATGGTTCAAAATAACAGACAAGAAACAATCTCAATGATTGGTTCTATTGAAAACTAGACATTTAAGCAATGCCATGATACAAAGCATTGTAAATTAAGAGACTTGTTACATCCAAACAAGAAATTGCATATTGTATATGAAGATTATATAAAAAAAATGCTTTTGAATAGAATATAGTCATTTGTTCGCCAAGACTAGCATAAATTCAGGAGTTGAATGAAACAAAGATTAAAAGTCACCACCAAAGCAATTGGACACTATTCTGAACTAGCAATACCTGATAAGTCACATAAACTCACATTAAGTCCTTATGACTAAAACTCAGACGTTCACCAAATATAAAAAATTATACAGTTTCTAACAGCTTCCAAAATCCAGTACTTGTAAAAACATAAAACTTTGCTTAGAAAATATCAGATTTTAGCATTCTACGTGAGTAGGCATTTTTCGCATATAAAAACATGAAAGTACTTTTAGTTATGTCTAGCATCATTCAATAGAAGAAAAAAATAAAACCCTAAAGCCAGACTTTAGATTCTCAGAAATTCACAAAAGTGCCCAGAATGCGGAACTGCTCCGTGAGAAGGTCCCCTTCTTGGCCAAATCTGTTAATGGGGCCGCAAGCTGTGAAAACCCTTTGACAAATTGCTTATATTAGTTGAAAAGTCCCACAATTCCCCTTAAATGTGAGAATTTCTTGGGTCTAGGCCACTCCCTTATTGCCTTGATCTTCTCCTCATCCATGCTAACCCTTTGGGCATTAATCTTATGCTCCAAAATACAATATCTCAGTCAAGCCAAACCCACATTTGGATGCTTTGGCGTAGAATGAATGTTGCTCTAGTATGCCAAGTACCTCATTTATATGCTTCAAATGATCCTTTCATGTCTTACAATAGATCAAGATGTCAAAGAAAACCAACACAATTTTTTTCAATTGTAAAATGAATTAATTCATGCATGACTAAAATGTGGTATGCATTAGTCAACCCAAATGGCATGACCAAAAACTCATGATGCCCATAATGACATTTGAAAGTTGTTTTGTGTGCATCCTCATCTCTAACCTTTATTTGGTGGTACCCAAACCATAAATCAATCTTGGAGAAGTACACCGCACCATGTAGCTCCTCTATCAACTCACCAATCATAGGTATGGGGTAGCAATTTTTATCATCTTCTTGTTGAGGGCTCTATAATCAATGCACATCCTTATAGTGCCATATTTTTTCTTGAACAACAACACAAAAGAAGCAAACAGGCGACAACTAGGTCATATGTGTCCCATGTCCAACAACTCCTTAATTGTCTTCTCAACCTCCTCCTTGTACCTCATAGGATGAAGATAAGTAGTGATGATTGGTTTTGCTCCTTCCTCAAGCTCAATCACATGTTGTAAGCCCCTCTTCGTCAGTAAACCTAGAAGAATTATGCTAATTACTAAACACCGTAGTGTGTTTATCCAAGATGGATTGAATGTAAACATGATAAGACCTCTCATCCTTGGATGGACCCATCTTTGTAATCAAACACTACCCCCGAAATTGAAGGTAAGGGTGAAGGCTTACCCCTGAAATTCAAAAAAATTGACACAATTAATTTTTTGAAAAAAGCTATTGGGGAAAGGGCGGTTGGGAGAAAGGTTTACCTCCTACAAAGGAAAGGCAAAAGGAAGACCAAGAGCCCGAAAGCAACACAAACTTTCGGAAATCCGTAAGAGGTAAGGGGGAAGTCCGAAGCCCAAACCCCAAAATCAGAGGTAAGGGTTAAGGCTTAACCCCCAAAATCAGAGGTAAGTGTTAAGGCTTACCCCCAAACTCAGAGGTAAGGGTTAAGGCTTAGACATGTGTCAATCTAGGATTTTAATTGGTTCTACCTTGAAATTGTTATATATTTGTAAACATGACTAAATAATTATATAGGTTGAATCAAATACGTCTACAACATAGATACATGAAACATATTATGCATTTTATTCAAGTGCATGACATTGCTAGCCCATAAGCTACTAGTCTATAATTCAAAAAACTCTATGAACAGTAAGAAAATCTATGTATATTATTCTCTAAAAATTATAGACTAACATTGCCAAACTAATTTTGTATTTTCTCCTCATATCAAAAACAACAATACACTTTTTTTCATATCAGTTGTAACTAGATGAAAATATACCAAATTATTCTAAACACCTATCATGCATTTAACACATAGGGCATCCATACTAAACTATGCAACAAAAAATAGCAACTTACATGCATTTCAGATTACTGTAAATAAGGTGTCAAGTCACCAAAACTTGCTATTAAAGCAACAAAATTATATATAGAAAAATTAAAAGGGACTTTAAAGCTATGCTCTAAATCTAACTAAAATGATCTTAAATATAAAGTCCTAGAAAAATCTTCAAAATTTAGACTCGAAGTGTTGAAAGAATACTCTCCCTCGATGTTGAGAGAATTGACTAGTTGATCATAAAGCTTCACAAACTAGATTTTACTTCTTTGATATCCATGTAGCTAAACCTAAATCATGTGAAACATGGTTACTAAATGTGGACTTTCAATCATCCAAAACCTTGCTGCCCTCTCCCGCCACCTTCCTCCCATCCCAAAATAAAATCACTTTATGTGAAACGATTTTCAACTCATAATGCCTATTGTCATTCAACACCACCATCACTATTATACTTAGTCTTGTAGATCCACTTAGTTGTACACTTCTTGTCATGTGATTCAAGTTAGGTACCCATTTTACAATCACTTATTTTGCTCCTCCTTGAGCACTCACAAGGTCTTCTCTTTTTTCTCTAACATAGTGAAGAATCATTGTCTTCCAAATTGCATGACATCTAATTTCTTTGTGCCTCCTAGAACTTTTGTTCACCATCTACTTCTGGGGCACAACCTTTCACTAACATAACAAGACTGACTTATTTATAGTTATAACAAACAATCGTAGTCATCCAACAAAAACATTCAAACATATTTTGTCTGAATGTAACCATTTATGCTTGTATAAATTTTTGAGCATATTTGTAACATTTTGCCAATTAAATACACCAATCCATCCACAATTCAATTGTATACAATATTTCATAGACTATGTAGTCCAACATTTTTTTCAAAATGGTTTTTTGAGCCACAAATAGTACAAAGATAAATGAACCTACATCCCAACACATTTCCTTTCAGGATCCTTACCTATTGTAAAAAGTTCAACACTACATTTCTTGAATTCACTTGTTTGTAACTATATAACCACATAACATTATTTGTATTTTATTTCTTTCTAACATATCCAAAGCCTTTATTCTTTAGCCTTGCACTTGGTTCAATGGGTTGTTTAATTCCTTGTCCATACTTTCCCAATCCTTCTCCATCATAGCTTATTCTATTCATAGTTTTAAAATCAACATCTCTTTGACTTCTAAGTTTAGCTTAAGTGAATAAAGTAATAAGGGACCTAATAATTAATTACTGATTAAGATGGCGCGGGTGAGGTTGTGCAGCGAGGGTGAGGCTATACGTGACCTGTGAAGTCGCGTGCATTTCTTTGTATCTTCTCTGCATGTGTGGACTGCACTCTCCTTTGGTGAAGTTGGTTTTTCTTTTGTGGTGGCGGGCGATTTTTGTGTTGGGAGGGGGCTCTTTATTCTTTTCTGCAGATTTTGTGTTCAAGGCAGTGTGTGGGGTTTGATGTTGGGTGGAAGTGGTGTCGGGGCAACGTGTGGGGTGTGGTGCTGGGTATGGTAGAATGGCAAGGGCTTCCAAAAGCTTGGTGTCTACTAGTGTGAAACCATCTCAGGGTTTTTCAACGGATTTGTATGCATGGGTGACAAACTCTTCTTTTGTGGGTGAGAGCTCTAAGCTTAAGAAAGTGAATGGTTGTTTGTTGCGGAGCCAAGGTCATCCAATCTTGGTTATTTCTCTTGAATCGGTACAGGAGGATATATCTTATTGGAGCCAACATGTTTTAATTTGTAAATTCTTGGGTATTCGTGTCCCTTTCTCGGCTTTGGAGTCATGGATTCGTCAGACTTGGCAGGTTGAAGGGGGTTTTGATATTTTGGTGGCTACGAATGGCTATTTCATGGTTGATTTTTCTTGCATTTTGGATCAGAATCGAGTTTTTGAGGGTGGGGCCGTATTTTTACAATCATGTTGGCTTGTTCATTAAGCTCTAGCATGGAGGATTTAATGCGGCAATGAATCTGTCTTCACGAGTTCATGTTTGGGTTCGTTTTCCATGACTATCGTTGGAGTTTTAGAGGGAGGATATCTTGCACCGAATTGTTGCTTTGTTGGGGAAGCTGACTGCCATAGCTCAAAATACTTTGGATAAAAAGGTATTTTCTTTTGCTCGAATTTGGGTTGAAATTGACTTAAATAATCCATTGCTAGATTCGTTGGAAATTTGTCTTGGCTTTGCCTCGTGGGTTCAACTATTAGATTATGAGTCCCTACCTTTTAGATGTCGGTTTTGTCATGAGTATGGACACCTTCAGCGCCAATGTCCTCAAGCATCGAAAGTCACTGGGGTTTCCTCTCCTCCTTCATCAGGGCCTTCCGTGGAGAAGGGGGATAAAGGCGAGGCTCCTATGGCTGAGGATGGGACCGATAAGGATGGCTTTATTCCTGTTAAGCCGCGGGCTAAAGGGAGGGGTCAGAAGCGGGCCTATAAGGATAGGCATAGTGATAAGGGGTTCAACGGTTTTGAGGTCTTGGATAATCAAGCCTTGGATGAGGGGATTCCTGTTGAGATTCCTTTTGAGGCCATTGGCATGGATACAAGGTTGGAGCAAGCAGTTGTTGTTAAGGATACTTCTCAGGCCTTGGAGCAGGAGAATTTTGGGCTTCCTGCTGCCTCTACAGATATGTTGGATGATATTGTTTTAGCGGATTTAGCTAAGGAGGTGTTGACTTCATGTAAAGGACGAGGGACGTCTCTAGTTCTAGGGGTGCAACAACACCCTCTCAAGAAGGGTCATTTTGAAATATCCTCCAAAGTTGGTCATAAGAAGGATTCAGACAAGATTCAATCTACTGGGGATTTGCTAGTGGAATCTGGGTCAGTTAAGACCATTGATGCCCACTTCTCTCAACCTTCCTCATGATTATTTTTTCATGGAATGCAAGGGGGTTGAATAGCACCTCCTGTCAAAAGGCTATTCAAGATTTGACTGTGGTTCATTCTCTAGATATCTTTTGCGTTCAGGGGACTAAGCTTTGGGTGGATTCCATGCTTCAGTATGCTCCTCATATTTGGTTTTCTGGTCAGTGTTTGTGTATTGGCTCTAGGGGAAACTCTAGAGGTTTGGCTCTTATCTGTGATCCACGTAAGGTCGTTCCTCGATGGTGGATTTCTAGCCATTCCTTTATTTTTGTGGTGTGTTTTGTTTTGGATTCTGGTGAGACAATTTTGCTCACTAATGTTTATGCACCGATTGACATCTATGGTAAAAGCCATCTTTGGGCCCATATCAGATATGTTAGGTCTTGTGCACCTTATCATCCTTGGATCTTAGCTGGTGATTTCAACTCTGTGTTGTGTTTGGAGGAGAAAAGAGGGGGGTTTCCTAGGCTTGGTCCAACTTCTAATCTTTTTCGAGCAAATGTGGATTCTCTTTCTCTTGTTGATGTTAAACCTTCTAATGGGATATTCACTTGGAATAATAGACAGAGTGCGTCGAAAGCAATATCTGAGTGGTTGGATAGATTTCTTGTTTCTAGTTTTTGGGTGGGCGGTAGCATAGTCACTTGCTCTGAGATTCTTGACTGGTGCGGCTTTGATCATTGGCCAATTAATTTTTCTACTTCTTTTCCTAGTCCAAATAATTCTCCCTTTAAATTTTAGCTTATGTGGCTTCAAGATTCTTCCTTGCATGATCTTGTTGCTCAGTGGTGGTGGGATAGAGCCCCTACGTATGGTACAACTATGTATTGTTTTGTTAAGAAGTTGCAATATGTCAAGTATCATCTTAAGTGATGGAATAGGTCATGTTTTGGCAATCTTCGGGCCAAGAAAAAGGAAGCGCAAGATCGTCTTGTTATTATTACTCGCCAAATTCAGCATTTGGGATTTTCGGAGGCTCTTGGGCATGTTGAGTCCTCAGATATGAAATTGGTGGAGTGGGAGCTTCATGAGGAGATTTTATGGAAAAAGAAGGTTGGGATTGACTACCTTCAAGAGGGTGACAAGAACATTGCTTTCTTCCATCATTCTGTGCAAGCTCGTCTGAATAAGTGTTATATCTCTTCTCTTGTTAATTTTGAGGGTCTTTCGATTTCTTCACAACAGGATTTGTCTAAAGAGGCTCGTCAGTTCTACTCTGCTTTGTTTACTGAGGATTCACTTCCTGTTGAGGCTTTTGAGAATATGGTCCTTGCTTGCATTCCTTCTTTGATCTCTAATGATTTGAATGCTTCTCTTACTTGTCTGATTACCTTCTTGGTTGTGTTTGGGATGAATAAGGGGAAAAATCTTGGCCTTGATGGTTTCCCAGTTCAATTTTCCCAGGAGTTTTGGGATATCGTGAAGCTGGATTTGTTGGAAGTTGTCTGGGAGTCTCTTCATAGTAAGTAGATGCTTCGAGCCATGAATGCTAGTTTTTTGGTTCTCATTCCTAAAACGGAAGGTGCTAATAGGCTTGAATTCTTTAGACCAATTGCGCTTTGTAATGTTGTGTATAAGATTATTACGAAATTGATTGTTGAGAGGCTTAAACTTGGTCTGACTGTTGTCATTTCTGAGGAACATGGAGGCTTTCTGGCGGGTCATCAAATTTTGGATGGGGTGGTGGTTGCCTCTGAGGTCATTCATTCCATGGTGACCTCTAAGGATAGTTCTATGCTCATCAAGTTGGATATGGCCAAAGCCTATGACAAAGTTAAATGGAGTTTTCTACCAAAGATTTTGTTGGCCTTTGGCTTTTCTTCAGATTAGGTTGGTTGGACTATGAGTTGTGTGACTTCTTCCTCATTTTCAATTATTGTGAATGGTGAACCTTTAGAGATTTTTGAGGCTACTAGGGGTCTTCGTTAGGGGGATCCGCTCTCTCCTTATTTGTTTATTTTAATGGCGGAGGGGTTGGGCCGATTTCTTAAATTTTGGGTTTCTCAAGACTTGATTCATGGTTGGTAGTGGGGTTTGGGTTTGCCAACGCTTTCTCATCTCTAGTTTGTGGATGAAACCTCTCTTATGGGATTGGCTCGCATTCAAGAAGCTGAATCCTTTAGGTGGACTTTGGACATCTACTTTGCTGCTTTAGGTTAGAAAGTCAATGGGCAAAAGTCTTCTATTTTCTTCTTTAATACTCTACAGGCTATCCAACAACAAATTGCAGCTATTTTGCGATTTCAAATTGGGTCTCTTCCCTTTGTCTATTTGGGTATTCCTCTTGTTGTTTGTCGTCAGCCTAGGTCCTCTTGGCAGATGTTGCTTGATAAGTTGAGGCAAGAGGTTACTCATTGGACTCATCGGTGGTTGTCTATAGCTGCTAGAGTGACTCTTCTCAAGTCAGATATACAGGCCCTTCCCATCTACAGATGCTTTGTTCAAGCGACCCCTATGTATTTCCTTAAGGAATTTGATGCTCTCTCACGTCAATTTATTTGGAGTGGTAACTTGATGTCTACTAAGTGGAGCCTTGTTAAGTGGGAATCTGTGTGTAGACCAAAGTAGGAGGGTGGTCTTGGTTTACACTCTGCTATTTTGAATGAGCGAGTTTTTGCTGCTAAGCTTTACTGGCGTTGGTGTACCAGTCAGGACCAGTTATGGGCTCGTATTCTCAACCATAAATATCTTAGGGGTGTTGCTTCTTTTGAGGTTCCTCGCTATCCTTTGGAGGGGAGTGGTTCTATGATTCAACATACTTTGAAAATGGGGGCACATTTGATTAAGCGTGCGCTTTTTTGGATTTGTCATTTAGGGTCACAGGCTCTTTTTTGGTTAGATTCTTGGGATGGTCACCCACCTATTCTCTTTACTTTTCCTCACCTCCAGTTCCCTTCTGATTTTTTTCAGTGGCTAGTTGGGATACCGTTGAGCATTATAAGGTTGCATAACATTGTGGATTGGTTGTAAGCTTTCGTTGGAAGCATCCTTCCGAGTGGCCACTAGGGGGTCTGAGGAGGATAGGCATGGGGGGTCTGAGGAGGATAGGCATGATCTTGCTCAGCTTCTGGCTTCCTGTGCTTGTAATTCTTTGAGGGGACCTAATGTATTGGCTTGGGATGGTTCGGATTTGTCTGGGAAGTACTTTGTGTCTGTTGGTTATAAGCAACTTGGTAGGTTGTTGTTTGGGGATATTGAGATCCCTTGGTGGAAGCAAGTTTGGCACAAGTTGGTGTGGCCCAAGTGCAATTTCTTCATGTAGTTAGTAGTTCAAAACTGGTGTCTTACTTGGGATAATTTATGTAAGTGTGGTTTCCAAGGCCCTTCAATGTGTGTTTTGTGTTGTAACGGTGAGGAGAGTGTCTCTCATCTCTTCTTCCAATGTTCTTATGCTAGGGAGATTTGACATTTTTGGTGGAGGGTGTGGAATACTCCTTGTCGACATGTTTCCTCATTGGTTGAGTTTGTGGATCAGTCGGGCAGGGGCCCTGTTTCTACTTCCTTTCTTCAAGCTGCTTGGGCTCTTGGCCCATCCTTTATTATCTAGAACCTTTGGTTGGAGAGAAATCATTGGATTTTTCAAGATATGAAGTTGGTGGCCCCTCGCTTGTGGTGGAAAAATCTGCATTCTTTGGAAGAAACTGTTGCGGCTAAGTGTGATCTAATTGCATCAGTGGATCCTTCTGATGTTGGTTGTTGTAATCGTCTTCAGCTTCCTCCTTAGCAACGACAGCTCATGCACAACAGATGTAGACATCCTACCCCGAAGGTGAATAGGGAGGGGAGATGGTCTCCTCCATCTTAGGGAATCTTTAAAATCAACACAGATGGCTCTTCTCGTGGAAACCCTGGTTATGCTAGAATTGGTGGTGTTGGTCAGGATAGCTCTTAAGATGTTTAGTTTATCTTCTCTGTTTATAAGGGTCTTCATACTAATAATTTAATGGAGGCTCAAGCCATTTTATTGGTTGTAGAGCGTGGAAGTCAATTAGGGTGGCGAATGATCATATGTGAGTCCGATTCCTAGGTTGTGGTGAACTTGTTGAATAGGTGACATTTAGATGATGTTAGCTGGCATTTGGCTTTGATTATTGATCAGATTCTCAACCTTTGTGCTTCTTTGGAGTTTGTTACTTTCACTCATATTCCTAGAGAATGGAATGGTGTTTTTGATTGTTTGGCTAAATGGGCTTTTGTTCATATTCATGATTGGAATTTGGTGGATCGGGGTCAATTACCCCCGGATCTGTCACAATAGTTGGATCACTTGGTGGAGCTTGATAGGGCTATGTAGAACCCTTCTTTTGTACTTCTTGTTTTAATAAAAAATTTACCCCTCTATGTTTCAAATCAACATCTCTTTGGAAAACATTTTTGTTACTATCATCAAAAACCGAGAAAGATTTGCAAATTCAAACACATTGTTATTTTCAACCTCACACTCTTTATTTGAAGAAGGTGTAGCTTTATCACATGTATAACATGGTTCATCAAATGGTTAAACAAAATTCATTTGTATAAAATGAGACATTACATAGTGAGGGCTTAAACCTTAAGACACTTAATTTCCTTTAGTTATGATTCAAATAATTGATTTGACTAATTATATTGTTCTTCAATTCTAATATTTCATCCTTTTGAGGACTCTTTTCCTCTTGAAGGTTTTCAAATTGTTTATCGAACTTCTTCAACGTTTCTTCCAATTCTTTAGTCTTTTTACATTTTTTAACAAAATCTCCCAAAATATCTTTTTCACACATTCAATTTTTATTTTCTTTATTTATTTTTTAACTAATCTTCCCGTAGAAATAAAGGATTTCCTTGCACAACTAAATTTTGTCTATATAGAAGAACCACTTAAATGATACTCTCGAATATATTCTAAAAAATATCCTAGCTTCACAATTTTTTGAGATGATTTCTTATGAAAAATTATCATCTCAATTGAAATCTTATAATAGATTCACACTTACTAAGCATTGTTGGAACTTCAATACTCACTATAAATGCTACAAAATCTTCTATTGCAACATCCCCTTGAAACCATTCAACATTACAATGCATTACAACTACATGACACTTCCCAAAGAATCCACACAAAAGTCATTTTCCCACAACTGAAAATTATTACATTTCTCATATGACCAAAAGGAAAAAATGAAGTGCATAAAAGAAACCCTTCAAACAACCCAAACAAGCACTTTGCTTTGACACCAAATGAAAACTTGAAACTGACCATGTTCTTTAAACTCGCTGAAAAATAATTGCAACTTGATAGAAAATAAACTTTCTTGTAAAGTATATTTGTTCAATAAAATAAATCTTACAACCAAATTTTAAAATGTCATACACAATGATCAGCATATGTAGAAAAACTAAAACTTTAAAGTTGCACACTTAATCTGACTAAAGAACACTTAAATATAGCTCAAATAAAAAAACTCTTTTAGATTTAGACTTTGTTGAAGGATGGAACCAATAGCCACTATACTTGTAGGACTTCCAAACACTTGCTACATCTTTATTAAAAATATTACCTATAATACATAATCCAAATTCCAATCAACAAATCTCATTTCAAGGTATATATATAACCGTAGGCACAACATTTTCATAATCAAGCTTTTGATAATTCCCACACCTAGGATATCCACCATAAGCATATGTTGTTGAATATTAGAGGAATGGAACTTAATCACAAGTTTCATATTCTTGCCCATTGTAAGCTCCATTCCACTTATTTGGATTAGCCTAAGCTACAAACCCAAGACAACCAAAAAAGTTTGCTGACTAATAATAGTGCCATGAGTCTTTGTAGGGCTTCCTTAACAAAGGCTCTACAAAAAGAAATGCAACAAAGGTTTTTTGAATTTTCAGCCAATCTTCAAAATCAGTTTCTAGAATTCTTCAACCATCTACCACATGAGAGGAATGCCTAGGCTATGCTACATGGAACTAATAAATGCAAAAAAAATGGTCATCTGAATTTTCTTTTATGCCTAGGTCTATCCTAAAGGACTTAGTATATGTCTTTAGACTAGCACATTTATTGCACCTAAATACATAAAATGAATCATGGCCATTGAGATAGATCAACTTACTCTTCTTTCAATTCAAATGTTTGACATTTTTTTAATGCCTTTACAAATTAATTTTGCAAAGTAGCCAATCTACATTTTCCACTTCTAACTGTGCTCATGCCCAAGTTAGGTAATTTACAAGTATTCACACTCTTCAAAGAATCTGAAATGATAATTGATATTCAATATTTTTTATTAACACAAGGAGAGGAATACTCCTTAAATAATACATTACAAGACAATGTTTGTAAAAAGAATCTTTAACTAAACAAAAAGTTGCTAAAACAAATTAAAGTAAACTAACAACTAATATGACCATTAAATACTACAATAATACTTTATTACCCTCCCTTAATGGCCATTCTACTAACTACACCAAGTTTACCCTGAAATTTTACAAATTTATTTGGACTGAGAGACTTAGTGAGAATGTCTACAATCTGATCCTTAGTTGGAACATACTGCAACATCATAGATCGATCTTCAACAAGTTGTTGGATGAAGTGACAATGAAGCTCAACATGCTTGGTTTGCTCATGGAAGATTGGATTCTTGGCAAGATTTAGCACCGCTTGATTGTCACAGAATAAGGGTGAAGACCCTACTTGAGACATCTACATGTTAGCAAGCATCCTTTGAATCCATACTGCCTCACATGTTGCCTTAACTATTCCTCAATACTCTACTTTTGTCGAGGAAAGAGCTATTGCGTACTGCTTCTTGCTTGTGCATGTGTTTGCACCTATACCAAGACTAAAAACATACCCAAAAGTGGACTCCCTGCCATCAATTGAACCTGCCCAATCTGAATCTGTAAAATCAACCAGCCTAGGATCTTTGCATTTTCTATATAGAATGTCAAATTTAGGTGTCCCTTTCACATATCTCAACACTCGCTTCGTCGCAATCCAATGTTCTACCTTAGGGACAGTCATGAAATGAGAAATTTAGCTCACATAAAAAATAAGATCAAGCCTAGTGGTACTAAGATAGATGAGGTTTCCCACTAGTTGCCTGAATGCTGACTCATTCACCACTCGTGAATCTGATTCAACTAAAATTTTCAGCCCCTTCTCCATTGGAGTGGATGAGATTTTGCAATCTTCCATCTGAAATTTCTCTAGCAAAATCTTGGCATTACTTTGACTGAGAAATGAAGATACTGCCACCTGTCTATCAAACTTCTACACCAAGACAATAGTGTAGGAGACCCAGGTCCGTTATATCAAATTCTTGACACAAATTTTCCCTGATCTATTCAAGCAAATGTAACCTATCGACAGTAATGATGATATCATCCACATAGATAAAAAGAAGGATGATATATCACTACCTATGCTCTTGACATACAAATTTACACTTGAGAGACAAAGAGCCTTCACCAACTTGCATACCTTGTGCTCTTTTCTTGCAACCTTGAATCCAAGAGGTTGCATCATGTAGACTTCTTCCTCCAAATCTCCATTAAGGCACTCTTTACGTCCATCTAGCAGACCTTCAATCCAAACTGTGCTACCATGGCTAAGAAAAGTAAGATTGTTCTCATCTTTGTTGTGGGAGAAAATATCTCCTCATAGTCAATACCTTCTATTTGCGAGAACCCTTAGCCACCAACCGAGCTTTGTATATATCCAATGTTCCATCAACTTTGTATTTCACCTTGTAGACCGATTTGCAGCCAATTAGTTTCTTCCTTGGTGGAACTTTTGACATAATCTATGTGTTGTTCTTCAAAAGACTGATGATTAGAATCCAGAACCTTTTCCCATTCAGGTTTACCCTTTTCCTCTAAGTAATCATAAGGCTCATAAACAATCTAAATGTTGGCCAGAAGAGAAAAGTTCATTGTGTTCTTATTGCTCTTTCCTCTAAATGACCTTCCCTCAACAAGCTCATCATCATGAACATCACCAATGAGCTTCGACCACCACTTAGGACGAGGAGGAGATACATCTTCTTACAAATCAGGATGATCATCATCATGACTTGGGATGCGTGGAATAAAATCATCTAGATGTTGAACCAGGTTATCCCAAGGGAACTTTGTTGGTACAGAATCGTGCCTAGGGGATTCCATAATATCATAATCATCAAAATCCCTCCCTCCAGATGAAGCTAAACGAAGCTTAGCATCTAAATACTTAGTCTTCAGAGGCTAATCTTCAGGACTCTTGATGGGATAAGAGAGAAAAAAGGGCCCACCTTCCTCATAAAACACAACATCCATGATGAATGTCAAATGATCAATGTCCACATCAATCAACCAATAGGTATTATTATTGTCACTGTATCCTTGACCTTTTCATTTGCTTGTTTACATTGCATGAGATCAGGTAAAGCTATCTTAGGATCAATGTGCACTTGGAAATGGTTTAGAAAGGCATCAACAAGCTCATTCAATGAATTGATTGAGTTATTCATCAAGTAACAAAACCATTCCAAAGTTGTATCTTTCAAGGACCTAGGTAAAAGTTTAGCCCAAAGTTTATCTTCAAAAATGAAGCCACTACATAAGGCTATGTATGCTGAAACATGGTTGCTAGGATCTCCTTTACCACCATCTTTCTCAAATCTATGAATCTCTATGCCTTTTGGCATTTGTGTTCTCAATATCTCCAATGATAATAGGTTTCTTTTGACATATTGTGAAAGTTGGCCATTTTGATGTGACATATTGTGAAGGTTAGCCATTTTGATTTTGGTTCAATGTTGTCATTTTTTGTTGGAGGGTTGTGACATTTTGCAAAATTTGGTTTATGACAGAATCATTATTGTATTTTGAGATGGAGTGGAATATGGTGGAGATGTATATGTATTGGGAGGACAAGTGAATTGTAAGTTTGTGAGAGGTGAGGGGTTTGGAGATATGATTTTTAAATTCACAAAACTAAAATGATTCCCAATAGAAATACCCAAAGTTGGAGTGATATTGCTAGTTGGTTGCATTGTTGTGATGACAATTGAATGAGTGTATGTAGGAATAGAGACTATGGTTGTAGGGGAAGGAATTTTATTCCCTCCTTGACTTTAGGTGTAACCCAAAGTCTGAGCACAAATAGCTACTATAGGAATATGGTTATCAATAATATGAGCTAGGCTACACACAAGCTATATTTTGTGTTCATTATCAAGCATTCTTCTCATGATATATATGATAGGAACCACAATACCAACAATATTGTTTGGAATAACAAAATCTTAAAGTTTTTCTAAGCCTTTATCCATTTGTTTGGGTTTCTCTTGAGGGACATAAGCAAAAATGGTTTCAACATTAGTAGAATTGGTCGATGGTAATGTGGTCATAGGACATGTAATATTAGGCATGGAATCCAATATGGGTTGACTAGATTCACAACGGATATACCAGGACGAGATGTAAATGTACATGAAAATTGTAACCCTAAATGCAATGCAAGACTAGATAATACAAAACCTAGATCTAGGGTTTCAATGATCTCCAAACCAAAAAGGTATGATGTACAATGTTGGGTTCACCAAAATGAAATATAGTGAAAAAGGATGAACCAAAATGGGGTGTCCTAGGTTCTTCATGCAAATAACTTAGGAACTAACAATGTCCATCTCTCACCAATTTCATTAGGAAAGGTGATCACAAGGGTAGAGATTGAATTTTTGTTGAGAAGTTGTTGATTTGGAATTGTTGTCATTGATGTCGAAACTTGGGATCCAGAAGATTGTGCTTTGGATGATATGCATAAATGATCTATCCTATCGTATGCTATAAAGTTGTGTAGTGTGGATGTTATCCTTGATCTGGATATGGTAGTACTTCTTTTTGGGACATTTGTGGAAGACAGTTAATACAAAATAATGAAGACTAATCCTTTGATATTGGTTGTTGTGCCTAAAGCTTATTTTGGGTATCCTTGCTATCCAAACAGTCATGAAGCATGTTACAAGTTCTGGTATGTCTAATTTCATTCCTCTGGTTGGTATTGAAATTGATGTTGATCAAGATTTGGTCTTGGTTGTGGAGTTCCCATCGGCTCCAGAATATATCTCATGTAATTCAAAATTCCCTATCTTTCGGTAATTATGCTATGTGATGAACTTATCTTATGTATGACCTATTTATGGGTCATGTGGTAACGTGGTAAGAGCTTTATGTGTGACCTATCCTTTGGGTCTGGTGCTAGTGTGCCAAGCCTTATTGAATACTTCAAGGTTGTTCTTCAAGTCGACATGTTTTGCTAGGCCGACTCATTTTGTTCTCTGGGTATATATATATGCAAAAAATCTTTTTTGTATCGAACATGAAGTGTGGTGTGTGCGAGCAGCAATAAGGGTGTGAAGGATTGTGAAGCAAGAAACATAAAAGCAAATGAAGGCAAGTGTCAAGAAGAAGTAATTTGTATTGCAGAGGTAGTGCAAGGAAGGTTGGCAAAATATTCTTAACCAGATCTGTTGCAAATATATATTGTGCTCTTAATCGGAACTGACTTCATGCATATGTCGATGCAGCTTCATTAGTTCATGTTTTGTCTATTTTGTAATCAAATGTTTTTGTATTAATTGGGCAGTGAGCCTTACCTGCAATGAGTATTTTGGCAGCGAGACCTTGTAAAAATCACCTTAACCAGTGTTTTATAATTGAGAATTAGCATTCTTTGTGGTTTTTCCCATCTTGGGTTTTCATGTAAATTATGGTGTTCATTGTGCATGGTGTTGTTAAGTGCTTTCATGTTCATATCTTTTTTAATCATTATTTGATTGATTTAAGATTACTCTAGATTAATTAAAGAAAGGAAAAGTGTTTAGTGATAACTGATTCACCCCCTTCTCAGTTATCTAGACTATTCAACAATTGTTATCAGAGCATGTTCCCTTGCAGATAAAGCTTAACCGCTTGAGGGAGATCTTGGTGGTTTGAACAACTGGCAGGAGATTATTACTTATGAAGAATTGAAGAAAATATTAAGTGATATGGAAAATACAAAATCTGAAAATGAGGAATTGAAAGAAAACATCAAGGAGGCAAATGCTTGCATCTCAAAGCTAAGGGAGCAAATCCAAAAATTCAAAGCAAGACACAGAGAAGTCGGTGAGGAATTAAAGGAGTCAAATGAAAGTGTTGTGAATCTAAAGCTACAATTGGATGAATGCAAGAAGATTGAAGAAAATCTCAAGATACCATCAAACAAAAAATGGAAGAAGGGAAGAAGATTGAAGAAAATCTCAAGGATATCATAAAAAAAAATTTGGAAGAAAATGAGAAGTTAGATCAAGAGTTAAGAAGGCTGAAATCATAAACAAGAGTTTGCGAAAGTAGCATAATTTTGGATCAACTTTTGTCCCTACAGAAATGTCACAAGGATAAGGGAGGACTTGGCTTCTCAGGGGAAAGCTCAAATTAGAACACTAAGGGTAAGACAAAGTAGTTGAAGCTGAAGCAAGATTTTTTATAACAAGTAAGGTTCATAACTCTAGACCATCGACAAAAAGACCTTCAATCAGGAAACCAAATGCTCAAAGGTACTTATCATTTAATGGTCATTGTTTTCTATGCAAAAATTTTGGACATAAGGCTATAAAGTGTAGAAGCTAGAAGTAACTGAGTATTCAATGTTTTAATTGTCACAAGTTTGGTCACAAAGCAAGTCATTGCAAAAGTCAATTATCTAACCTGACTAGAATGAATGGAATGAATAATTTCTTTCATGGTTATTGCTACTTATGCCATGGTTATGATCATAAAGCTAATCAGTGTAGATCTAGGGTTCACTCAGTTAATTCAAGCCAAAGATATTACAAGTGCAATCAATTCAGACATTATGCTAACACATGCAAATATGTTGCTTTGAAAAAGCCAAAAAATAAAAAGAAGGTTGCAGAATCAGATGAATCTAAGGAAAAGAACATCATGGTTTGGAAGAAAAAGTAAACAAGTGTGGAGAGCTCTTTTATGGTACCGGATCTCGGTACAAGCTCTTCTGAAATCTAAGCCTTCTGCCTTGGCTTAGGAGGAGTTTTGCAATGCATACCCTGTCGATTCCCCCTCTTCGAAGTAATATTGATGTGTTTTCGGCATGACTAAGCTGGATCCGGTTGGTGACGTATGATGAAGCTTAATCCAACTGATTGAAAAGTGAAGAACAATTGTTGGCATCATCGATGAACATTTTGGCGATGAGATCATCATGAGCAATTAAGGATAAAAGATGGAGTTTCAAATAATTTCTCACAGTTTGCAAAGAAGGAGGTTTTCATTAAGCGATAAAAGATTGAAGAAGCTAAGCGCGACGATGGAATCTATATTGGTTGGCAGTGAATCCAGTGGCAGTATTCCGCTAAAGCTAAAGGGAGTAGAGTTGGACAAATTTGATCATCAGAAGATGAAGGAAATGGAACTAGGATTGAAGACTGATGAGTTGCAGAATGTAAGTGTCTTGGGTATGGATCTATGGGGAGAATTCCCCTGGTTTTCCGACAAAGAATCTATCTTTTTCCTATTGATTTGATTCAAGGATGGCACCATCATTTTGGACAAACCCTATTTGATCACTAAGGAATCCATTGAAGCTATCATTGAATTGTGCAAAGTTGGTGACCTCCCTGGGAAGAAAATGGTGAAATACAAAGACGTGAAGGAACTTACTGGTATCGACAAAGACCCCCAAGCGTTACTGATAAATACCATTGTTGATATTGTAGTAAGGTATGTTGCTTATCGTATCTCATACAAAATCTATTTCCGAAATTGTGAAGGTTCTACATTTGCTATTGTTGTGTATCTTGCACATAAGATGGTGAAGGAAAATAAACAGTTTGACTTGTGTAGCCTGGTAATGGAAAACCTAGTTGAGAATGTTAGAATGTCTTTCGTTGAGATTTATCCCTTTCGGTTTGGGTCTCTACTCATATGTTTAGTGTTCTTCTTTCCAAATTTGTTACCGTCAAAGGAGAATGTTAAGTGGAAGTCCGACATCCCTGTCAGAAAGCAAGTTTACAGATATTTGGAATGTATGGAAGATAAAGAAAATGCATGTAAAGATTATTTCTCATCCTTGCAGATGGAGTTGTGTTTCAGTGTGATAGTGTCTATTGCTACACCTATCAGCCAATTTGAGGAGGGTTCCTCCTCTGATAAGAGGTAGTTAGAGGTTGTCATTGGTGGTTCCCCTCCAGAAATTAAAAGAAAGAAAATTAACACAAAGGATTTCATGATTATCTCAAAAGAGAAAGAGAAAGAAGAAGAGTCTTTGCTTGATACAGATGAATTTCGTTCCATGTTGGACGAGGGTGATATGAAAAAGATTGGTGAAATGTGGAATGCCTACTCTCTGGTCAGTAGGCATAGAATTGAATATGCCTTGGTTGATTATTTGCTAAAAAAGGGTATTATTGTGTCTACTGTTTCTGACTCATTACCAGATGATCTGGTAGAAGTTGTTGAAGAAATATTGTTGAAAGCAGGATCTAAAGCATATAAATTCCAAGCTATGATTGAAAGAAGGTGTGTCACAGCCAAACAAATTTTATCCAAACACATTGGTGAGACAAAAGAATGCATTAAGGAGATGTTTGACATATACAAATACTGTCTTCGGTGGCCTTCTACTATTGATAATTTTAGAATCAAAATTGAAGCTATTGAATCTGAATTGAATGATATTGGGAAGTGTTTTGACTTCTTCAAAGATAAAGATGGAAAACAAAGAATAAGATTTGGTGAGTTGCAAGTTGAGTTATTGTCTACTTGGAGACAAAGGGAAGATTTGGTTAAAAATTTCTAGTTGGTCAAAGAAATTGTTGAGGTCTGGTTGGATCATCTCTCTGAGATACTTTCTGTTGTAGTGGACTGTAAACAACAATGGATGTCTCTAGACTGGTCATCTTCATTTGGGATGTTGGTTCTATAGGATAGTATGTGTGCCAAAATGGTTTTTGTAGTGAAATCTTGGAAGAAGATTCTTCCAATTGTGAGAGAAAGGTACAAGAAAATATTTCGCATGAAAAGTGTTATCTTTACTTGATTTTTTGAATGCTCTTATTTGGCCATTTTCCTTTGATGGCAAAAAGGGGGAGAAAATGAAGAGAAAAATAGAAACAAAAAGAGGAATTAGATTGCTTGTCAAAGGGGGGGTGCTTGGAGTAGTTTGTTTGCAATTTTTGTGGTTTTGAGTCTTTGTTGTTTTTCCATCAATGCCAATGGGGGAGATTGTTGAGAATTTGTTGATTTGGCATTGTTGTCATTGATTTCAAAACTTTGGATCTAGAAGGTTGTGCTCTAGATGATATACAAAAATGATCTATCCTATTGTATGTTATAAAGTTGCGTAGTGTGGATGTTATCTTTGATTCAGATATGGTAGTACTTCTTTTTGGGACATCTGTGGAATGCAATTAATGCATAATAATGAAGACTAATCCTTTGATATTGGTTGTTGTGCCTAAAGCTTATTCAAGGTATCCTTGCTATCTAAACAATCATGTTGCATGTTACAATTTTTGGTATGTCTAATTGCATTCCTCTGGTTGGTACTGAAATTGATGTTGATCGAGATTTGGTCTTGGTTGTGGCATTCCTATCAATTGATGATGATCAAGATTTGGTCTTCGTTGTGGCATTCCCATCGGCTCTGGAATATATCTCATGTAATTCAAAGTTTGTTATATTTTGGTAATTATGCTATGTGATGAACTTATCTTATGTATGGCCTATTTATGGGTCTCGTGGTAATGTGGTAAGAAGATCTTTATGTGTGACCTATCCTTTGGGTCTGGTGCTAGCATGCCAAGCCTTATTGAATACTTCAAGATTGTTCATCAAGTCAACATGTTTTTCTAGGCCAACTCATTTTTTTCTCTGGGTATATATATATGCAAAACATTTTTTTTGTATCAAACATGAAGTGTGGTGTGTGTGAGCAGCGATAAGTGTTTGAAGGATTGTGCGACAAGAAACAAAGAAGAAAGTGAAGGCAAGTGTCAGGAAGAAATAATTTGTATTGCAAAGGTAGTGCAAGGAAGGTTGGCAGAAGATTCTTAACTTGATCTGTTGTAGACAAATATTGTGCTCTTAACTAGAACTGACTTCATGCATATGTAGATGCAGCTTCATCAGTTCATGTTTTTTTCTATTTTTTAATAAGATTTTTTTTGTATTAATCAAGCAGTGAGCCCACTGGCAGTGAGCCTTACCCACAGTGAGCATTTCTGCAATGAGCCCTTGTAAAAATAACCTTAATCGGTGTCACCTTAATTGGTGTTTTATAATTGAGAATTAGCATTCTCCATGGTTTTCCCATCGTGGGTTTCCACATAAATTTTGGTGTTCATTGTGCATGGTTTTGTTAAGTGCTTTCATGTTCATATATGTTTTAATCATTATCTAACTAATTTAAGATTACTCTGAATTAATTAAAGAAAGGAAAGGTGTTTTGTGATAACTGATTCACCCCCCTCTCAGTTATTTAGACTGTTCAACATGTTCAACCCTAGATGAGCCAATTAGACCTAGATCTATTGGTTCCTTATAACAATGGAGAGGTTTGGAATTAAATGGAAATGATTTTATGTTACTAAACCTAATGAACAATATGACCTAGATGATAAAATGCAAATTCTTGAAGACACATAAACTAAAATCATAGTTTGCAAGTAGATCTAAGGAGGGTTTGGACACATGTACTTGGAATTAAAAGTTAGTTATGAGCTTTGTTGAAGGACAGGTTCACCCTAGGGTGAATGGATCCTAGTTAAGGCTAATGAAAATACTTTTCATAGTCCTTTGATGCTGGATATTGGCTTCTGTTTGGTACAATTCCCACTATTGAAAAGTCAAAAATAAAATCTACAATTGAGTTTCCATCGCTTGACAACAATAGTGACAACTTATGCAATGTTGCAAAATTTCTCCTTGAGATCTCTTGAATCCTTATTCAACCTATAATCTACACATACAAAGAGAGAGAAAATTGTTTGTTTTGAATGGGGGTTTGCCTTAGTCAAACCCCATGTTTGGTAATTAAACCTTAATAAAAAGATAATGACAATTGATAAATGGAAGGAATGATGAATGAACACTTGCTTGCTACAACTCACCAAACTTTTAATGGATTCCCTTATAGGACTGAATTCAAACACATCACTCCAAGGAACTTGATCTTGCTTTGCTTGATTTATTGGATACTTGAATGCTTGGATACTTTAGGATCAATAATGAATATTATCCTTCACAAGATGACATGAACACACATAAGCTTGAACATGATGATAGGATCTTGAATGTTGCAACAAATGACTATAAAATTTGCTCTTGACAACAATATTTTCTCATATAGAGTTCACCTCTTTCTTGTTGTTGTTGCTTCTTTTTTGAATTGATAAAAAGGCTATGTATTTATCTAATTTCCCAAAAAATAGATTCCAAAATCTGACAATTGTATACAAAATTTGAATCACTAAAAGGATGTCAAAAACATATTAAAATTTGTGACCTAGGACTTAAGGAGGACCCATTCGCCCTTGGGTGAATGGATCTTGGACCATAAGTCTATGACACACTTATTTCAGGGTGATTAAAATATTGATTGCATTGATTAAATATAGGTTCTCCTTTTAGAAAATGGGAAAATTAAGGCTTTGGAATGCATAATTTGGTAAATTATAAGCTTGATTAAGTCCAATTAATCAAGGGACCCAAACATAGTGTGAAATTGTATAGGTATACAATTTCCTACACTATAGTACATATTTCCACTATGATTATTATAGCTTTAGTTTCCTATATTTGTGATTATAGGTGTTGGAAAAACAAGGATAGACAATTGTGAGGGGGGGTGAATCAGTTGTTACCAAAATCAAACTTATTCAACATTAATCAACCTTTAATCTCAGATCTGATAATTAATAGTGCAAGAATAAATCAATAACACATCAGAAACACATGAACACCAAGATTTTATATGTGGAAACCCTGTTAGGGAAAAACCACGGTGGATGTTAGTCCACAAGATTATTCCCTGTTAGAAGTATAATGAAGAATGAATAAGGAATACACTTGCATTCAGGCACACTGCCTAGAGCTTACTAGTTAGAGGAAGGCTCACTAACTTACATATAATAATTAGACTAAATCCATCTGATGAGGTTGAACTGAGAAATTAGCTTCTACAAAAGCCTGATGACAGTTCTGGTTAGGCACAAAAAAACTTCTACACACTCTGCTTTACTCTTGAATGATTTGATTTTTATTCACACATGTACAACACTTGCACACACCAAGCATACTTCAAAATGAGGAAAACAATCACTCTTATATATCCACTACATGAATTTACATCAACTATTATGTTGGCCACAAATAAAGAATAAATTACAATTATCGGCCTCAATACATGAATAAATCTTAATGTGCACCAAAACAAGTCAGCCATAACATAGTGAGGACCCAAACAAACACCTTCAAACATATCAAACAATAAAATATTAATCCTCATGGATCCGCAACACGCTACCACCATCATATCGGCCAAGAACATGAAAACTTGGGCACACATCGGAAAAATCTTCGATTACGAACACTCTGATCAATGCAAACGTACAAGGATAGAGAATGATATAGACTCATCCATGAATGTCACAGGTACATGCGCAACAACTAAAATTACCAAAACTTCATCCTCTTCTTCCAAGAATACCAACTACAGAAACTGAATAACTGTAGGCACGCAAAACTTCATAACTTCCACAAATCTTGATGTGTAGCACTGAAACTTTTAGACAACATACTAGATAGACTCAACAACAAACCCTTTAAAGTGCACATTTTGATTATCAACTTACAACACTTTGACCTTCTCAACTTCACTGGTTGCCTGCAATATATTTTTTATAATTTTCTCAATCTCCTCAACATATACAGACTTCAAAATCACCAAAGCTAACAGTGTTGACATCATTAACAACCACATATCAGCAACATAACCACAACATCCAACAATCTCCCCCTTTGGTATTGATGGCAACACATGATGTGAAAAATAATGCCATCAACCCAACTAGCTCTTCTCCAACAATCTCCCCCTTAGATTGTGCACTCTTTTCCAGTTTTCTTCTTCCACTCTATTCTTCTCCCATATTTTTCACATTGTTCTTCTCCCCCTTTGACATCAATGGAAAAGGTACACATGCTCTACTCACATATTTGAATTATCTGACTACTCCCCCTGAGTAGTAGCCACCACAACATCAATCGAGAATAAGATATGGCTATGAATTCACAGACTGATACAAATACCTGCATCTTAGTTCGGATTAGGAGGGGAAATCACCCCTAACTTGCCTCTAAGGTACTCAAAAGTATCCTTAGGAAATGGCTTATTAAATATGTCTGCAATTTTCTCCTTGGTCGGTATATACTCCAGTCTAACTTCTTTGTCACTTACTTTATCTCTCAAGAAATGATATTTGATGGATATATTCTTTGTCTTTGAATGCAACATTGGATTCTTGGAAATGTTCATGGCACTTGAATTGTCACAAAATATGGCAATAGGTTCTTCATACTCAATTCTGACATCTCTCAACATTTGCTTCATCCACAATACTTGGGTACAACTATTTGTAGCAACAATATATTATGCCTCAACAGTAGACAATGAAACAAAAAATTTCTTTTTGCTTAGCCAAGATACCAACTTCTTCCCTAAGAATAATGCACCGCCACTAGTACTCTTCTTGTCATCCACATCTCCTTCCCAATCAACATTATCATCATCCCTAGGATACCAAAGACCAAGATCAACTATCCCTTTCAGGTATCTGAAAACTATTTTCACAATAGTCACATGAGATTCTTTAGGATCAGCTTGATATCTAGCAACCATGCATACAACGTTCATTATATTTGGCCTGGTTTGAGTCAAATAGAGTAATCCACCAATCATTGTCATGTATCTTGTTTGATTTGCTTTGGGAGAATCATCATTTTGTGTAAGTTTGCATCCGATAACCATAGGTGTACCAACTGGCTTTGAGTCTTCCATGCCAAACTTTTTCAATAACTCTTTTACATATTTAGACTAAGATACAAAAATTACATCATCTAACTGAGTGATTTGTAATCCTATAAAGAATTTCAGCTCTCCTATCATTGACATTTCAAACTCACTTTTCATTTCATCAGCAAACTTCATACACAAATCATCATCACCTTCAAAAATAATGTCATCAACAAAGACTTCAATGATTAATTCTTTATTTTGATCCAACTTAAAATACATATTGTTGTCAGGAGTACCTTTATTGAATCCAAGTTTCAACAATTATTTATCCAATCTAGCATACCAAGCTCTAGGAGCTTGCTTGAGTCCATATAGAGCTTTCTTCAATCAACATACCATATTTTCTTTGTTAGTCAGTTGAAATCCATCTGGTTTTTCAACATAGACTTCTTCTAGGTCACCATTCATAAATGTTGACTTTACATCCATCTGATAGACTTTGTAATTCTTGAAAGTAGCATAAGAAAGAAATAATCTTACAGCTTCAATTCTAGCAACAAGGGCAAAAGTTTCTTCAAAATCAATACCTTCCATTTGTTAGTACCCTTTGCAAACCAATCTTGCTTTGTTTCTGACCACTTCACCTTGCTCATTCAACTTATTCAAAAACATCCATTTGGTTCCAATCACATTTGTGTTCCGAGGTCTAGGAACATGATCCCATGTATAATTTTTCTCTATCTGCATTAGTTCTTCTTTCATGGCTTCCATCCAATATTCATCTTTGCATGCTTCACTGATATTTCTAGGCTGAGTTTTAGAAATTAGACAATACTCTTCTAAAATTATTCTTCTAGTTTGCACACCTTTGCTCTTATCTCCTATGATCTAATTGTTAGAGTGATTTTGCCTCACATACTTGGGAGTTTTAGGATTTGATTTGACTCCTTGTTCTTGTGTTCTTTCTTCTGCACTTCTGTTAGTTTCTGCTTTTTGATCCCCTTGGTTCACCGAAACAATTTGAAGTTGATTCTATGTTTGAACATTATTTCCATTGTTATCACTATTATGTTGATCATCTAAGTCATATCCACTACATCTGGATGGTCTACCAATATCTTCATCAACTTTGACATTTACACTTTCAACCATTTTCTTCAACCTTTTATTAAAGCACTAGTAACCTAAAAAGATTCCTTCATCACTTCTAGCATCAAACTTGCCTATATCATCATCTCTCTTGATGTAGCATTTACTTCCAGTTTTTTTGAAATATTTGATAGTAGGCTTATAACCAAACCATAGCTCAAAAGGGGTCTTACCAGAATTACTGTTGACATTCACCCGATTAATGGTATACACAGCAGTACTTACAACTTATCTGCAGTAGAAATGAGGAACATTTGCTTCCAACATCATGGTTCTAGCAATGTCTAGAACGGTTTTGTTCTTTCTTTCAACGACTCCATTTTGTTGTGGGGTCCGGGGAGCAGATAGTTGTCTTTGGATTCCATGCTCTTCACAGAAAGAATTGAATTCCTAGGAAGTGAATTCACCACCTTTGTCTGACCTTAGGAATTTGATCTTTTGACCTGTCTCATTTTTTTCCATTGCTTTGAAGCTTTTGAACTTTTCTAATGCTTCATTTTTTTCTCTTAAGAAAGCAACCCATATCATTCTAGAGTAATCATCAATAAGCAACATAAAATACCTTTCACCTTGTATACTTATGACTCTGGATGGACCACATAGATCAATATGTATCAAATCTAGTACTCCATTAGAGCTATGTTGCTTGCTTCGAAAAGAACTTCTAGTCTGCTTTCCCTTCTGACATTCCTTGCACATAGTGTTAGTAGGCTTCACTAACTTAGGAAGATCTATGACTACTTGAGTAGAGCTTATCTTGAAATTTTTATCAAAGTTCACATGACACAACCTCATATGCCATAACCAACTTACATCAATTTGAGCAATTAAATAACTTTCACTAGAAACACTCAAGTGAAAGATATTACCTTTTGTCTTTGTACCTGAAGCAATCATATTTCTAGAACTTCCCCTTATTCTGCACTTACCGTCCTTGAACTAAAGATTGCAACCCTTGTCTACCATATTTTCAACACTCAACAAGTTATGATTTAAGCCTTCTACATAAAGAACATCATCAGTATTGTGCTTACCACCAAAAGAAATATTGTCTTTGCCACGAATCACACCATAAGTGTTGTCTCCAAATCTTACAACACCACCATCATAGTTTTCCAATCTTACAAACTTGTTTTTATCACCAATCATATGATGTGAGCATCCACTGTCAATTACCCACTCATCCTTTTCTTCATTTTTTGTTGCAAAATCTTTCTCAACATTCACATTACTGGTAGATTCAATGGACACTTGGCCATGTTTTTATAGCAATGAATACCCATTCATCTTCATTTCCAGTTTCTTTATTAGATTCTTCATCAATTACACTTTCTTCAGCATAATAGAATTTCTTTTGAAATCTAGTCTTCTCAAGTTTGTACTTAGAAACTCTTTCAAGACATCTTGATGCAAAATGACCTATCTTACTGCAAGAAAAACATTTAATAGGTAACTTTCCTTTGTATTTACCATGACCTCTGACTTCTCTTTTCACAATCAATGCTTCCAGTTCTTCTAACTCTTTTTCTTCATCTTCAATTTGTTTCATCTCATCTTCATACTTGAATGTCCTTTTGGAAATCTCTCCTGAATCATATCTCTGCTTTCTTTTTTCGGATACAGTAGCCTTAAATGCAGATTTGGTCTTAGGAGAAGATTCACCAAATTCACTTAGCTCAAAGGCAACAAGTTTTCCAATCAACATGTCTCTTGTCACATTTGTGACTGTCCCGAGTTCATCAATAGCATGAGCTCTTGTTTTGTAGGAAGGGGGAACAAATCTAAGTATTTTACCCACAATCTCTTCTTCATCCAAGTCTCCACCGACACATCTAATGCTCATCACTAGTTCATTTATCTTTTGAGAGAAAGAGAGGATATTTTCATCTTCACTCATCTTCATGTCTTCCCACTTTCCTTTCAGAATTTGTAGCTTAGCATTTCACTTGTGCATCTCCTCCATACAATGTTTCCAACTTTTTCCAAATCTGATATGCATTCTTAAATCCTATCACATTTGTCATCTCCAAATCTGTCAAAGCACTCAACAATACTTCTATAGCCCTGGCATTAACTTTTGCTTGCTCGATCTTATCTTCTGAGGAGGAACCATTATGAGGAATAGTATGTGCGCTTTGTGTGATCTTCTAGAAAGGTTCACCAATGCACTTCAAATGACACTCCATTCTGACTTTCCATAAAGAGTAGTTTGTACCATCAAATCTAGGACCGTCCTTCTTGTATGATGCCGTCTCGGATCTCCTCAAGCTATTAGGCTTCTTCAAAGGAACTAGCTTTGATACCAATTGTTGAAAAAACAAGGATAGACAAGTGAGAGCGGGGGTGAATCAGTTGTTACCAAAATCAAACTTATTCAACATTGATCAACCTTTAATCTTAGATCTGATAATTAACAGTGCAATCATAAATCAATAACACATCAAAGACACATGAGCACCGTTAGGGAAAAACCATAGCGGATGTTAGTCCACAAGATTATACCCTGTTAGAAGTATAATGAAGAATGAATAAGGAATGCACTTGCATTCAGGCACATTGCCTAGAGCTCACTACTCAAAGGAAGGCTCAATGCCTTCCATATAATAATCAAATTAAATCCATTTGATGAGGTTGAACTATGAAATTAGCTTCTACAAAAGCCTGATGACAGTTATGGTTAGGCACAAAAAAACTTCTACACACTCTTCCACACTCTGCTCAATCTCTTTCACACTCTGTTATGCTCTTGAATGATTTGATCTTTATCGCACATGTACAAAACTTACACACACCGAACATACTTCAAAATGAGGAAAACAATTGCTCTTATATATCCGCTACATGGATTTACATCAACTATTATGTCAACCACAAATAAAGAATAAATTACAACTATCGACCTCAAAACATGAATAAATCTTAATGTGCACCAAAACAAGTCAGTCACAGCATAGTGAGGACCCAAACAATAAAAGATTAATCCTCATGGATCCACAACACGTTACCACAATCATGTCGGCCAAGAACATGAAAACTTGGACACACATCGGAAAAATCTTCGATTGCAAACACTCTGATCAATGCGAACGTACAAAAAAGATAAAGCACGATCTAGAATCATCCATGAACATCACAGGTACATGCGCAACAACTAAAATTACCAAAATTTCATCCTCTTCTTCCAAGAACACTAGCTACATAAATTGAATAACTGTAGGCACACAAAACTTCATAACTTCCACAAATCTTGATGCATACCACTGAAATTTCGAACAATATACTAGATAGACTCAGAAACAAAAATTTTAAAGCGCACCTTCTGATTATCAACTTACAACAATTTCCAACACTTTGACCTTCTCAACTTCACTGGTTGCCTGCAATATATTTTTTACAATTTTCTCAATCTCCTCGACATATACAGCCTTCAGAATCACCAATGCTAATAGTGTTGACATTAATGACAACCACATATCAACAACATAACCACAACATCCAACAATAGGTTGGTTATTCATATTTTGGGAAAAAAAAATAGAGTTGACTATGGCTTATGCAAAAAATTAGGAGAAGACTATATGAGGAAATGGGAAATCTTATTTGATTAAGATGCACAATAAAATGAATGTAGATATTCCAATTATAAGAATAATAAACCCCAATAGCATGACATCATTATAATCAAGGATAACCATTCTTTGGCTTAGGTGGATTATTATAGAGTTTTTATTGAATATGATTTGAAATAACCAATTGTAAGTACTTAGCATTCCATTCACCTTGTCACACATAATATGATTATTTATTTTTTGATGTCCTTTAGAAGGTGTGATGCAACATATAAACTATTTTAGCACTGCATTCATAATAATCAAGTTAGCATAAAAGAGTCATTTTAAAACACTAATGTAATTCATGGTCATTGGATTGACCTTATGAGATAAATCATATGTATTTTTTATATGTAGGAAAGAAGATTCAAGATTTAAAAAACAACAAAATATCATATGTCCACTATAATATATTATTGTCCTCTAAATTTATATCTTTTTTTTTTAAGGATTTATAATTTTCATTGATTGACCAATAAGATTATGTATTTTATGTTAGATTAATATTGCAAAAATAAAAATAAAAACATGATTCAATTCTATATTAGGTCTTGTTACTTAGATATCACAAAGCCCCTTTGATCTTGTTTATTCATAGTATCTAACTTTAGAACACAACATAGTTTCAATAGATAAATGAACTATTTTTAACAAGTAGTCTTAACAAGAGAATGAATTTTACAACATGAAGATGATTTGAGACTAAATGAATCTTGTAAATAAAAAAAATAGTACTCTTAACAAGAGAATGACTCTTACAACATAAATATGATTTGAGACTGATTGAATGAATCTTGTGAATGAAAAAGATAGCCCTAAAAATATGAATAAGAGAGAAAGAGAAAAATCATGATGATTCTTTCAAATGAAACATGTATAGAAATAGACATTTAGAATAAGTGACATTTTTTTATGGGAAAATCAATAAATGTCAATTATTTATCATAGAATTAACATGTTGGCTTGAAAATTCATTGTGATTTTTTTTTTTGATTTCAATAAATGTCTATGCATGATTTGAATAAGTCAAAGTCATACATAAATTGAAACACAGTCAAAGTCATATTATTGTGACAAGCTTAAGAATAAATTGGATAAATTATAAATGACATGTTGGTACAACCCCATTCACAAGAAGACAAACATATTATTTATTAAAAAGTTAAAATTTGAAACTATTAGACTCAATAACCCTCAAAATTTTGCTTTCCTAATAAACTCTAAAAAAAAATTCTTTATGGTGTTGTTAGCAAAGTGGGCCATCAAATTTTTTGATATAATCTTCAATAGTATTTTTATATTAATAATTTAATATCTATATATAGAATAATAGAATTTATAATACCTTTCATGAACATTTGAATTTAGTGGAAGCTTGACATTTTATATTAATAAGCACCATCCACATGGTGTTGTGATATGACTAGAATGGAATCCTTAGACATAGGGTAAATTTATGATAGCTACTTGCTCCAATTACTTCCTTGTTTTTAGAAAATAACCATGTGGCATACCATTTGCATTCCCAGACATGTAATGAATCCCAATATATAAAGTGATTTGTGTCTAGAATTTCCCTACCATCCAACCCAAGAAAAATTGAAGGTAAATAAAGAAAAAGATGAACCACAAAATCATGTTTACTATGGTGTAGTTCTATTCATTTGGTCATACCTTTGAAATTAAATAAGAGAAATTTGTTGAGAGATGAAAATAATAGCATTGGTTTATGAAAATGAATATTGCAAGTATAAAAATATAAGTTTAAACATAATTGATTCAAAAGAATAATTCATAATAAAGAGAACATAAAATAAATGCATACATACATACATATAAAGTTTGCATTAATTATGAATTCAATAGAATATTTTTTTACTAAATTAATTTAAAATATTTGTCATATAAAATTTTCAAAAAAGGAACCAAATTGAATTAATAATAATGATACAAAAAACAACTAGATACCCAAAATTGATTGTGGAAACATCATATCTTTTATCTAAATCATATCAAAACAATTCAAAACATTTTTTTTTAATGTTTTCTTCTCTTAAATCTCCCCACATTTATTATATTATTATAGTGTATTTAATTGGACTTTGTACTTGGAAGTTTCATGCCCAATTATGTTCACTTCCCAATAGAATCTAGTATTTTTTTTTTTGATTTTGTGGTTTCAATTCATTGTTTGTCCTTTTCAATTTGTTATACCTTGATTGATGTGAAAAGGCTCTTAAAGATTATGAAGTGACAAGACTAGATTCTTGAGTTCAACTACTCCTACAAGAGCTATTGGTGGTATGACAATGTAATTTGGAAAAACTAGTTATAAAACTACCATTGATAATGATTATGTTTGAAGAAGAGTGGTTATCAAGTTACTATTGGAGCAGATTGATGGACCTATTATTGTAAGGTTGTTTTGTTGGGTCAAAAAAACAACATTTTTTTTAGTCATAACAAGTCACTTGCTACTTTGAATTTTTTTTTTGAATTTCACTATTCAATACAAGAAATATTTTTTCTTATTGTTAAAATTATACATAAATTAAATAGTAAACCTACTTTGTTACAAAAGAAAAACTCTAACCTATTAGTACCATTATTTTTGTAGTGGAACAACTTAATTGATAGCTAATAGTTTTCACTTATCTATTGTTAGACTAATTTTATTTATTGCAAGTCATTTTTTAGTCATAAGACTTTGCACTTCATGTGTAAAAGTAACTTGCAAATATTGGATACTACCCACTAGTTAATCTTTGATTGATAAATTTGAGCACATCCTATTTTGCTATTAATATCATTTCCAATTTTTTGGCATTTGAATATTCTAATAATATTTATGTTTGAAGCAAACCAAAATGAGGTATTTTCTTTTCTTCATGGTTAAATATACTTAATTTAATAATTTAAACATATTTTTGGTTATAAATGATAGGCTAAATTCAAATTTCTTTGTCAAATTCTTAAAAAGGGAAGTAGCTTTGATTTTTTTATTGTAATCCTATCCTAACTTCTTTTGAGATTCTAATAACTGAAGTGGAAAAAAATATAATTGAAAAGCTAAGGTTGTTGTTACTAATAATTAGAACATAAATACTAAAATTTATTAGTAAGGCAGCTAAACTATGACAAAATCTAACTCATTTTTCAACTCCTTTACCATCAACTCCCTTTAATGTCACCTTTCAAAGGATATGGAACACACAAAATATTATCTAAGACTAAGATTAAAATTTTATGTAGTACAATGTAGATGATTTACCCTTGATTCCATCATTTCTATTTCCTCTAATTCCTCTTCTAATAAGCATCAAACTAGGATTCAACATGAATTATAACTATATGAATTTATCTTGTAATGATTTTATGAATTTATGTGGGTTTTATTCTTTATAGTAATTCTTGCAAGTTAAATGTACCAGGAAATTGGACCTTAATGAATGTGGTGATTACATCAAAACCTTGGTGCTTGAGTTAATGTTGATTATGATATTTGCTCTAGGAACATATCTAAAGAGATGAAATAACTCTAAGTTTAGGTATTGGTTGTTTGATAGAAAAGACATCATCAAAGTGCATTCATTTTTAAGTTTTGTAAGCAACCTCAAAATGAAGTGAATGGAGTAGATTCTTAGGTTCTTACATTGCAACTCATAGATTTCCTTATATTATTTTGGTTTAAGTATTTTATTACTATTAAATTTATACCATTTTTTTAGAGTTATTCACTCAAAATTTCCTAATTAGACCTTATATCTTTATGCTCTACTTAAAATAATTGTGTCTAGTTGTTGCAACCTACCATGTCATAAAGCTTGCTAGGGAGAAGGGGGTCTCCAAGTTATGGGTCGAAGGGGACTCCCTAAGTATAATTAATTGCCTAAGGAAGTGTTATCCTCCTTCATGGTCCATTGAAAACTTTATTTTGGATGCCCATTCTATTTTGCAGGATTTTAATGAAATCTATATTTCCCATGCCTTTCGTGAGGTGAATGGGGTGGCTAATTGGATGGTGAATCATGGGGTGATGTCAACTGGACATTGGGAGGCTAATGATATCCTGCCCATTGATTTAATCAGTTTGCTCAATAATGAAAAATATTAGTTTGTTGTCTCCTCGTCTAAAGACCTGTGTGGTTATCATGGTCATCTCTGGTTGATTAGACATTTCATGCTTGTGAAGATATTTGGAATTTTGGGGCATCCAAATCATAATTGTTGGAGGTTCCTCGCCATTATTGTCCTTAGTAATGCACTTGGCAGACACACATGCTTTTTGGGTGCTTTTCTTCCTCTTGCCTTGGTGTTGTTTTGCATTTTTTTTTTTGTTTCTCCCTATGTCTATGAATTGTTCGATGATGGGTGGGGAGAGGTGCAGAACGAACCTACTTTCCTATGATGATTTCAAGGCCAATGTCGATGTGTGGGAAATTCAATAGAAGGGAGGGGTTACCCCTTTCATGGAGAGGTTGCATGGCTTTAAAACTAGTGTTTCCAAAGAGTTTGTTGATGCCTGACATGGCCGAGTTCAGAGCATGTTTGGTCGGGATACCACCATCATTGAGTATTTCATTGTGGAGATAACTGGGATGTCGACCATTGGACGAAAGTTCTATAGAAACAAAAATCTATCGGGGTTTTTTAGGTTGAATTTTCTTCTAGACAAAGAGAGAGCCAAAATGGTGAGGCTGGACTATGGTGGTTATGAGAGGTCTAATATTAAACCTATCTAGTAGGACGTTTTCATGGTGTTGATGCAATATTTCACCCTGGATGGCAGGTACACAACTTTATATGGTTATCACTTTGTGATGTTGAATCATTTTTTACATGATAAGCTCATTTCCTTCCCCTTATATTTGTTGCTTTCATTGGAAGAGAATTGTCAATTTCATAAAGAACCCAAGAAACCTTTTTTACATGAGGACTTAATGTTGCTTATTGTTGATTTCATTAAGGCTAACTGTATTGGTGAAGCTCCTCGTCCCCTTGACTCGAAAAGGAAGAAGGGGAGTAAAAAATGTCTGGTTGAGGAGGTGGTCGAGAGTGAGGGGACAAGAATTGAGGATGAGTTTGAGGCGTGGTTAGATGGGTACCACACTGACTTAGACTATACTCCTTTGTCTGGTGGGAAGAAACCCTCCATCCTGCATGTTAAGCACACAATTAAGGAGGTTTGTGGAGAATATGATGAGTTGTTTGGTGGGAAGAAACCCTCTGCTAGTAAGGAAAAACCCTCCATCCCATGTGTTAAGCACAAAATTAAGGAAGTTTGTGGAGAAGACGGTGAGGAGGGAATCTATAGTGGAAAGAAGGCTAAGAGTTAGGGGTTGGTTTTCTCTAAGAATGTGGTGGATAAGCTTTTGAAGGCCTTAGAGAGTATTCAGGTCGGTGAGGTGGCGAATATTGGGAATGTGGACCTGGGTTCTAGTGGTGGTGGAGGTTCCCCTGCTGTTGGAAAGGTGAATAGTGTGGTGGATGTGGATGAGTCCATCCATGCGTCAGTTTCTAAAGACAAGGGTATGTCCAAAGTTAACCTTCTCGATGGTTTTCAGGATGATGATCCCTCGATGAGCTCCCATCAGGGGAGAGGTTTATTCTAGGGCACTATGGACTACTCACAAGCCTCAAGTCTAGTTAAGGAAGGGGACGCCATTTCTTTCAATTTTCTTATGTGTCTAGTTTAGGTTCCATGACCTCCATAACAAACATGACACAATTTCCCGGTGTAATATCTCCACTCTTCGTAGTCTTAAGGAGAAGGATTACATTTTTAGTTTGACTAATTCTATGAATTCCAATGTCAGCCTCTTGGTGGATGAGATGGAAAATGTGAAGAGAGACTATGGCCTGAGGTTGTCTTTGTTGGAAAATAACTATAGGAAGGTGTGTAAGGATCTAGACATGATCATCAATCTCAACAAGGAGAAATTAGAATCCTCGGTTGAGGGGCTTGTTTTCCTCAATGAGAAGGTGAAGGAATGGATGGGTAGATCTATGTTCAGTGAGCTTGTGAAGAAGGAAATGGTGGAAAATGATAACAAGGAGTTGCACACCATAGACCTGGGCACGGGGCCGGGTGTTCGCACTTGGAGCAAGACGAAAAAGTGCAAATCAATGCCTAGGTAGGACATGGAGGAGGTCATGGAAATGCATGATAGGATTATTTCCAAGGACTTGGAAGCGGATCGAATACTTAAGGAACTTCTCTAATGTCCTCTTGTTTTGTTCTTTTTGTTTGGTCTTATCGTTGTGTGTGTTTTGTTTTTTGTTGATGGGTTGCTGATGTTTCTATAATTAGCTTGTTTTGGTGTTTTGGGTGGGTAGCCTATTGTTTTATCTTTGTTGCCCCTACTCTTTTTTGTACAAGGTTTCAGATACCCTTCAAAACTGGTTTTTCATTAATCAAAAACTTCGTGTCTATAATTGAAAATATGCCTAAATTGTAGACCATGAATACTAATAGTCAACCATGCAACTAAATCATATTTAGAACTACCTTCTTCAACTAACATTATGAAAACAACAATCATATAATGCAATATTTTGAGTAGAACACATTATTACCATATTTTTACCAGATTTTTTATTGTTTAAGTTGAGAAGAGTTATCTAAACACCAATGGTGTGGAAACATGTGGAGGCTAGAGAGTACTAAAGTTGTTCCTCTAATAAAGTCAACTTAAAAAAATTCATGTGCAATTTTTATGTCTTTAGAGTTCTTTGGGAAATTCTCAATTATCTATCCTATTCAAAGTGTTACTTAATGATATTTCTCTTTATCAGTGGAGATCTATACAAATGCTTGCTTAACTGATCACAAATACTCTATCATAGGAATATAAAAAATCTAGCCCTTGTAACTTAAGTTTATTCACAAGTGAGCTAGATATATTATGCCACAAATAATGCTCAAAATAGCTTTGTAGATGTCAACTTTTGGGATGTTATATATTTACCCAATTTTAATAAATTTGTTGAATTGGAAGTAGCATACAAAGAGGCCTACAACATGAACTTGTGGGCCTACCAATATCTTCTTTAGAACCATATGAATTTTTAGTTGACATGTACCTTTTAGCCATTAGATCTTAAAAATATTTGAGTGTTTAGAGAGGGATTTGGTAGTGTTAACAAATACATGTGTGTGGTGGATATAGGTGGCAACCATGTAGGTTGATTGGACATGTGTAACAAAAATGATAGCCTTATAAATGTAGGATGTGTTGGAGAATCAATGCATCTCATGCAACTAACATTATATTTGACTAGCGACATACCTTTCATTAGGTAGATGTGGTATTTTTAGATTACACCCTAGAAATAATTGGACAAAGTTTTTGAGGTATAATAACCATGAAATGCTAATGGGATAAAAAAAAATTATATTTATAATCTCAATTCCCATATTATACAAACTAAAAGATTGCATACAAAGCATGGTAGTGCTTAACTTCTAATTTCTTATACAAATGATGTTGATAAAAGAAACTTCTTTATAATACCTAGCTCTCCATATGATGTGTGGGTTGTAGAAAGGTTATCAGTAGTGCATGGAAAAGAGGAATTATGAAAGAATTCAACACTCCATAAAGATGATCTTGTTGTTATTTTGGTTAGTAGTCCTTTCTTCTACAATCATGTTTGTGGTGGGAGCATAATATAGCAATATAGGCTCTCCAACCAATAACATCAAATTTAATTAAGCATCATCTTAAATGATTTAAACTTGTTATCCAAAGTAGAAACTCAACAAGTGAATATGTTATTGGTTTGCAAGTATGAATTTTCTAGATTTTTGGTGGATAGTTGATATTGGCATGTTGTAATTTGATATTCTTCTATGTGTTAGAAGCTCAACACCTAGGAGCAATGGTTGTTTCCCATAAAGCTATTTTCTATTTGTCAATGCATTTAATGTCTTTCTTTAGATCTCTTTGTTAAATTGAAGATTATTCCATTGTACAATGAATATACAAGATAATTGCATCTTTTTTCTTAGATCCTTCAACAAATCTCGTATGCCAAAATAAAGTGGTGAATGTTCATTTTGTTTTATATAGTTTAAATGACAATTAAACAATGACACACTCATGATTGCTAACATGTAGTCATAATGTATAGATAAAATCTTAAATATTATTTGTAGGTGAGAATGAAAAAAATAAGGTGCTCTAGCCTCCCAATACCATTTTTGCAATCAACATTAAGTATTATCCGACTCAAAATTATGGTTGCCAAGAGTTTTAACTCTGAAGTGAATTCTTAATATTAAAATATTTTGTGCAAGGGGCTTAGAAGTTCAATTTTATGCATCATGGCTTTAGTTATTTAACCAATTTGTATTTGATTTAAAGATCTTAGACTAGCGAACCTTGCAAAAAATATTTTTTCATTCATAGAAAGCTAAATTCTTGAGATGTAAGTTTCTTTAAATTTTTATTTTATGCACTTAAGTATAGTAGTAGGGAAAGGTCCAACAAGATGCCCAAATAAGCACACCCCTAACTTTAAGATTGATTTTATTGACAAACTTTATGTAGATTGTTTAAAATGATTGCATTTAATGCTATCTTGAATAAGTGACTAAATGTTTTATTGACTTGACTATTTTGATGAATTGTTACTAATATATTCTTTCTTTGTTGGTCTATGTGTGAGTTACACTTCAAGATAGAGAGGTTATCATGCAAGAGAATGAGGTTTACCAAGGCATTGCAAAAGACATAGAAAGTTGATAGTAGAACTATATGTACACACCACCTAGATTTACTAACTCAATTTTAAAAACCACTTTATATGTGATTTGAGACTTGACAATTTAAAAGCTTGCAAATCCATGTGAAAACTCTAGGAAAATCAAAACAAAATAACATAGATGATCTATGTGATAGGTTCAAAACTTATTATTGGACTCCAAGATCTAATGAAGAAAGCCTCCTCCTCCTTTGTCATGAGATTTGTCATTTTTCTGTGAAAATTTATAACTCCTACCTATTGCAACAAAAGAGAACTAAATTACTACATATGATTAAGTACATAACCACCCATTTTAATTTAAACTTATTCCCTTGATTAACAAAAATCAGCGTGCCATCACCATAACCATTCAACACCACTAATGACATTAGCCTCCTTTAATTATTTTGGTCCATAACTAGACAAAACAATTAATATTTAGGTGCTCATAGCTGATTGATAAGGTTTTCTCTAAAAGATTGTATGTGTTTTTTCATATTAAAATGGATATTAGATTTTACTTTTAGCATATCTAAATGTATAGATTTGAGTGACGCTTTTAATAGTTGGTAATGTCATTTAAATAAACAAAGGGTATTTATAGAGTTGAAAATTAAGCACATACAAATTAAAAATCAGTAATGCAATAAATTTTTGTATCAATTGAAAAAAATATTAAAAATAATAATAATTTTATCTACTAGCTGTTCACTAAAATGAACCAATAGAAAAATAGATAAATGATATTTTTCAAATTATTAGATAATGAAATTAAATATAAACTATAAAATTGTTGCTATTTTTTTTTTAAATTCTATATAATGATTGATAAAATAAGTAAAAGAAATCACATGGAGCAAATGCATTAATATTCCTCCCTCCAACAAGAAGTAAAAAATTGCCTTAGTATTATAAAAAAATTCAATAGGGTTTACTAAGATTTAGTTGGGTGACATGAAATTTAATCTTGCTAGCATTTGTTGGGTACTTGATTGACTAAAAGTGTTTTTTTAATTTATATATTATCATGTAGAATGTAATGATCATTAGTGCATCTATTGGGTTTGTAGCACATGAAAAAAGTATCCAATTTGATATTGTTATGAGATGTGATTGCAATATTCCTCACGTTCTAATAAACAATTCCTAAAAAGTTCTTGCAGTCCTTATCCACCTAGTTATGTCTATTTTGAATATATAGTGATTTTTGGGACATGATTCCATTCCACCTATCTTTTATGTGAACAAATGTATTATATTTTATTATTTTAATATTAAAATACATTATTCAGCAAAAACATATAATAACTACAAATACTTTCTTTTTGATATTCAATCAACCTTAACTACAAATTATATACCTCCTTAAATTGTAAATACCTTCACTAGGTTGATGAGAAGGGTCATAGCCTATTTAACTCTTTTGAGTCATCATCACACCTCTCTCTCTTAGTACCAATTTATAAAACTTATAACGCCTATTTAGCTCTTCGAGTCATCTTCACACCTTTCTCTCTTAGTGCCACTTTATAAAACTTATAATGCCAACTGTGTAAAACAATATGCACACAATTACAATGTAATACGAATTGGGATTTTACTTCTGCATATAAACATTTTATTCTTGTCTCCAACATCCCGTCAATGTATTTGCTCTCTGAGAAAGCTAAGGGATGTGAAGCAACATTAAAAACCAGTTTAAACTTGGCTGTAGCATGGCAGTCAAACATTTCCTCAAAAGGTTCCTGAGGACTCTCAAAGTTTTTTCCGGGGGTGTGCTTAAAAATTTGAAAGCTTTTTCCAACTTCTCACCATGGTGGCAGAGAAATAATTATTTTTCCTCTTGGTCCATGTCATTCATAAAATGAATTGAATCTGGAAAATACCCTGCTACCTTCAACTTCCAAGACAAGTTCTTCACCTTTACATAGTTAACCAATGTCCATGGGTGTTATCTGTCTCCTACACAAAAAAGAATGTACCATTTTATGGCTTTCAATCCAACTACATCCTGGTAATTTTATAATTCCTCTCTCTTTCATCAATCTCCGTATCATTTGAACGTCACGCCACCGGCCCATTTCTGCATAGATGTTTGACAGAAGAACATAAGTTGCAGCATCTTTAGGATCCAGCTCCAAAAGGAATGTTGCTGTAAATAGTCCTAGTTCTATATTATTATGTGATCTACAGACACCAAGAAAACAGGTCCATACAACCTCCACAGGTTTCATTGGCATTTTGATAATAAAGTTTAAAGTTTCCTCAAGATAGTCACCACGGCTAAGGAGGTCAATTATGCACACATAATGATCAATTGTAGGCATAATGCAATAAGAGTCACTCATGCCATTGAAGTATTTACACCCTTCATCCACTAAACCTGCATGGCTGCATGCAAATAGAACAGAAGTGTAGCTTACATGGTCAGGGTACATTCCAGAGTGTTTCATTAGTTCAAAGAGTTTTAGAGCATCATTACAATGGCCATTTTGTGCATATCCTGCAATCATGACATTCCACGAGATGACATCTCTATGAGGCATTTTGTTGAAAAGTTCACTTGCCTTGTATATACATCCACATTTTGCATACATGTCTGTCAAGGCATTTGCAACTATGACATCTGACAGAACTCCACTTTCTATTATCCTTTGATGGATACCCCTACCCTGTTCTAAACCTCCCACTTTGGCGCTGGGTAGGAGGATGCTGGCAAAGGTTGTAGAGTCTGGCTTTACTGCTGCCATAATCATTTGCTTAAAAGTTTCCAAGGCCTTCTCATCAAACCCATTTTGTGCATATCCTGCAATCATTGCATTCCATGAGACCACATCTCTTTGAGGCATTTTCTTAAACAGTTCACGTGCCTTGTGTATGCTTCCACATTTAGCATACATGTCTACCAGGGCACTTGCAGCTACAACATCTGACAAAAAATTGATTTCAATTATGCTTTCGTGGATGCTCATACCCTGTTCTAAAGCTCCTATTTTGGCACAGGCTGTGAGGATGGTGACTAGGGATATGGAGTCTGGCTTTATATCTGCCAATCGCATTTGTTTAAAAGTTTGCAAGGCCTGCTCAACAAACCCATTTTGAGCATATCCTGCAACCATTGCAGTCCAGGAGACTACATCTCTTTGAGACATTTTATCAAACAAGTCGCGTGCCTTGTGTATATCTCCACATTTTGCATACATGTCTATCAAGGCGTTCACAACCATGACATCCGACGAAAACCCACTATCGATTATGCTTTGATGGATGTCCATACCCTGTTCTAAAGCTCCCATTTTGGCACAGGCTGGGAGGATGCTAACAAAGGTTGTGGAATTTGGCCTATAACCTGCCAATTGCATTTGCTTAAATGTCTCCAAGGCATTTTCAAAGAACCCATTTTTAGCATATCCTGCAACTATGGCACTCCAAGAGACAACATCTGGTCGAGACATTTCTTTAAAAAGCTTTAAAGCCTCTTCTAGAACACCATTTTGTGCATATCCTGCAATCATAGCATTCCACGAGACCACATTTTTCTGAGGCATTCTGTCAAACAGTGCACGTGCCTTGCGTATGCTTCCACATTTTGCATACATATCTACTAAAGCACTTGCAACAACAACGTCTGACAAAAATCCCCTTTCCATTATGCTTTGATGGATATCCATACCCTGTTCCAAAGCTCTTATTTTAGCACAGGCTGGAAGTATGCTGGCAAAGGTGAACTCATCGGCTTGGACCCCTGTTCGTTGCATTTGGTGAAACAATATCAATGCCTCGTGAGAAAGTCCACGTTTTCGGTAAGCTGCAATTATGGTATTCCACGAGGAGACATCTTGTTCTTTCATTTCGTCAAACATTTTGCGTGCATCTAACAAACTCCCGCACTTGACATACATGTCGATAAGCTTATTTTGAAAAGTCGTGCGTAAAGAAAATGCAAATCCCCTATGAGTGATGAGAGAGTGGATTTGCTTACCTAGTTGAAGCTTGTTCTTGTCAATGCATATCTGCAATAGCTGAAGATATGTATAAGAGTTTCCAAGGGGTTTGTGCGTAGAAAGCAAAATGTGCAGAGCCTCCTTTAACCGACCCTCTCTGCATAATTCTGTCAGTTTGAGATTAGCATAGGATGGCATTGAAACCCTCCTTTAACGGTATGATTGCAATTGAATAGTGGCAAATGTGCATTGTTTTTAAATTTACTTTCACCCCAAGGACAATGAACAGTGTCACCGTCTTTAACCTCTAAAGTGGATATTTGGCTATTTATTTACTTTTCTGAATCACAATGATGTTGGTACTGGTAAAATGAGTCTGGGAGCATTTCACTTCTCAGAGTTGGTTGGAATTCTGAAGTTACATTCTTTGAGAGGAGGACAAAATTTTGCGACCAAGTTTCCTACCAAGTTTTTTTTTTCCTGTTCAAAGATAAAGGGAGGAGTTGCAGGTGGGACATACAATAAACAAATGATGTGTAGGTTGCAAAACCCTGTGTTCTTGGGTACCTTATTAAGTGCAAGTTATAAAGCACGATATGTTTTGAAACACGCAATTTCTCATACCCAAACATACTATGTTGTGAAACACTACTGTTATTTCAAATGCACGCGTAGATAAGTATAACCATGACTCGTGTTTTATAACACGCAATTTCTCATATCCAAACATACTATGTTGTGAAACACTATTGTTATTTCAAATGCACGCGTAGATAAGTATAACCATGACTATCTTATAAGAAATAGGAGATTTCGAAAAAATCTATGTTTTTTAACCCGCACTTTATGATATAGGGTACCCTTGAGAGTACACCCTTCACCTTGCACATGCTACCTACTATAAAAAAATGCAGGCTACAAAATACTTTGTGTTTTAGCTTGTACTTCACAATGTACCCAACCCCTCTGGTTTTGAATTGTGTATATCCAAGTTTGCAATTCAAATAACACCATCATTATTGTTAAGGGGGAAATGAATATACTTCTTCATAGTAGAGGATGCAAAATAAGGTGTGTTTTGAGTACTTTGTGAAGTGCATGTTACAAAACACAAGTTTTGAAACATGCAATTTTTCATACCCAAACACACTATGTCGTGAAATGCTTTTGTTATTTCAAATGCATATGTAGACATGTATAGTTATGAATATCTTATAACAAATAGGAGGTTTCAAAACATTCTATGTTTTTTTAGCCTACACTTTATGGCATAGGGTGACCTTCACAATATACCCTTCACATTGCACATGTTGCATGTGGTAAGAAATTGTAGGCTGCAAAAAACATTGTGTTTTAGCCTACACTTCACAATGTACCCAACCCCTCTGGTTTTGAACTTTATATATCTAGGTCTAAAACTCAAATAGCAACAACGCTATTATTGTTGTTATTGGGAAAAATGAATATACTTCTCCATAGTATCTAGGATAGAAAACAATGTGTGTTTTGGTTACCCTATGAAGTGCAAGTTACAAAACATGACAGGTTTTGAAACTTGTAATTTCTTATACCCAAACACATTGTCATGAAATGTTGTTATTTCAAATTCAAATGTAGATAAGTATAGTTATGAATATCTTATAACAAATAGGAGGTTCAAAATATTTTATATTTTTTAACTTGCACTTTATGGCATAAACTGACCTTCACACTACACCCTTCACATTACACAAGTTGTCTACTGTAAGGAATTGTAGGTTGAAAAACACACTATGTGTTTTAACCTGCACTTCACAACATACCCAACCTCTTTGCTTTTCAATTATGTATATATAGGTCTGCAATTCAAATAGAAGCAACACCATTATTGTTGTTATTGGAAAAAATAACTATACTTCTCCACAGTAGAGGATACAAAACATGGTTTGTTTTGGGTTCCTTATGAAGTGTAGGTTACAAAACACATGTTTTGAAACATGCAATTTCTCATACCCAAACACACTATGTCGTGAAATGTTGTTATTTCAAATATAGATATAGATAAGTATAGTTATGAATATCGTATAACAAATAGGAGGGTTCAAAGCATTTTATGTTTATTAACCTACACTTATGACATAGGGTAACCTTCACAATTCACCCTTGACATTGCACACACTACATGCTATAAGAAATTGCAGGTTACAAAACACAATGTGTGTTTTAACCTACACTTCACAACATATGGTCCAACCCCTTTAGTTTTGAACTATGTATATCTACGTTTGTAATTCAAATAGCAACAAAACAATTATTTCTTTTATTGGAAAGAATGAATATACTTCTCAATAGTATATGATATAAAATTAGGCATGTTTTTGGTTCCCTATGAAGTGTAGGTTAAAAAACACAATGTGTTTTGAAACATGCAATTTTTATGCCCGAACACATTATATTATGAAATGTTATTGTTATTACAAAAAAAAATGTAGATAAGTATAGTTGTGAATATCTTATAACAAATAGGAGGTTTCAAATAAATATATGTTTCTTAACCTACACTTTATGGCAAAGGGTACCCTTGATAGTACACCCTTCAACTTGCACACGTTGCTTACTATAAGAAGTTGTAGGTTGCAAAATACACTGTATTTTAACCAATATCTAGATGTAAGTAAATAATCACTAAAATGAATGGGAATATGTGAGGCAGATTTTGAATGGGGGTAATGTACCTATTTCCCTACTTTTATTAGGAAAAAAGAGATCCCCTAGGGCAAGATTGACTTTCAACCCTTAGGTGAGTCAATCTGAATGAAGATATTGTTTTTTCCTTATGATTGAGGACGAGGTAAATCAACTTGAAATACACTTTTGGGGGATAAATGAAAAATACTAAATGAATCCAATTGTGCAATGTAAAACATGAATCATCAGTTTAAAGCCTTAATCTAATAGAATCCACAAACTTCCAACAGATCTTAGAAGGATAGGATTTTATGGACCAATCATCAAAAGCTCATGTTGAGTGTCCTCCTAGGACAAATTTTTCCTAGGGCGAATGGGTATTTCTAAAGGGATCCAAAATCAATTTTCACAGTCCTTTTCTCCTAGATTTGCACTCCTAATTCCTCTGGATTTCAAACTTGGAAAGTTGGAAGTAAATTCTGCAAGTGAGTTTTTGAGGCTTGACGACAATGTTGACAACTTTGACAACTTTGCAAACTTGCACTTTTGATCAATCTTCAATCCTTATTCAACCTAAGCTCTGTAAACACAAAGGGATCGAAAAAAAATGTTTATTTTTGTTGAATGGGGGTTTGCCTTGGTCAAACCCCATTTTGGTAATTAAACCTTGAAATGAAATGAAACATGAATGTAGGGAATGATGAATGAACAATTTTGTGTTGGAACTCACCAAACCCTTAAATTCAGATCTTTGAAGGATTGAAATCTAACACATTTTTCCAAGGTCTTGATCTTGCATGAAATGGCTTGATTGGATGTTGATCTTGATGCTTGAATCTTGACTTGAATACTTGAAACCTACATCACAATGTTAGCTCCAAAAACATGCATGAATGAAGATAACTTTGACATGATGCTTGAAATCTTGACTGTTGCAACAAATGGCTGATAAATCTGCTCTTGAATGCCTTTGACAATAATCTTTGCTCCTATGAAATTTCACCTCTTGCTTCTAGGATTTGAATTGATAAAAAGACCTTGTATTTATAGGTAATTTTCTAATTTCTCAAAAAATAAACATCAAAATAATCATAAAATTCTGCCAAAAAATTATTAAAAATTGGGATCCTAAACTTAAGGGGGACCCATTCACCCTTGGGTGAATGGTTCCTAGGCCCCAAACTTATGACTGCACCAATTTCAAGGTAATTTAATTAATATTTGTAATTGTTTAATACAAGTTTGCCTTTCAGAAAAGAGGATTAATTAGGCTTTAAATTCATAACTGGGCCAATTAGGGGCTTAATTAAGTCCAATTTAATTAAAGGACCCAAACATAGTGTAAAAATGTAAAAGAGTACATTTTTGACACTATATTTAGCCCCCACTTTAGTGAGAGAATGAGAGACACTCAAAATCACACTAAAGTAGAAAAACAAGCATCAAGAGAGGTCTAATTGTACAACTATTGAAAAGATAAGACAACAAAGGTCAAGGAGGGTGATCAAGCCCCCAAGATTAAGATCTCATGGAAAACCAGCAAGGGCACAAAGAGACGCATGCCTATGTGAAACACGCAACAACAAGACAAGATACACAAGCATACAATGCCAAAATTAATGAAAAGATAAAGAGGGGTGGATCAAGCCTCGACTATTTGTCCAATCGATATGGATCAAGCCTTAGTTGTTTTTCAAAAAAAATTCACAAGTGGAAACCTGTTGTCCACTATGCAAAATAAATATACTCACATGGGCTAGTGAAATTTGTTGTCCACTAGGTGAGCCCCAAAAAGTGGCCAATGGGAAAGTCATGCTAGGTCTATAGGATCTCATTGTACTAACCATACCAAATTTATACCACTTGATAACTTTGATAAGGCGCCATAGAAATGTTCACAAGGCTAGCAAGTTGCATTATGCTAGGCACTCAAGAAAAAGGCTCCACTAGCAAGCAAGTTATGTTATGCTTGGTGGCCCTGGAAAAGGTTGTACATGCAATAGGATAGGATATTCAAAGGGGTTTTTTTTAGTTCATGAAAGGTCTCACCTTAGGAAACATCGTGCCTAATGTCTCCAAGAGAGGACTATTCAAGGATAAAGGATTCACAACTTAGGGAATCTAATTTGTAGCATTACCACTAAGAGGAATGTCATATACCAAGAAATGCCATGCTCTTGAAGGAACATCAAACCCAATGTCGCCACAAAGGAGACACATCATGTGAAGTAATAAAGCCACACTTTGAAGCAAACAATGAGTGGGGATGCATATGCCCCCACTTTAAATAAATTTATAAACACTATGCTATGAACAATTACTTTAAAGTAGAATACAATAAATGTAAATACATGAGAGCTTTATTTGGAAAGTCCTATATAGATCTATGTCATGAAAAGGAGGGTTTCCCCCACATGAAATCCTAAGATAACACATAAAGGATCCATGGATTTGGGGTCAGTGTCTGTCATTGTTGTAATGATATAATTGAGCTCAGAACCATCATCATTCCCCAAATGACTCATGGAACAATGAGCACAAAGGAAGAATTCCACATTTAGAGAGAGAGAAAAAATAAAGAGAATCTTTTGGGTCAATATGGAAGAGACCTAAATGTCTTGACACCTTATGTCATCACCAAAAGGAAAATACAAGAAAAAAAGATAAATGTGTGCGACTGATAGAAGAATGTAGATACAAATAGAAGAATGTCATGAAAAATTTGCTTCCTTTGTATCCTTGCACCAATGGAGTGACAAGGGTCATCCAAAGTAGGATCACAAACATATAAATGCATGTGAAGCAACACTGTACAGGGGATCACATTACATACATGCAATCACAAAGAACATGAAAAGAAGACAAAGCCAATACTAGTATGACACATGCGATTCAACCTATAGTAGGTCATCTGCATCCAAATGTTGTTCATCATATGCAAAAGGTAGATAACTAGCCAAAGAGATAACAACAAGTGCCAAAATAGGACAATGCTATCTAACTCCTTGCTCCCACTAAGTGCAAGACAAGGATGAGCTGAGGTAGGTGATGATAATGTGCTCCTTGCAATATAAAACATGATATGCAATAAATATAAAACATGCAATAGTGAGTATGCTATGATCCTACAATTATCACATGGCAAGGAGCAAAGTGCATGTATGTTAGTTAATTACATCAATAACATCATTTTCATGGATCAACCATTATAAAATATGACACTCATCAGTAAGATGCCCAAGAGTTCTATGAAATGCACATTAGTTCATGTTTGTACTCTTTCCTTCTTTTTTTTCTTTGATAGGTGGCAAGTAAATCAATCCTAGACAAAGGATTTGTTCCATTTTTTGTTTAGTCTCTATTGTAGTGTGTAAGAATGCCAATTCCTTGATATTATATGGCTTATATTTATTACTTATTTGGGAAATTTTCTGAGGTGGAGGTGGGGTAGGAGGACCTAAGGTGATCCTATCATCCATGTGAGGTATTAATTGGTCTCTTGAAATGATTTTGTGAAAGAGAACACCTTTCCCTTAGGAGATGTGCAAGGGAGGGGGGATCTTGATACCCTAACCCCTTGGTATCCTCAGATGGTATTTTCTCTAACAGTTTGTGAATTTCATTTTTATTGGTTATGTCACATCCTTGTTTACTTAAAATCTTAAAGCCTTGACCATAACTCTCTTCTAAGTTTTTGGGTGTATCAATAACTTGATGAGCATAAGATAGAAGAGTATCATTATTGTCCTTGTTAACAAGTTTGTTAATGATTGATGGTTGAGGCTTGGTTTGTGCTTCAATTTTAGGATGTAAGAGGTTGAACATATCAAGTTATGGAATTATAGGTGGTGTTTGCATGGATGGATAAAAGGATGCATTATTCTCAAGGTTGCATAAGGAGTCTTGTATGAATTTTTGAATGCTATCTTCATCTTGACCTAAGATTTCCACTTCATGAGGACATTCATTATGAGGTGAAGGTTCATAAGTAATCTGAATTTCATTAGGTTCATCACCAAACACACACCTTGAAATATCTACTAAAGATCTTAAGGTCCTCCATATATTACCCATATACATGTCCATGATGAGATTTTATGCAAAGTTTCAGATCTGATATATGAATATTTTCTGATTTTTGAATGCAAGATATTGAAAATGATATGTTTTCAATGCCAATTTTGATTTCAAACAATGCACTCAATTTGACCAATTGAACTTAATGCAAACTATTACAGAATTTCCTAATTTTAGAAACTGCAACACAAAATTAACAGCATATCAGAATGAAGTAAATAGAGATAAATTATTGCCCAAAAATTTGGAAAAACGCTTGTACATGGACTTATTCACCCTAGAGCGAATGGGTCCCAGGTCAGGGGTTGCAAAAATTTAAATTTGAGTCTAAGGTTCACTACTAGGGTTTCATGTTTTTAGTTGCAAACAATGGTTTCAATGATAGAGTTTTCCAAATTGAGGTGTCCTAATGCAAATGAAATTATAGAAAAATGATGAACAAATTTCTGCTTTTTGAAATATAGTTTTGACTCAATTTTTGAATGTGAATGACTAAAAATACACTAATATGCAAGTACTATGCAAAATCAATGTAATATGCATTTTTTTAGATTTTAAAGGATGCAAAATGTAAAATTAAAACCCTAAATGAGATGAAAAATAATTCAATTTTAACAACCCTAAATAGAATTCAAACTAATGCAATGCAACGCAAACTATTGCAAATCCTAGATCTAGGGTTTATTGGACTCCAATTTCAGAAATTAAGATGTACAACATCAGGTTCACCAAAATGGAATGAAGGGGACTAGGTGAGGTAGGTTATGAACGGGGGTAATGTACCCGTTTCCCTACTTTCATTAGGAAAAAGAGATCCCCCAGGGAAAGATTGAATTTTAAATCTTAGGTGAGTCAATCTGAATGGAGATCTTGTTATTTTCCTTATGATTGAGGATAGGATAAATTAGCCTGAAATGCACTTTTGGGATATAAATGAAAAATACTAAATGAATCCAATTGTGCAATGTAAAACATGAATCATCAATTTAAAACCTTAATCTAACATAATCCACAAACTTCTAGCAGATCTAAGAAGGATAGATTTTATGCACTTGTCACCAAAAGTTGTTGTTGAGTGTCCTCCCGGGACAGATTTGCCCTAGGACGAATGGGTCTTGCTACAAGAATCCAAAATTTGTTCTCATAGTCCTTAGCTCTTGGATATGCACTCCCAATTCCTTCATATTTCACAATCGAAAAGTCAAAATTAAATTCTACAAGCAATTTTTTGAGGCTTGACGACAATGTTGACAACTTTGACAACTTTCCAAGTTCACTTTTGATCAATCTTCAATCGTATGAATAATGCTATGTTGCAACTCACCAAACCCTTGAATGGAGATCTTTGAAGGACTACAATCTAACACATCTCTCCAAGGTCTTGATATTGCATGAAATGGATTGATTGGATGTTGATCTTGATGCTTGAATATTGACTTGAATACTTGAAACCTACATCACAATGTTAGCTCTAAAAACATGCATGAATGAAGATAACTTTGACATGATACTTGAGATCTTGAATGCTACAACAAATGACTCATAAATATTCTATTGGACACCCTTGACAATAATATTTTCTCTTATGAAATTTCACCTCTTACTCTAGGATTTGAATTGATAAAAGGACATTGTATTTATACGTAATTTTCTAATTTCTCGAAAATTAAACATTAAAGGCCGAAAATTGCAAATTGAATTTGAATCATAAAAAATCCACCAAAAACATATTAAAAATTGGGGTCCTAAACTTAAGTGGAACCCATTCCCCCTTGGGTGAATGGGTTCTAGGCCTCAAACCTAGGACACGCTAGTTTCAAGGAATTTAAATTAATGTTTGTAATTGTTTCATACAAGTTTCCCTTTTGGAAAACGGGATTAATTAGGATTTTAAATACATAATTGGGATAATTAGAGTCTTAATTAAGTCATGTTATCATTATTATATTGGTATTTAGTTGTTTAGGTCATCCTAGGGCTTATACAGGGTTATCTAGGTCAGCCTAGGTGATATCCTAGGCATAAATAGGAGGTTGTGAGTCTTATTTCATCATCATATTGTGAATTGTGTTCTCATTGGAGATATTTTGAGGCTTTCCCCCTTGAAGTGGCTTGTTATTCTTAGTTATTTGTAGCATATTTAATATCTTATTCTTATATTGTGAAAGTTATTTAATTACAAAGTCCAATTAATTAAGGGACCCAAACATAGTGCGAAAATGTAAAGGAGTACATTTTCCAACACTACAATCACATAATAATGTTTTATTAGTTCCCTCTACAAAAAACATTGCACCTTTTTATGAAAGAGAGAAAAATTGGGTTGTAAATATAAAGAGTAGTAGAGAGTAGAACTGAATCAAGATACTTGGCTCTGAAAACATGTCGACATGATGCTTGATGATTGATTATTGAAACTAATCAATGGTATTATGTACTATGCAATATTTAGATATTGTAACCATGTATGAATTTCTCTCAAATAGGTGTGAGATCTAAATTTATGTGAATCAAGGCATGTCAAGTTAGATGCATGGTAAGGAAAATAAGGAACAAGAGAGTAAAAATATAGTTGCATGACATCTAAAAGGAGATATAAATTCATAGGAGTTAGCATCAAAGAGGATAAAATTATCCTCAAGAGTGTCAAAATTATCTTCAAAAATGATATTCTATAAACATTGGTGTATTCCAGATAAGTAGATATCTCAAAGATCAAAAGGATTGGTATGATCCCACAAGAGAATCTAGTGAAGCATGTGTAGAATTTGAGATTTTTATTGATGTAATAAGTGAAGGTGGAATCTCAATAATTTTATTTGACTACATTGCTTATCCCATAATGTTTCCACATCAAATATCTAAGTATGAACAACTATAAAATATAAGGAAATATGCCCACAAACCCCTTGCTAACCAAATTCATAATCAAGATCAACCATTAAACATGAAAGTATCTCCACATTAATCCTATAAGGATAATATCAAATAACCAATCTATATTTTTTTTAGCATCATTCTAGCATGCCAAACAACACTTATAAAAGAACAAGAATAAAAGGAGAAGTTCAAAGAAACCATAGAATAAGAATGACATAAATATACCCTATGGAAACCTTTATAGAATAAACCCAAACTCTAATAGAATTTCTAATTAGGATAAGTATATTATTTTCAAACCAATCTCTGTATGTAAGTAAATAATGAGATATAAAATTTTGTATTAGGTCCCTCTACAACAAACAATGCACCTTATTTTGAAAGATAGAAAATTGGGTTGTAAAAATAAATAGCAATAGAGAGTAGGAAGCAATCAAGATAATTATCTCTACAAACTACATGTCTATCATGATGTCAACATGATGATTGATAATTGGAACTAATAAATTGTATTATGTACTTGCAATATTTAGATATTGTAACCATGACTGAATTTCCTTCAAATAGGTGTGAGATCTAAATTTATGTAGTTACATTTCAACTTTCATGCTAGGATTTTAGTCTATATACAAAGTTATAGGTTGAACTACAATTTTTTTTTTTTAACCTGCACAAGTTTTGTTCATGGTTTGTAAGCTATATTTTTTCTTCTCATTTGATTTTATGTTGGTGTAGAGATACCATTTTTCTTTCATTAAATATGTCCATTTGTAAGTTGAACTACATAGTGTGTTTTCTAACCTGCATAAGCTTAAATCATGGTTCCTAGGATGTGTTTCATATTTATGTTTCTCCTAATTCATTCAAGTATCGATTCAATATTTTATCAATAGCTTTAAACAATGTGTTATGCATTTGAGGTTGGTAGCAGTAATGGAAGGATGTAATTGGTCATTGGAGGTTATCACTAAGGTTTCAATGGGCTCATTAACCTTTATTTTCACATAACATATATGCATACACCACAATCAACTTGTATTATAATATTTTGTATTATTTCATGCTTTTGTACAATAAATTATATTTCAATTTATATGTTAGGATTTAGTCTATATAAAAAGTTGTAGGTTGAACTACGTATTGTTTTTTTCATCCTCCATAAGTTTAGGTCATGGTTCATAAGATGTGTTTTTTCTTCTCATTTGAGGTTACGTCAAAGGAATGGTTGAATTTATCAACCTTCTTCGTCATGTAAAAGAGGTATGTGCACCCTAATAAAATTGCATTCTTGATTTTATGTTGTTGATAGGATATGGTGTTGTACACCATTGCATAAAGTGTTATTATAATATTGTAATTAAATGACCATCTAGTTTTGGTGCACCTAGGAGGTGTGTTTAGCCATACTAGGTAACTATTTGGGGACCACTTGTAAAGTTGTATTATAAAATTGGGTTATTATTTTATGTGTGGGAGATATAAGGTAATAATTTAATATTGGAGAAATATTTAATAAAGTGAAAACTTAGTAACCAATATTAAATGAGGGGCCAATGGTTTAATATTCATATGGTTTTTTCGTACAAGGTTTTATCTTACAACTTGGTTGTATTTTTGTGAGCTTGTTTCTATAAAATAAAACACATGATTAGTGGTTAAGATTGGCTAGGCGAGTCGATTGTCATTATTGAGTCTTTATGAGGAGTGCATATGTGAAGCATGGCATGGGATGTGTGTATTCATGCTTGGACACATGGAGGATGCATTGGAGAGGCTTGATGCTTTAGAATTATTCATTGTAACTTTGTAAGTGCATGTATTATTTTATTGTTGAATAATAGATGGAATATTGATGCTTTTGGATGTTGGGTTCTTCCCTCTTGATGGTTTTCGTAGGATATATATCTTGTGTTATCTTGTGGCTTATGTTGAATGTACAAGACAACTGAGAGGGGGGTGAATCAATTGTACCTTAAAAATTCATAACCCTCATTAACATTTGGATCCACATTCATTCAATAAGCCCTTAATCTGTTATGATGAATTAGCATGAAAGAAAATAATAAAAACTGAAAAAACTTAACACCATACACAAGAGAACACCAAATTTACATGGAAAACCCAAGAAGGGAAAAACCACGATGAGTATTAGCTCATAATATAAGGAATATCAATATTGATTATAAGAGCTCATTGCCAAAGGGCACACTACCCAAAAAGAGAAAGGCTCAATGCCAGAATAGAAAATAAGATAGAGAATAAAATGTTACACAAATAAAATCATCTCAATGCAATAGAAAATCCACTACAATATCACCAACACCTTCGCAGTCTGATTAAATAACTGTAGACACCTTTTGCTCACTGCATCCAGTAGCTAACACATGAAAGATCACACTGCACTTCTCAATTTCACACTCTACAACTCTAGTTTACAACATTCACATCTCTCACATCAATCTTATCATCACTCAACAAATCAACTCATACTTATACCATCTTCAACCTTGAAACCTTCTCCAAGGTCAGCTATGCACAGGTCAACACCAAAACATTCCCGTAGTAGAAAGGAATGGAGGCAGACCACAAAATTCCTTAGGTAGGACCTAAATCTATCCTTACATTCCATGCCATGCTTCCACAAATAACTAAGCATCTTCAGAAGTAGTGTAAACACCAAGGTCAGCCAATATCTTTATTAACCCCATTAAAATTTTAAGTACATGCTCCCTTTGAACTATTCATAACTCGTGGACAACAAATATCACTTGAAAACACTAGAATATTCCATACACACCTTGAGATCCAACAAAATCCTTTGAAATAATTTTAACCTGAAGAATGTACACATCCAGTACATCAATACTACTCTATCATACACTATAACTCATAAAACCATATTCTGAAGCACCAACCATCAAATTGTCTTGATTGAAGTAAGATACCAACACCATCAACACTCCTTCACATTCACAAGGCTCGAAACATAACTGTGATGAAACACAGAGCAAAAAAATTCTCTCAAACACTTCTAAAAAACACAGTCATACATTGGTGAACACAACTTCTTTTGCACAATGATCCAACACACCAATTCTTGAATACAACACTTTTGAACACCTCTCACCAGCATATCTATATCACATAGGAATATCTTCAACCTAAAATAAATGTGTAGCAAAACCAGAACACTTCCCTATCACCAATAACATCACTGCAACACATTGTTTCCTCTTTTTATCAAATTTCATAAAAGAACTTGGAAACCAAGCACCAGAGACACATCCTCATCATCTTCAATAGTTCCTCAACACAATTGAACCAATAGAAACTCAACCATAGATCATATAAGCTAATCACAAAATCACTAGAGGTTGACACTAGTGGCTTTACTAATGACAACATAATGCAACTAATGAAAACATACTCTTGAACAATATTATTCAAAAATAGACATCAATGAAAACACAGGCTTGTTGACATCAATGACAACACTAATTTCTCATACTCGTAACAATCTCCCCCTTTGTCATTGATGACAACACATGATGTGAAAAACCATCAAAGACACAACTCTGAAATACTAGCAACTCATCACATTACTTCTCTCCCTGAATAACTTTTTTTTTCACATTGTTCTCTCTCCCTTAATGAATTTATCTCCTTGATAACTTGTTCCTTTTTCACATAAATTTATCTCCCCCTTTGACATCAATGGAAAAGGACATAATATTTGTATTGTTTATTCTCTCCCTTTACATCAACCACCCTACTTACCACTACTCTATAACTTCTTTTCTTTACTTCTCTGTATACTCCCCCTTAGGAGTACACACCAAACTGTACCAAATCAGTAATGCCACTACCTACTCCCCCTGAGAGGTGGCCTCCAACATGAATCAAGACAAAAGAATGAATCTTGAAATCCACTGGACTAATGCATCTCCTTATGCATCTAGTTCAAAGAAGGGGGAGAAATAACCCCCAATTTCTTCCTATGATACTCAAAAGTATCCTTAGGAAGAGCCTTGGTGAATATATTAGCAATATGATCCTTTGTAGGCACATATTCAAGCTTCACTTCATTCTAAAACATTCTCTCTTAGAAAGTGATACCGAATTGAATTTTTTTTTTCTTTGAATGCTTTACTGAATTCTTTGAAATATTGGTTGCACTTGTATTATCACAAAAGATAGAAATTGGTACATCATACACTATTCTAATATCCTTCAATGTTTGATTTATCCACAACACTTGTGTGCAAAAAATTTTTGCTGCAATGTACTCAGCCTCTACAACATATAATGATACTAAATCTTGTTTCTTACTTAGCCATGATACCAATCTACATCCAAGAAAGAATGCACCACCACTTTTACTTTTCTTATCATCAACACAACCATCCCAATCTACATATGTGTAATAACTTAGGGTGAATTTAGTATCTTTTGGATACCATAAGCCATAATCTGGAGTTCCCTTCAAGTATCTGAATATCCTCTTCACTAATGCAACATGTGACTCTCTAAGATCTTCTTGAAATCTAGCCACAAGACAATCTGCATGCATTATATCTAGTCTACTAGTAGTTAGGTATAACAATCCACCAATCATTGATTTGTACTTACTTTGATAAGCCTTAGGTTAGTCATCATTCTTGCTTAGTTTACAACCAATAACCATAGAAGTACATTCTGGTTTGGAGTCTTCCATTCCAAACTTCAACATTTCTTTGACATACTTTGATTGTGAAATGAATATACCTTTTTTTGTTTGAATTATTTGTATCCCAAGGAAGAAATTCATCTCCCCAAACATAGACATCTCAAACTCATTTTGCATCTCTTTTGCAAACTTCTTACACATATCTTCATTGCCTCCAAAAATTATGTCATCAACATACACAGCTACAATAAAGATTTGATCTTTTTCAACTTTGAAGTAAAGATTACTATATGTGATACCTTTATTGAATCCTTGTATCAAATACCTATCCAACCTTGCATACCAAGCTTACTTCAATCCATATAAATCCTTCTTCAATATGCAAAAAATATATGGTTTGTTTGATAACTGAAATCTTTTTGGTTGTTCCATATATACTTCTTTCAATTCTCCATTCAATAAATTTGTTGGTTCTCAAAGTTGCAGATTGCAAACCCTAAGAGTATGCTAGGCTTTATGGTCAGGTTTAATAAATTTTTGGCCAACAAACGGAAATGACCAATATGGTTAGGTTCCCTACACTTCAGGCTCTGCTAGACCTAGGTGGGTGTGCCTTGATAATGGAACAAATTTAAAGGTTATGTGAATTCTTTAACTTTGGAAATCTATCCACACTAGCATGTAAATGTCACTAGTACAAAAACAAAAATATATGATTAAAAAAAACAACTAAAAACTGCATATAAATGACTGAACATGATCGTGTTTATTGCCAGTCATTTATAACTCGACCAAATTGATGACAAAACCATTTTTATTCATTTATTGGTTGTTTTGATTGATTGATTTGGTAGTATATTTAGTCATTGGTTGTTGTAATCTGGTCACTTATTTAGTCATTTTTTATTCACTGATATATTTAACTAGTCACTTATTTAGTTGTTGATTTAGTAATTGATTGTTGTAATATGGTCACTTATTCAGTCATTTTTTATTCACTGATATATTTAGTCATTGATTGTTGTTAGCTGGTCACTTTTTTAGTCATTTTTATTCATCGATTTCCATCCATTGGTAGTGTATTTAGTCATTAATTTTAATCATCATGTTGATCAATTTGGTAGTTTATTTAATTGTTTTTTGTCCACTGATTTATGTCAACTGGTAGTATATTGATACATTGTTTATTAATTGCATAATCATTATATTTAGTCATATTTATTCACTAATTTTTGTTAGTTGGTAGTATATTTAGTCAATTGGTAGTTTATTTAATTGTTTTTGTTTACTGATTTCTGCCTATAAATGTTGGAAATGAGATAATGCTTTAATTGAGGTTTAAACATATACAAGCATAGAAAATCATAATCAATCATTCATTTTCACATAATAAAACAGCGATTAAGAAGGCATAATACTAAAATTTTATTGAGAAAACATGTTCTTACAGTAGATACAAGACAAAAATATGTGTCTTTGTTTTGAAAAATGTACTATTACAAAGTGTGTTTCTCCGTGATGTGACTGAGAAAATTGAGTTACACTACCTTTTTTTGCTTATACAGCTCCAAAATAGACAAAAAAAAAGCTAAGATCCATGAACAACACATTCAAACTATTGCACAAAGCAGTGGGTCAAACTGTTTAACAACTAGTACTACATGATAAACATCAACTATGTCATTTTTTTCAAATATTTTAGTGGCCACTGTGTGAAGGTCCCTTATTTCTCTTTTAGACGGATAGCTCCATCTATTTTGTCTTCATAAGCAAGGGGCATGTTACTTGTGACCTTAAAAATACTTACATTTGCATATCTTGTTCCTTTCAATTTGACTCCATGTACAATAGATCATGATTGAATCTGCCCAATGCCCACAGCAACACCATCAAATAGATCCAACACCTCAACTTTATCCCCTTCTTGGAATTTATCAATAAATGTCTGCAAAAACAAAAAAATACACATTATATTGAGATATAAAACACATATTATATTGTTTTTGACAGTTGTATGTAATGTCTTATGTCTTGGAACAAATCAGTTTTTGTATGTGCTTTTTTTTATTTTGTTGAATAACAAAGAAGCAAATTTTTACTCTGAAAAAAAAAACTAACCCATTGCAAGGTACAAAAAAATGGAGGGAAAGACTACAATTGTTCTAGACTATATGAGTACTCCAAAAAGAGACATGGATTGGCAGTGAAGTCCCCCCAACTAAGGACCGTGACATCCCCAAACACAATGCACTAATGCATTGTCAAAATCTATGTATTCACTCTATTACAACTAAGCTCTAAGCTTTCATATGTAAGTTATATGTTCTCCCTTAATTCCATAATCTATGTATACTAGCTAATTACACTTCACTACTATTCTAACTAGCTTCTATCAAATAGGTAATGATTACCCTTATTTACATAATAAAACAACCATTACTTACTTGAATACTACCTAAATAGTACTTACTTGCATGTGGTTTCAGCTCACCTTGACTTCAACAAGACTACCACTATGAATATCATGTGCATGCTCATCTAGTTCATCATCATAATCACTATCAACTTCATTGTAGACATGAATTTGTACAGCTTTACAAAGAGTTCTATTGACAAGGCATTTTTCTTTTTGTTCTACTTTCATATAATTGCTTTGCATGTGGTTTAATCATCATGCAAAAATTAATATAATTCAAGTAAAGAATGCAAAAGCTATTATTTTTTGTTCAAAAGAACATTTTAAGCATGAAGATTGACAAAACATTGGGACATATTAACTTACAACTTAAAGAATGCAAAAACTATAATTTTTTGTCCAAAATAACATTTTAAGCATGAAGAATGAAAAAACATTGGGATAGATAACTGAAAACTATTATATTAATTACCTCAACTTCAGGACAACTAAGATGATTGTGTTGTGCATTCTTGTCCACTTCATCATGATCACTATCAATATCGACAGCTTTGTTGACATCATGAAGGAATTTGTGTTTTCCTATTGCTTTGATAAAATTGCTTTGCATGTGGTTTAACCATCGTGCAAAAAAATATGCAAAGCATTCAATAGTCAAGTAAAGAATGCAAGCTATAAATTTGTCCAAAATAATATTTTCAAGATCACTCCAACAATAAAGAAACTGGGTTGGATTCTCCTATGCTCATTTTTCAATAATCTTCATATTAAGAGGCATTTGTATACAAAATTTCCAAACAAGAAGAAATGAGATCAATAGAGCCTCTTACCTCATCTAAATCCATGGATTTATGTTCATTCCATGTAGAAACTATAGGGTTAATTGAGGCAACCGACTGCAAAACTTGCTAAGTGATACTGAATATGCAACTCATTACCTTTTGGTACCCTAGTTCATTTGATTTGACATGAGTTATAGAGGCTCCTACTGGAAATTGAATAGATGGTTGTGAAATATTTGTTGACGAACTAGATTTCCACTTCATTCTACTCTTAGATTTACTAAGATCTAGTGTTGCCATATAACTGATAATATCTTCTACACCTGCTTCTCTATTGTTATTTTCCACCTGAAATATAATGTCAATTTCAACATATAGTCAGTTCAATAAAAATTTGAAATAAATAACACAATGTAAATTGAACCAAAAATCCATACACTTACTCCAAATTTGTCCATTTTAGCGTGCAACCCACCTCAGCCAAATGTATATCTAGCCCTCACATTATCTCTTACCTTTGTTATTCTTTGCAAAATATTATTTGGAATGCATACTTTATTTCAATGCCTCCCATTGTTTCGAAGATAGAGTGGATTCTAACCTTTCTTTTCCCTCCATGATTGTTTTTCTGCAATTGTATCTAAAATTCTTCATCAAAATTCTCATCTTTTTCTTGTAATATTTTCTAGAGATTTATCCACCAGTAGTCTCAAAAAAAATTTCCATTTTTTGTATTAACATTTCCCACAACTCATGGATCTTTCTCTGTAAAAATTGATTTGCAAATATCCAAATGGACCCTACATCTTACACCCAGCTCGGTGACCTACTTGGCAACATTTGGCCCAATGGGCTCACCATCTTTCGATATCTCAACCAAGAATGGCTTATTACCTTCTAATTTTATTTCTTTTCCATTCCTCTATGTAGATCTATACAAATCTTGACTCAATCTTTGTCTTTTTACAAAAGGAGACACATCTTCTATTAAACCACTACTAGTATTTTTGGCTAATCCACTAGTTCCATCAAAATTTCTAGATACAACAGGTGCACTCTGAGGCATAGTAGATGCAACTAGTAGTCTCTCTTCATTACTTTCATTAACTGGAACTTCATTCTCCTTTGCCACATTAGGTGTGGCATGAGTAGGTAGATCAGTATCGATCTCTACAAATTTCACTTCAAACACATAATGATGAATAAATCATTTGCAAACATTTTGTTCCTTTGCTCTGATGTTGTTCAATAAACTCTCTTAGACTTTGTGCTAAGAGATCATCACGTTATTGCACATCATTGTGTGCTATATTAGGTTGCACATCACCATGTGCTATTTTAGGTTGCACATCACCATGTGCTATATCAAGTCGCACATCATCACAACTATTGTTTTCACCAACTGCATTAGTTGAATCACAAATGTGTTGGCTTCTACGAGATGGCGACATTGTATCTTTTCTTTCCTTTTGTTTTTTCCTGACAATTTCTTTACACTCTTTTTCTTTCTTATAAAAGAAAAAAAATTATATTATGTCTTATATACATAAAGCTCTTTCCTATAAAATTTCATTAAACACTATTAAACACATAATATACTACTTAGTGAATTTACAACTTGTCTGTTTGTCAAACCAAGACTACAAATATCCATTATTCTTGGCCACTTTTTCACTACGTACATGCTCATAATTTGTCAGTGAAATTTCAGCATTATGATCACTATCATCTAATTTGTGCCTTACAATCCTTTTCCTCATTCCCTAAAGTCTAAATAAACAATAATGTATAAATTAGATACTTGAATCAGTAAAACTTTATTGAGCTCATAAGTTGATAGTTGTTGACTTTCTAATCCACTAATAACTGCAAATGGAAACTTAAAATAGAATTTAGTTTACAGATTAAAAAGAATTTGCAGTCAGAAACCAAGAAGATGTTTACAATTACAAGTATTAGACAATTTTTTCTTAGGGATATATTCACAAGAAAAGAACCCATAAGAACATAACACAAGCAGGATGAAGGAAAAACATACTCTAGTTCATCATGAGGTATGTTAGAACCTTCAAATTTTGCCTAGTTCCATCATCACAATTAAGCTTGAGCTTCGTGACCTGAGCCTCGACTCTTATATTACTTTTTATTTTTGACTGAGCTTCCCCACTTATGCAAATGTATGATTATTGTGGTACAAGGACAAATTGGGAACCAAGGGCTACTCCTAAAGAGTAAGTTGATTTTGGGAAAAAATTCTCTCATGATGTTAGGTTATCTTCTATTATATTTCTAGTATCTATCGTTGCAATTTATATTTATGAAATTGAGTAAATGGATCTTAAAACTACTTTCTTGCATGAAGATCTCGAAGAGGAGATGTATATGTGATAATCTAATAATTTTTTTGTGACAATAAAGTAACATTTGATTTGTAGGATGAAACATTTATTGTATATTCTAAAATAGCCACCTAGGATGTGATATCAAAAGTTTTGTGTGTTTGCATTGAGTTTGGATTTTTTAAGAGCAAGGAGTCTAATATCCTAGGGTTTGGTAGGAAGATTTGAATATTTTTAAAATTACAAATCTAGAGTATAAACTTTCAAATAATCAAATGTGCAAATAATAGGTGAGTAGAAAATTGTAGATCGGGACTGAATGCTTAGGACCCCATGTCACGAGAGGGTATTGAACAATCAACTACCCTGATCTACCTCATGCTAAGGGATTGTTTAGGATAGGCTTGATGTTTAAGGGGGTGGAAAGGAAGGAAAACTGATTTTCCTCTTTCCTTTTGCCAACCCAAAAGGTTCAGGAAGCTAGGTGAGCGGGTTCCTAGAGTCCAGACCATAGCCTAGGCAACTCAATGCCAGAGGAATCCAGTGCGGGGAACGAACGATAGCGTGGCATGTTGGCATCTCAATTGGGTGTTGGCATCCATACGGATAGCAAGTGTAAAGTACAGTCTAAAAACTAAGAAACCTAATAATGACCTAACAAATACAATTTAATATAATAACAGAAGCAAAAAGAAACTAGATAGCTTAATAACAAGAAGAATAATTTAACTTGAAAGATAGATCGATTATAAACAAAATGACGAGAAAGAGTAGTAGAAATCCAACTTACGGTTAGTCCAACCTCCTGCAAGCTCCACACGAACGAGATACCTACTCACACAATGACGGTAAAATGTTGGGGATGTGTATAGAGGATTGTTGTAGTCAATCCCCCGCTTTGGTGTTTCCACCTCCATGAAAAAATAGTATAGCAAAAATAGAGAAATATGATAAAGAAAGTATTGAAATGGAAGTAATATGCACTATGCTAAAAAATGATATGTTACAATTATTCTAAGTGAAAGGAAAATGGAACAACTTCACCTTCAACCACGTGTGCTCAAGGTAAATGGGAGAAGGCGTGAGCTCACAAGCTTGCTAATATCAAAATTTCCACGACGACAAAAAGATTGAGTCCACAAAAAACCAACTTTCTCCTAGAATGGAGGTGAGAATGTTGAGAAAATATTATGAAGAAAGTTGTCAAGAGTGAATGTGATCAAGAGATATTGAAGAGAGAGATCAAGAAGTGTGAAAGAATAAAGGATATAGGCATTTGAAGATGAAATTGGAGGAAAAGGAGTCGTTTGAGGTTGATCAAGGGCATATAAATGTTACAATTCATCATCAATGGAGAGTTGCAACACCTTTGTGAATTCTAGAGGCAGGAATCTTGTCAGGACGGCAATAGGCTACATAGATGTCTATGTGTCGCGCTAGTATCCATGATAGAATATCCTCCACCGACACAAAAAACAATGGCTAGGTGGATGGGAATCAAATGAGAGATGTGGAATAGCATTGTTGGATTTAATTTGTCTAAGGTAGGATATACATAAATGGGGAATTTGCAAGGGGTGCAAATTCACGCCATTACAAAAATTAATGAGAATCTTCAAATCATGCACAAATATGGAGAAAACAAAACTACTAACCCTATTTCCATTGAATTGGATGAATAGATTAGATTTTTAAAGATTCACTACTGCTAGAAGATAAAAATTCTGATAATCACCCATTTATATAAGCGCAAATTTGAAATACAAAAAGAGACAAAATAGAACACTCAAGAATTAACAATGTTCCTAGCAGCTCCTAGTTCACAATAGGCATGTTACAAAGGTATAGTACCAAATTTGCAATTGACAAACCCTTGCCCCTATTGTAGACAGGGCTCAACACTTGGGTATTTCCTTCCAAATGCATCCTTTGATATTAATCTTCGTTCATAACTAGATATGAGATGGCAGTCTACATATGCTAGGTCGCAAACACCTACTTTTGAAGTGTTACAGGGCTGTGAGTGATCTATTGATGCTCCTTTCCTATGATGGCTCTAGATATGGGTCAACCTTACCAACTTTCCATAGAAGTAGGCATTGGTCAATTATACTTCCAAATCCCTCCTACTGGTATGCATGGGTCTGCAAATGGGCTTCAATATCTTCACAAGATGATGTACTAAGCATGTACTGGTGGCTCTATGACTATTGTAGCTATAATCGGCCTTCCATGAGTGGAAAATGAGTGGATGACAATGTTGTAGTGGTCTCGCAAGTGTGGTGCCTCACCTAAAAAATCATTTCCTATGCTTGATTAGATAGTCTCTAGATTTGGATCTGCAAATGAGGGAAAATTGACAAGATCGAGTCAGGGATTTCGTCCCAACCGAACTAGTTGCTAAGGTTTTCGTCCTAGTAGGCCCAAATTTTGGATATCTCCCAAAATCTTATCAAACTCATTCATTCCCCATTTAATACCCAACACCCTCCATTAATAGGCCTTTAATTGAAACGTGTTGCCCAAAAAAGGTAGGCACCAAAAATTAAAATTAAAATTTATTTAGGTGCCCAAAATTTAGTTTATTTATTTAAATTTAAAATTTATATTTATATTTTACATATTATTATTATATTTAATTTAAAATATCAAAACTAGTGTTCAAAAACACTTTTTCCTACCTTTGCAAACAAAAAATCAAGTTAAATTGGGGACATGATAATCCTCCCCTCCCAAATGTTGCTTGTCCTCAAGCAACCTCAAATTTGGATGCTCAAAAATCTCCACACCTTCCCAAGTTGCATCTTCCAATGGTAAGTTCTTCCATTTGACCAAGTATTCCAAAATGACCTTTCCCTCAGCCTTTTCTCCCTCACATCCAAGATTGTCTTAGGCTCGAGAATTAATTTCCCTTCATCATAAAGTGGTCACAAATCAAGATAAGGAGTGATTTTCTGCCCAAGTGCCCTTTTGAGACATGACACATGAAAAATGTTGTGAATTTTGTTGTCCTCAAGTAGTTCCAATTCATATGCAACCTCCCCAATCTTCCTTAGGATCTTGTATGATCCATAAAATCATCGTTTTAACTTATTCATGCCCTTCCTCTTGAGGGTAAACTATCTATAATGATGCGACCTCAAGTAAACCATGTCACCAACCCCAAAAACTCTCTTTGTTCGGTGTCAGTCTGCATACATCTTTTTCTGGTTTTGATCTCTCTACAAATTCTCCTTAAGGGCATTGAAAATGTGCATACTTTGTTGCACTACATCCCTTGCTTCACGAACTATACTATCTAAAAGAATCAAATCCATGAATGAAGTAGTGTCATAACCATAAAGTGCCTTGAAGGGAGTCATACACATGGACATGTAATGTGTAGTATTGTAGAAAAAATCTCCTAGGTGTAGCCATTTAATCCATATTTGTTGTTTCATAACATAGTTCTTTAGGTAGCCAATCCATTATTCACAATTTCAATTTGCCCATCAATTTATGAATGATAATATATGCTTGGATTTAACTCTATGTTTTTCAACCGAAAGAGCTCTTTCTAATACAAGTTGATAGACTTGTTGTCCCTATCACTCACAATATTCTTTGGCAGCCCATAAAGTCTAAAAAAATTTCTAAAAAATAAACCAACAAACTATGGGTCTTTGTATTTAGATGAAATGACATAGAAATGAGCATATTTAGTGAGCCTATCAACCACCACATAGATACAATCCTTACCTTGCATCTTAGGCAACCTTGTGATGAAATCCATAGATACTCTCCCATTTTTGATTTGGAATGGGCGATGGCTGAAACAAACCTATTGGAAAAACATGCTCTATTTTGTTTTGTTGACACCAAAAACACTCTCTAACATGTTGCAATAAATCATTTTTTAGCCCTTTCCATGAAAAATTTCCCTCACTTGTATGGCTTGTAGAACCCAAGATGACCAACAAGGGGTGTATCATGGCATTCTCTCCTTCAACTTTGATCCTAGTACAAGATACACTCTATATTTTTAGAAAATGAGTTCATCAACCACCCTATACATGTCATCTTACAAATTGCCATCTATAATGTCAGTAGCAACTGGATCCTTAGGATACTCATCTATTATAACAACCCTCCAATCAACAAACATATTAGAAATAGAGCAAAGGTGTCCTAGAGAGTACATTAGCCACCACATTGCTTTTTCCTTTCACATACTCAATATAAAAATCATAGGCTAGAAATTTATTTACCCTTATCTATTGTCTATCATTAAAATTCTTCTAATTGAGAAATAAATTGAGGCTATTATGATCCATTTTGACCATAAAATTCCCACATATCAATTATTGCCTAAATTTAGCAAGTGCATGCATGATGGTGAACATCTCCTTGTCATAAATAGAGAAGCCCCTTGCTATTTCCTTCATCTTTCTACTCTCAAATTCTATAGGGTGTTTATTCAACATCAAAACCACCCTAATACCCTCTCTTAAAGCATCACATTCTAGAACAAAAGGAAGTGATAAATCCATAATAGCTTAAATAGGACATGAACTCATTACCTCCTTAAGCTTATCAAAATCTTGTTGTGTTACAGGGCTCCAAGAGAATGACCCCCTCTTTGTCAAATTGGTCAATGGAGTTGCATTTTGTCAAAACCCTTCACAAACCTCTTATATTAGTTGCATAATCCCAGAAATTCTCTCAAATGTGACAAATTCCTTGGTCTAGGCCAATCCTAGATTGCCTTGATCTTCTCCTCATCAACACTAACCCCTTGAGCACTAATCTTATGCCTCGAATACAAATTTTTAATCAAACCAAACTCGAATTTTGATACCTTGGTGTAAAATGAATGTTTCTCAGGTATACCAAGCACCTCATCTATGTGCTTCAAGTGATCCTCCCATGTCCTACTATAGATCAAGATGTCATCAAAGAAAACCAAAACATATTTCCTCAATTGTAGAATGAATATGTGGCTCATACATGACTAGAAGGTAGCATGGGCATTGGTCAACCTAAATGGCATGACCAAAAACTCATAATTCCCATAGTGACACACAAAATTCGTCTTATGCACATCCTCCTCTCTCACCTTTATTGTATGGTACCCCAAACGCAGGACAATTTTAGAGAAGTATACTACACCATGAAGCTCATCTATCAACTCATCGATCTTGGGTATGGGGTAGTGATTTTTTGTCTTCTTATTAAGTACTCTATAGTCAATGCACATCCTCATCGTCCCATCCTTCTTCTTGACCAATACCACAGATGAAACAAAGGGACTAAAACTCGAATAGATATACCCCATGTCCAACAAATTCTTGATTTCCTTCTCAATCTCTTCCTTATACATCCTAGGATATCAATAAGGAGTGGTGATGGCTGGTTTTTCTCCCTCCTCAAGCTCAATCGTATGTTGAAACCCTCTATTTGGTGGTAATCTTGAGGAATCTCACTAAACACCTTAATATGCTTGTCCAAGATAGGTTGAATATCAACATGATAATACCTCTCCTCCTTGGATAGATTTGTATCTATAATCAGGAATTCTACTACCCGAGCCACTTGGTCTCTCTGAAATGCTCTCTCCATCCTCTTAGCCGAAATCTTCATAGGACCTCCATTGGAAAGGCCACAAAGTACTACCTCCTTCCCATTAGATTTGAATTTCAACTCCATGTTTTGATAATTTTTTGTGTACTCATCAACTGAATGTGACCATTGTACTCCCAAAACTAATGTCTCACCAACACCAATCACATAAAATTCATTTCGTATCTTGTGTCCTCCTAACATCAACTCCAACTGTCAGAACCTACAGTTGCATGGAATAGTATACACATTTGTCACTATCACATTGAATCCTGCAAAGTCTTATATCCTTAGGCCCATCTTAGCCACCAATCCTTCATCAATGAAATTATGGGTAGCTCCACTATCTATTAAAATTATCACTTTTTGTCTGTGTAGAATTCCTCTAATATGAAAAGAATGATATCTAGATGCTCCTGAAAGTGCTGCAAGAGTACTGCCAAAGAGCTCTCTCTCTACCTTCTCCTTGTGCTCAACCTCATCTATAACATACTTGAGATCCTCTTCTCCAACCTTTGAATCATCATTAGAAAATGCCTCTATATAATGGATTTGTCCTTTCTCCAAACACCTATGACCTGGTACCCATGACTCTCTACAAATAAAATATCGTTTTTCCTTTGGAGCTCATTCTTAGACTAGTCCACCCTACCAGGCTTTGGAGGTAAAATCTTTGATTGGAGAACGTTCTTATAAAATGGCTTCCTCTTCTACCCTATTGGTGCACCCTTGGAATATATTTATTCTTCACAGTGGAGTCCTCTAGGCTTAAGGCTCTTCGAATAGAATCATCTAAGGACATTGGCTCAAAATCCCTCACCATCTTGCAAAATGATCTAATAATTCCTCGATGAACAAGAACATAAATCTCTTATTTGTTACATTTGGAACCATAACTGCAAGTCTTTGGAATTTTGTGGCATAATCCTCCACCTACCCATGTTTTCTCAAACGTGTCAGCTCCTTGAAATACACCTCCAGATCTCTTCTATTGAATCTTTCTATGATATTTTGTGTGAAATCAACATATGCAGCAATAAGGTTATATCCTTGTGTTAGAAGACCATGATGCTACCATACATGAGCCATGCACTCTAAGGAAAAATTGATTGTTTTGTCTTCGGTCATAGGGCTGAGTGAAAAGTATGTATCGAATTTTTGAACCCAAGCTTGAATAGTAACATTTCTAGAACCATCAAATGTAGGAAGTGTCAATTTACTTCTTTGTGTTGGAGATATCTATTAATTTGTTGCATAGGTTTCCTCGTATCATTCCTTGATCCACTTATTGATCTATGATTATACTATTCAAAGTAAATCTCCCTTCTAGCGATTGGATCAAGCCCCATGTACTCATCTACAATGGCAATGAAATTTGCAACCTGACTTTTCTCTTCTTCTTCATGTGGTGTTTCCTCTCTAGGCAAAAATGTGGGATAGAAGGATCTAAGGGTTGACCTAGCTAGGGTTATGTTATTATTTTCAACCACAAGTTGATTTGAATTGCTCCCTTCAACATTTTTTGGTGTAGATTTGTTATGAGTAACTATGTTGGTTAAATTTTACCACCAACATTTTGTTCATTTATTCTTGCCTTTGTAGGTATGCCTTCATATCATAAGGTTGTTCAGACATTTTCTTCTTACCTCTACCTCCTATTCCACTATAGTTTCTTTGTGTGGTTACCTTTATTTTATTCCTTTCTCTCTCTAAGGCTCTCTGATCTCTTTGACTTAACTGCATACAAAATTCACCCAACAAGCTGGAAGGACTGATAGCTTTGATACCAATGTAATATCCTAGTATTTTGTAGGCAAATTTGAATTGTTTCAAAATTGCAGAGCTAGAGTATAAAGTTTCAAATAATCAAATGTGCAAATAATCGATGAGCAAAAAATTAATGAGAATCTTCAAATCATGCACAAATCTGGAGAAAACAAAACTAATAGCCCTACTTCTACTGAATTGGATGAAAAGATTAGATTTTTAACCATTCACTACTGTTGGAAGATAACGAGTCTAAGAATCATAGTCATGGCCTCAAAATTTCAAGCATTAAAATGAAAATAAATAAATAAAATTAAATAAATAACAATATAATATAATTATAAATGTTAACAATTTAATATTATTATAATTATTATAATATAATATTAATATATTAAAATCAAATTGTTAAAGATAAAAGTGATCAACCAAGTTAAAGAAGTCCATGGCTAGCGATTAATAATCTCCCAAAAGTAGTGATCAATATGAGACAAAGGAAGGCGGGATTAAAGAATGAAGTTAAAAAACATATAAGACAAGGATTAGATAAGACAAAAATATCCTAAGTTGATGATTAAGAAAAGATTGGAAGCGCTAAAAACTAAATAATATATCCCTTTGTTAGAGTCACCTCCATTCATAAAGAGGTGTGATAGAATATATAAAGGCATGGAAATGTGAAGTTAGAGGGGGGGGCAGAAGGAGATTTAAAAGGACGAGATGTAGGAAATAATGAGGAAGATGGAAATACATGAATATTTTTTAGTATAGTAGCAGTTATATTAATATATTATAATCACATGGGATCAAAGGAAAACAACATAATATAATCAGTAATTGGAAATCTGGATAATACAGTAGATTGACAAAAGGAATAAATATATTGGATTACATATTATTAGAAAGAATATATTTGGTGAAGTAAATTTAAATATAATTATTAAAATTATATTAAGAGCAAAAATGGAGTTGTTGTCATCGTTGAAACTGTCGAATCCTAGGGAATCAGTTGTTTGGGTGGTGTAGGATTTCAGATGTGTTGGTGATGTGCAGGTCGAAGGTCCCCCTTTTCTTTAGATGCCTTGGTCGATGGTGGTTTTGGGAGCGATTATGTGCAAGTCTCCACCAGGTTGGTTTCAAACTCCTCAGTGATATCCTATGTTGTCATTGGCACGCAATTTGTGGCTAGGGAAGATCCTCGAGTGGCTGGAATATCACCTCAACCCTCTAAGCTCATACCCCCAGGAGACAGATATCATACAAAATCCACCTTTGTGGATGCGGTAAAATGTGGGTTGGGCATTGACAAGCAATTTTTGAATGCCTCTCAATTTGATGCCTCTGTGGGAAAGCTTAGATCTGGGTATGAATCGCCTAGGATCTCATCAAAGCCACAAAACTCGGGTATTACCAACAGAAGGTTGGTTCATTGCTTTGAAAAACCCCTGAAAGTGAATTTTGATGCCACATTGTTAAAGAAACTACATGAAAATGAAGAATTATTTGCTAAGAATGGATAAATTGGGAGGTTCAATCAATATTTGCCTAGTCTTCCTGCATTGTACGAATGGATTTCAAATTCATGGGGTTCTTTAATGGAAAAAAAATAGAAATTTACCCTAGTGCAAAAGGTTTTTTTACAATGGTCTTTGACAACAAGCAAGACAAGAATATCATTCTCAATCACACATGGTTGTGGGGAGAAAGAAAACTACTCTTAAAATTGTGGCATCCAAACTTTGATCCAGCAATTGAGTCTTTCTCAATTATATTGATTTGGGTTCGCCTTCCAACCCTCCCCCTACACTACTAGTTTGAATCATGTTTTGCAGCTATTGGTAATTCACTTGGTAATTTCATAAGTACATATGAGAATTCAAAAAAAAATCATATATACAACCTTTGCCAAGGAACTGGTTGAGTTGGACACCTCCAAATCCCTCACTGTAGAAATCATTTTGAATGCAAATGGTAAAAGTTGGTTATAGACATTGGACTGTGAAGGCTTAATTTTTAGATGTAAGAAATGTTACAAAGTTGAGCACATTACATCAGAATGCCCAAATTTGAAATCTCAAGCTAAATGGGAAGCTTCCTAGTGGAAAGTGTTGGTGTGAATAAGTCTTGTACATAGTTAATTCCTTTACTAGGTACTTAGGGGACTTAGTTCACATGTTAATTTTACTTTGGATATAAGCATTCTTCTAGAAGTCTTAGTTTTCTTATATTGATGTAAGTCATAGTTGTCTTATCTAGACTTCACATCATCCTAGGTAGTTATGAGTTAATTGTCCCATGTGATAGGATTGAGACACTTGTCATGAGCTTGTCTTATCCTACCTCTCATCCTTTCCTTTATAAGCAAATAATCTCTAGCATATTTTTTATTACATTATATTGCATATTGTGTCATATTGCAATTCTTGTTTGGTGGAATAGCATCTTCCATTGTTGCTTCTATCTATCTCTTGTGGAGGTTATTTGGTGTTGAAAATTGAAGATCTTGGTTGCTCACTTCAACATGGCATCAAAGCTTTGAATCTTGCAAGCCCCTTCCTTTTTTCATTAGATAGTTTCTACCATCAACTTTTCTATTGTGATTTTATTTTATTCTATGATCTTGTAAATTCCATGTATGCTTTTCTCTTTTGTTTCAATATGATCTTGAGAATCAGAAAGGGTTTGCGAATATTTTTTAATCCTATATTGCATGTATGCATTTTGGTGAGATCTTCTTGATTCCATTGTTCATACTTCTACTTCTCATATTGCAGTTGGGAACTCTTCATAGATTCCAATTTTTGGGACAGGCTTCGTTTAGATGCTATATGGGTGCATTGAGGATGTTCTTCTTGTTCTTGATATTTCAACAAATCTCATTTCCATATATCAGATTTGTCATTCTCAAGATGGGAATTCAGATGAGTTTACTCCATAGAATGTGACTATTAGATAGTTGTAGGATCCTGAGAAGGTTGTTGCTACAGGGATAGTTGATCATGAGAACCATTTGTATTGGTTTGATGGCTTTGAGTCTTCCTCGGGTTCATGTTTTTTTGCTCACGTTGATTCAATGAACAAGCTTTGGCATGAATTATTTGGGCACTTGAACTATATATATCTTCAATAGATGCATGCACATAACTTAGTGGTTGGTCTTCCAAATATCTCTTGCATAGATGGTGTTTGTCAAGGTTGTGTTCTTGGCAAGAAACATCAAGATCCTTTTCCTAAGGGTCAAGCTACACGTGCAACCACACCCCTTGATTTGGTCCATAGTGATCTCATGTCATTCCCAACTCCTTTTTCAAGAGCTAAGTATGTGCTCACATTCATTGATGGTTTTTACCGATGCACATGGGTCTATTTTTTGAAGCTCAAGAGTGAGATTCTCACCATATTCAAGACCTTCAAAACATTTGTGGAGAAGCAATTAGGTTTTTTTCTTCAACATATATGCAAAAATAATGGGGGGAGTATGCCAATCAGGCATTTCATGACTTTTGCAGTGAGCATGGTATTCTTCATCAACACATGGTTCCTTACACTCCTCAACAGAATGGTGTGGTAGAGAGAAAGAGAAAGACTCTCAAGTAGATGGCCAATTGTATGATTCAATCTAGGTCCATGGCTCCAACATTTTGGGCCGAAGTTTTCAATTGTGTCAATTATATTCAAAATCGTATGCCCCACAAGGCAGTGCAAAATATGACTCTTGAGGAGGCTTGGTCTCATCGCAAGCCTAATGTATCCTTCTTCAAATTATTTAGTAGTGAGGCTTGGGAATTCATTCCAGATGGTCGGCGTAAATCAATGGAGAAGAAGAGTTAGTGGTAAATCTTTGTTGGCTATTGTGAGTATGTGAAGGCATACGGATTGTTTGATCCTAAAACTCAAGAGGTTAATTTCCGTTGTGATGTTCAGTTTGTTGAATCCTTCACACAAACAAATCCTCCTTTGACTTCTTCATCACAACCTACTAAATCTTCTTCATTTGATGATGGTTTTGATCCACCTCCTCCTCATTCATCCACTAGGCCACGATGAGCTCATGTTACTCTTGAGGAGGATGGTCCTATTGTTGGTGATCCCTCAGACACTCATCACACTCATTCTCAGACTTCAAGAATTAGTCTTTTAATTTATGTTATTTTAGATGATCCTCGAAAGTTTTGAAATGCTTCAGGTATTCCAGAGTGGGATAGTGCTATGGCTGATGAGTATTATTCTTTGATGAAGAATCATACTTGGGACCTTGTACCTCTTCCTAAGGGAAGAAATTTGGTTTGGTGCAAGTGGGTGCATCATACAAAGTATGCAGCAAATGGTTCCATTGAAAAGTACAAGGCTCATCTTGTTGCAAAGGGGTTTTCTCAAGTTGAAGGAATTGACTATTTTGAGACCTTTGCTCTTGTTGCCAAGATGAATTCTACTCGCCTTGTCCTTACTATAGTTGTATCATAGGGATGGTCAGTGTATCAGATGGATGTGAAGAGTGAATTCTTGCATGGGGATCTTCATGAGGAGATTTATATGGAGCAACCACCAAGTTTTATGTACGACTATTCACTTTTTTGAAAGCTTCAACGTTCATTATATGGTCTCAAACAAGCCCCTCGAGCTTGGTATGAGAAGATGGATAGTTTCTTGCTTGCTTCTGACTACACTTGTTTCCATTTTGATCCCACAATTTATACTTAGAGACATGGAGAGTATCTACTTATACTTGTGCTCTACGTGGATGATTTGATTCTCATAGCGAGTTCTATTTCCATGATTCAGAGTACACAATGAGCATTGATGGACCGATTTGATATGACCAACCTTGGTATTTTGAATTACTTCCTTGGTCTTTAGGTTCATTAGACTTCTGAGGGGATCTTCATTTTTCAACAAAAGTATGCTCTTGATTTACTTCAAATATTTGGCATGGCTGATTGCAAGCCTACCCCCACTCCATTTAAGTTAGGTGTTGTTTTGTCTACCAATTGCACTACTCCTACAATTGATCCTACTTTGTATCAACAATAGGTTGGCAATCTTTTGTACTTGACACATAGATGTCCTGATATTTCCTTTGTGGTTAGACTTGTCTCTCACTTCTCTCAGGAGCCTCATAAGAGTCATTGGAAGGCCGCCAAACATATCTTGAGATACATTCAGGGAACTACTCATTTTTACATTCATTATACATCAGGAGCTTCTCAGATTGTGGGCTTCACTGCTCAGATTGGGCTGGTGATGTCAATGATCGAAAGTCTACTTTTTGCTTTGTCTTTTTCCTTGGTTCTAGTCCAATTGCATGGTCATGCAAGAAGCAAAATGCTATTGCATTATCATCAATAGAGGTTGAGTATCGAGGTGTAGTTCTTATGAGTTGGGAGGTTTTGTGGCTTTGTCATTTGATGACTGAGTTTGGATTTCCTTCCACTTAGCCCACTACTCCTTGGTATGACAACTAGAGTGTCATCTATACCTCTCATAACCCAATGGATCATCAACGTACTAAGCATATTGAGATCCACATGCACTTCATCAGGTAGCTCATCCAGGGTGGTGTTCTCAGCTTGGAGTATTTACCTACAAATCAGTAGGTTGTAGATATCTTCACTAGAATTTTTTGCATCACCTCATTATCTTCAATTGTGATCAATGCTTGGGGTGAAGGAAGTTGTTCTTGGGGGTTCTTGATGAGTCCTCCTTCCTTCTTCATTTTTATTTGCATCTTTTTATCTCTTTTGGAGAGGATTTTTCTCCCACAAGGTTTTTCTCTGCTTGTGAGAGTTTTTTGTTTTGTACATGGTTACCTCATCAGGCCTTGTTGTCGAGACCCATCTTTTGCATATTTGCATTGATTTGTTCCTCTCTAAGTTGCACTTAAGGGGGGTGTTGGTGTGAATTAGTCTTGTACCTAGTTGATTCCTTTACTAGGGACTTAGGGGACTTATTTCACATGTTAAGTTTACTTAGGATATAAGCATTCTTCTAGAAGTCTTAGTTGTCTTATCTAGACAAATCATAATTGTCTTATCTAGACTTCACATCATCCTAGGTAGTTAAGAGTTATTTGTCTTATGTGATAGGATGAAGGAACCTGTCATGATCTTGTCTTATCCTACCTCTCATCCTTGCCTTTATAAGCAAGGAATCTCTAGCATATTTTGTATTGCATTTTATTATACAACATTATATTGCATATTGTATCATATTGCAATTCTTGTTTGGTGGAATAGCATCTTCCATTGTCTCTTCTCTCTATCTCTTATGGAGGTTATTTGGTGTTGTAGATTGAAGATCTCAGTTGCTCACTTCAAAAAAAATATGCGTCCCCCATGCATTATTCTATTTCGAGCTCACCCAAGAGTTGTGGTTCCTCAAAGATTAATCTCAACACAAAGATTGAGGGGAAGTTTGATGAACTCTCTTTAGAATCAAAACCCGATAAAAAATTGCCTCCTTTGAATGACTCTTGGTGCTTTGGTTGTGATGATGGTAGTGCCTCTACATCTCAAAATCCCTTCCACAAGGACACATTTTCTCCATCAATCAAACAATTCACAAAATCTATGGCTACGGTTGAGGGTGTTCAAACTACAGTGGTTGAGTGTTCCGTCTCTCTGGCTCCTTCACATGTATTAAATAATTATTTTGATGGGGATGGGGAAAATGATTGGTAAAAAATAAGGTAAAACAAGAGGAACAATAGTCAAAATAATGATGTTTGCAAAGGAATGCAGCTTTAGCCTTACACCATTTCTACCCCTAAGGAACAAAATTTTGGGGGGTGTCGAATGGCTCAAAGAACAAAACATGGACAATGCTCTCAAGTTAAAGGAGATCAAATATAAATTGTGCTCTCAAGTTAAAGTTGGCTTTAGTACTCAGTAGTCATTTACTGTTAGGACTTCATATAACCTAATGTTTCTTTGTGTGGTGTGCACAGACTGAATTGGTAGTTTTTTATTGTATCCTAGGAAGATTTGGTTTTTTATTGTGGCATCAGAAACAAATAGGCAGAAAATTGTTTGGGCCAGTATGATCATGACTAAATAAATCATATGCAATCTATAACTATGGGGATGAGATCCCTCTTCTTTGATCTCACATGGTCTGAGCTAGGTAAAATTCTTGCATCAATACAAAACTCACCTCTTACCTCCCAAAAAACATATATATATATATATATATATATATATATATATATATATATATATATATATTATTTACAATTATGCAATAATGATTGATGTAGCAATTATTAACCCTTATTAGTAATTATTCAATTGAACTAATCTATTGTTTCTCTATAAGTAATATCATATGAATATTAAAGACAAATGAGTTGAAGGAGAACATACAGACCATTGATCATCTACAAGGAGACATTAAATAAAATGAAATAGAAATAAATGATAGATTTACATATGCACAAAGCTCGATTTCTTGAATCAATGGTATGCGATCTGTTTTACAATTACATGGCGTAGCATAGTTTAACATAAGTGATTGTGGTTATTAATTTATATGCTAATGATACACTCTTGTTATTGTTGCTTCCTTATACTAGAAAATATGATTAACATTTGTTGTCATGTGCTTTGAATGTTTAGCCATGATGAAAGGAACTAAGACTACAAGTGGAGAACAGTGATGGGGCACTCTCCTAGGTATGCCACCTTAGATGGGGACTTGATGAGCCCCGGGAGGCCAGGGGGGTATAGAGAGTACTACCTTTGGGCTTAGGAGAGATGGCATTTTCAAGACACCCATTGGAATCTCACTCCTCCATCATGGATGATCAACATAGGGGGTCAAATCATAGGGAGAAGGAAATTATTGGCAAGGTGAGGGGATAATGGAAAAGACACCTCCTAAATAGATCACCTCATATGGATGACATGTACCACATGAGGCCAAGGGAGATGGTATATCCCCTTAGGTCTAAGGAAAAGGGGTCCAAGGCACCCCATCAAGTTGCATTCTCCCATTTTATCCTATGATTAAACCCTCCAAGGATGTTAAAGTACTTTGTGATTGAATTAATGTTCGACCCTAAGTTTATTAATATCTAATTATGGAAATCTACTCATTATTATTATTGTGGTAAATGATTCTAATCTACTAATCAGTTTGATTATGGTAAATGGTTATAACCTGTGTGTAGGGCTTTAATCGAGACTTCAATCAAAGGAAAGGTATTATCTAACCCTATTGTTATTTAAATTGAGGAAAATTAGGGAAAATTTGGGGCACTCCCAATTAGGGGACATTACTAGTGGTATTAGAGCATGTTCTTGCCAGCCTACAGGACATACCTACTTTAACCACCATTCAATTAGAATTAACTATTCAACCTTCTTAAGTAGGCCAATCATGCATTTTTATAGACGCGTGCCTTCCATGTGTATACTTTGTGACCTGCATGTATTTATGCGACTATGTGTATACCTTGCATATACTTTGTGACTTAAAATGGATATTGTGACTTGTGTGTACTAATATGCATACATGTATTCATGTGACTTATGTGTATTTATATGTATAATTTATGTATTAAATGTGCTCATGTGTATACTTGGTGACTTACGAATACTTTGGGATTTACATGTATTGATGTATACCTTGTTCCTTACATGTATTCAAGTGTATACTTTGTGTCTTACGTGTATTTAAGTGTATACTTTGTGCTTTATGTATATTCAAGTGTATACTTTGTGTCTTACGTGTATTTAAGTGTATACTTTGTGCTTTATGTATATTCAAGTGTGTACTTTGTGCCTTACATGTATTCAAGTGTATACTTTGTGCCTTATGTGTATTCAAGTGTATACCTTTTGACTTACATGTATTCAAGTGTATACTTTGTGACTTACGTGTATTCAAGTGTATACTTTGCAACATGTGCGTACTTTGTGACTCACATGTATTCATACTTTGTAACTTACGTGTATTCATGTGTATACTCTATGACTTACTTGTATTCATACCTTGCAACTTACGTGCATTCATGTGTATACTTTGCAACTTATGTGTATTCATGGGTATACTTTGTGACCCATGTGTATTCAGGCATATACTTCATGACTTATGTGCATTTATGTGCATGCTTCATATCTCAAGTGTATTTATGTGTCTTTCACATACATGTTACATGTATTAAGTATACCATGTGTTTGCTTCATGCCTAATATGTCTTCAACAAAGATTACTCCATGGGTGTTTATGATTACTTTATGCTTAAAAAATTATTATGAAAATGTTAAAAACTCTGCCCATCTAAATTTGAATTATTATTAGTATCCAAATGCAATAATAAAGAGTTGTAACTATTGAAGTGAAAAGGTGTAACTCCCTCAAATTCATGATACAAAAGGGAAATAAAAAGTTGGCAATGTTTGGTATCATTGCCTAGGATTCTTGAGGTGATGAAATGAGAGAAAACTTGTCTTAAGTAACAAATCTTACCAATTTCCAAAACCTTGGTTTTGTTGTTGAGAGATATTGGGAAATAACAGTACATAAGACAATAAATTATCCTCATACTTTAGGGGATGGTATCAACCTTATTGGCAATAAGTTAAGGCGAGTATGCTAAGAGCTACTCTCCTAGAATAATTAAAGTTTTAATAAGATAACTAATTATAAATTAAATTAATTCTAATATTTTTAAATTATTATTTGTAATTTCATACAAAGATATAAATAATTAAAAATAAATTTCAAACTTATTTCTAAATTAAAAACTAAAATAAAATAAACTAAATGGAAGGTCAAAATATATCAAAATCTAAATATTAATAAACATAATAATTTTAAAAAATTAATAACAAATAATAAACATAATGAGTTAATTTAAATGATTAAGGATAGGGGACCTAACTTGATTGGCTAAAAAAAGTTAATAAATGATTAATAAGAAAGTAAAACTATTTTTTCAATTTATTATAATTAAAATATTAATAAAATATGTATCTAAAAAATATAATTGCTATATCACAAAGGAAATAGAGTCAAACATAACCAAAATAATCAATACTTGGTTTAGGGTTTCCAAAAGTATCACAATGGAAGCTAATATCCTCGCGAAAAGAAGTGATATTTAAAATTTACAAATCTTAGTTGTGATTGTTTGAGGACAAGCAATCTTAGGTGGGGTGGTCTGTCATGGCCCTGAAATTTCAAGCATTAAAATGCAAATAAATAAATAATAATATAATATAGTTATAAGTGTTAACAATTTAATATTATTATAATTATCATAATATAATATTAATATATTAAAAGAATATTGTTAAAGATAAATGTGATCACTCAGGTTAAAGAAGTGCATGGCCGACAATTAATAATCTCCCAAAAGTAGTGATCAAAATGAGACAAAGGAAGGCAGGATTAAAGAATGAAGTTAAAAACCATATAAGAGAAGGATCAAATAAGACAAAAATATCCTAAAGCAGCGATTAAGAAAAAAATTGAAGCGCTAAAAACTAAATAATACGTCCCTTTGTTAGAGTCACCTCCATTCTAAAGAGGTGTGATGGAATATTTAAAGGCATGGAAATGTGAAGTTAGAGGGGGGAACATAAGGAGATTTAAAAGGGCAAGATACAGGTATTTAAGAGGAGGAAAGAAATACAATGAATATTTCTAAGTATAGCAACAGTTATATTAATATATTATAATCAAATATTTTAATCAAATGGGATCAAAGAAATGGTATCCAAAAATAGATTTGCATCAAGGAAAACAACAAAATATAATCAGTAATTGGAAATTTGGATAATACCATAGATTGAGAAAAGGAATAAAGATATTGGATTACATATTATTGGCAAGAATATATTTGGGGAAGTAAATTTAAATATAATTATTAATATTAATACACACACACATATATATACTATTTAAAATTATGCAATAATGATGCAGCAATTATTAACCCTTATTAGTAATTATTCAATTGAACTAATCTATTGTTTCTTTGCAAGTAATCTCTTATGAATATTGAAGATAGATTGGTTGAAGGAGAAGAACATACAAACCAACGATCATCTACAAGGAGAAATTAAAGAAAAGGAAATAGAAATAAATGATAGATTTGCATATGCACAAAGCCTAATTTCTTGAATCAATGGTATGAGATATGTTTTACAGTTACATGGTGTAGCATAGTTTAACATAAAAGATTGTGGTTATTGATTTAGATGCTAACGATACACTCTTGTTATAGTTGCTTCCTTATAGTAGAAAATATAATTAACATTTGTTGTCATGTGCTTTGAACGTTTATCCATGATGAAAGGAACTGGGACTACAAGTGGGGAACAATAATGGGGCACTCTCCTAGGTACGCCACCTCAAATGGGGACCTAATGAGCCCCAGGAGGCTAAGGGGGTACAGAGGGTACTACCTTTGGGCTTAGGAGAGATGGTGTTTTTAGGGCAGCCATTGGAATCTTACTCCTCCATCATGGTTGATCAGCACAGGGGGTCAAATCATAGGGAGAAGGAAATGATTAGCAAGGTGAGGGGATAACGAAAAAGACACTTCCTAGATAAATCGCCTCATATGGATCACATGTGCCACATGAGGCCAAGGGAGATGGTATATCCCCTTGGATCTAGGGAAAAAGGGTTCAAGGCACCCCCATCAAGTCGCATTCTCCCATTCTCTCCTATGATTAAACCATCCAAGGATGTTGAGAGTACTTTGTGATTGAATTAATGTTAGGCCCTAAGTTTATTAATATCTAATTATGGAAATCTAATCATTATTGTGGTAAATGATTCTAATCTGCTACTCAACTTGATTATGGTAAATGGTTCTAACCTATGTGCAGGGCTTCAATCAGAACTCCAATAAGAGGAAAGGTATTATCTAACCCTGTTGTTATTTAAATTGAGGAAAATTAGGACAAATTTGGGGCACTCCCAATTAGGAGACATTAAAATCAGCCAATTATATAAGTGCAAATGTGAAATACACCAAGAGACAAAGTAGAATACTCAAGAATTAACAATGCTGCTAGTAGCACCTAGTTCACATTATGCCTCTTACAAAGGTATAGTACCGGATTTATAATTGACAAACCCTTGCCCTTGTTTGCCTCCTAAACACCTTCAATATTAATCTTCGTCCATAACCAAATCTAAGATTACAATCCACCTATGCTAGGTTGCAAACACCTATTTTTGAAGTGTTGCAGGGCTATGAGTGATCCAATGTATGCTCCTTTCCTAAGTTGGCTCTAGATCTAGGACAACCTTACCAACTCTCCACAAAAGTAGGCACTAATCAATTATGCTTCCATATCCCTCCTAATGGTATGTGTGGGTCTGCAACTGGGCTTCAATGTCTTCAAAGGATGATGCATTAAGCTTATATAGGTGGCGCTATAACTACTACAAGTATAACCATCCTTCCATGAGTGATGAATGAGTGGCCTAATAGTGTTGTAGTGGTCTCCCAAGTGTGGCACCTCACCTAAAAAATCATTTCATGTGCTTGATTAGATAATCTCCAGATTTGGACCTGCAAATGAGAGGGAAATTTGACAAAGATCGGGTCAAGGGTTTCATCCCAACCTGATTGGCTACTAGGGTTTTTGTCCTAATAAGCCCAAATTTCAAATATGACTCCCAAAATCATATCAAGCTCCTTCATGCTCTCTTTAATGCCCAACACCCTCATTAATAGGCCTTTAATTGAAACATGTGGCCCGAAAAAAGGTAGGCACCAAAAATTAAAATTTTTGTTTATTTATTTGGGCAGCCAAAATTCAATTTATTTATTTAAATTTAAATTTCTAATTATTTATTTAAATTGTTGTTTTAATATTTAATTTAAAATATCAAAACTAGTGTTCAAAAACACTTTTTCCCGCCTTTGCAAAAAATTGAATTTCAAGTCAAAATGGGGACATGACAAGGAGAATCACTATGTCTATATTAAAATTATTGATGATCATATTCTAATTACACAAGCGTGTGAGGAGGTGATATAGTTGCAACGATTGTGCTTAGGTATTGATTTTGACTACAAAGTGGTTAGAATTGGTTGTGAAATTCAAAATGTTGTTTGTTTGGTGAAGAAGCCCATATACTATGGGGTAAGGGCATAACAAGCCCCCCTTCACACCTTAACCAAGGTCAAAGGCTCCATTAAGTGTTGTCGAAGGTTGTGTTGGTTAGGGGCCAACCCTCCTTTGTTCCTTGTTTGCATCCTTGCCCCATAAAACCATCTTTATATTTTTTGGGGCATTTTTGTAATATAAAACCATCTGTCTTTTTTTGGGCATTTTTGAATTATAAAACCATCTTTTTATATATGTTAGTTGATAGACACAAATGCATGAGGGATAGAAACAATGTTTTAAAGAAATTTCTTAGGTACACTCTTGTGTTGAAGATTATTGTGTCTCTCTTTGATGGTCATTTTCAACTAGAGTTTCTCCACATACATATGGTGATATGTATTTATTTAGCACAGTTTGTTGATTTCTATTTGCTTCCTTATAAATCTCTTAATAGATAATCTAATGTTGCATTACCATGTTGAAGATTAAAACATACTTGTGTCTCTCTTTGATGGTGATTTTCTACAAGAGTTTTTCCACGTACATATGAAGATATGTATTTGTTTATCATAATTTGTTGATTTCTATTTGCTTCCATATCATATCCTAAAAATCATATAATAGATAATCTAATGTTGCATTACTAAAAATTATATCCGCATACTTTTAAAGAGCTAACATTTCCAATAATACACATTGTTTTATCAACAAATAATGTCAAAAAGATCTAACTCAATACCTATATCTTAAAACTAAAACTATATACAACCTTTTTCTCATAGATTTCAAGCAACTTAGCTAGCTTCAAAATGTTTTGCATCAATAAAAAAACTTGAAAGAAAGTCCTAGCCCTTTGAATGTGACCATAAGAATTAAAGGAAAAAATTCACCTTCCACACATCATGTGTTTGTTTACAAGGAATGAAATGTGCCACAAAAATCTATCAACCACAAAAGTTGAACAATTGATTCTTTACGTTCACAATAATCCTAAGGACAAAATCCGCACACAAATTTTCCCAAGACCTATCTAGCATGAAAAATAGTTTGTAGAGACCAACATACTATACCACTCACTTAACAATATCACACATTCTATCACTCCCAAAAGAACTTTAAACAATTTGAAATTTTTAAAGATTAAAATCTAACTTGACTCATGGGTGAAATGTGGGATGCACTTCCCGAATTTAATAAACATTAACTATTATGTTGTAGACAATTTTTCCTTCTAACCCCATTCATCAATTCTCATTCATAAGCTTCCTCCTTACACAAATAGGCAGAAGGTTTAGTGGAAATCATTATTTCTAAGTAGATTGCAAAGTTGTCTATTTTAGATACTCGAAAAAGTAACCCTTAAATTCTCGAGTCCCATAATGCATTCAAGGCATATATCTCCAATGGGTCCTCAACTCTATGATTAGAGTGAATCTTTTTATGTGGAGAATGAAATTTATAGTGTACTCTCCACTCCCATAAAATCAATCATTTGCAATATGACTAAGACAGACTTGCATACGAAGGCTCGTTCATAGATCTTTTAATTGTTTATTTTTTTTTAACATTAAGCGGGGAATTATTCGAAATAACTTTGCTTGGCGTTGTGGCATGACCAACCTCCCAAAACATTCAGTACAAACTATGATCACCAACAATCATTATGTGTATAAAAGACAACTGCGTCGGAATGATAATATTGCTCATGAGGATCAGTCAAATGGTTGCCAGTCAGCTTCTATGACCAAGTAAAGTAAAATAAAGCAAAAAAACTATCAAACTTTAGCACGGTTAAAAGAGAAATGAATGAACGGGATGATTCTGCTTATTTTCAATGCCCATCTTTTTCCCATGCCACTTTACTTGTAAAGAAGGGGAGTAAGTAATGAAGTATGGTATTGATTAGCAAGCACAATCATTGTTGTTCTCATTGTTATTATAATTAAATTATACATGGAGTGCACTTTTTATGGACTTAGAATATATTGAGGTAGTGAGGCAGAAGAACAAGAGCAAAATGGAGATGGAATCATCCTCATCATCAACACCAACAACAGCTCTGGTGGTGGTTGGGATTTCACTGCAGGAGGAAGAGAGCAAAGAGCTTCTGTCATGGGCCATGAGTGTGGCAGCTTGCCCAGGTGACACCCTTGTTGCACTCCATGTACTTGGTAAGAAAAACCTTCCATATCTTTGCTTTCTAGATCGAAAAATTCATGTCATTTTACTTGTAAATATAAATTCACACTAAAAGACCAACATATTTAGATCATCGCATTGACACTTATGCTTAGAAGTACCAACAACAGATTTTTTTGACTCCAACTGGATCTAAAAAACTAAGCCTAAAACCCCAGAATTTTTTTATAACAAAATATAAATGATTGTTTTGAATAGTATTTTTTCTTTCTTATTATTTTTATCATCTCTCGGAACATTTTAATAGACTCTCTGCTAGACTCACCCAGACTCATTACAATTTTTTCAAGAATATAATGTAAGAATTGTTTCCAATAGTTTAGTTCTTAATTATTTTATTATTTCTCTGTTCTATTTCATACTTTAAGCAGGCTCGGCTATACTTTGAGTACTCGCCCAAGTCTACACTTAGGTTTATATCATACTGTAAACACATTGTTCTGGTCTTGTCAATATAGGAAATCAAGTTGGTATATCCATAGCCTATGCCAATGTTTTGGTTAGCATCTCTTAGCTTACTCATTGCATTCGTAGGTAGCACCAGAAGGTAGTAATGCAAAAATGGGTCTCAGGAATAAATAAAAAATTGATTGTGAAGTTTGATAATAGTGGAAATATCTAGAAACCTGTAAATTTTGATTAATCAGATTCATTTAGAAGCTCATTCTGAAAATATTTTACCAAATGACCCTGTTAGAAAACTGAGGTAAGGTATTGCTTTGGCTGTTTTTGATGTCGCAGTTGAAAAGCATGGCAGAGAATCACAGTTTATGAAAGCCAGGATTGATAATGCACGGGCTATGCTGATCAAATTGTTGGGATCCTTCATGGACCTCTGGCAGGCTAAACAGGTGGGTTTATACTTCTTGGCTCTGCACTTTTGTTTGACAAAAGATGGTCATTATAATTTCTCGGTTTTAACCATAATGACAGATAAAAGTGGAGGCTAAGGTACTGGTCCATAGCAGTCTCGAAAAGGCTATAGTAAATGAAGCAGCAACTTCAGGAGCTTCATTCCTTGTCCTGGGAGCTTCGACTTATCAACTGCCCAGGTGGGTATATATACACTTATTTCCCTTCAAAAAGCATTGTTTTAAAAGACAGCTTCAGAAGTACATTTCAAACCACTCTGTGGTTCATCATCAGGATGAATGATAAGAAAAAAGATCAGAGCTCCTCATACAGCCAACCTAATTACAACCTAATTACAATGAAGACTAGAGCTTAGTTCAACATTCAAAAATAAAAATTGATGTTTTGTCGAACCTAGAACCTTTGATCTAAAAATGAAAGAAAACTGAAAATCTAAAGATAATATGTTTCCAACCGCAGTTTGTCTCTTATGGGTTATATTGAAATTGAATGCAATTGATGTGTGATATCTTCTGAATTGAGAACTGTACTTTTATGATTGTGTGTGTATGAAAGAGCTTTACAGAAAAATATTTTCCTAGAAATTGCTGGGAAGAAAACTTAAAAGTTTAGAAATAATATGCGTCTTACCACAGTTTATCCCTTATGGGTTGTATTGGAATTGAATGCAATTGATGTGTGATTTCTTCTGAATTGTGAATTCCTACTTTCATGATTGTGTGTGTATAATAAAGCTTTAGTTCAAAATATTTTCCTAGTGATTGCTGGGAAGCTTCTTAATTCTTGGTGATATCTTTTTGGGTAAATTTTAAACTCTTATGTCTGTGCAGTTGTTTTATAAGCCGTTAAGATGAATTTGTTGGCCTTGCTACATCATAAAAGAATCTTAAACTTTGTTTGTCTATTTTTGTGGGATATGGCATGCAGCCCTTCCATCGGAGTGACAAAAAAGTATTGTCTGGAACATGCACCAGCTGGATGTGCAGTAATAGCTGTCAAGGACAGAAGAGATGTGCCACTGCAAGAGCTTTTTCCTAGGGTTCCGGAGATAGATTGTTCTGAGATACTTCAAGAAGGTATTGAAGGGTGTACCCCTTACTATTGCTACTCTGAATCAAGATGAAGTTCTAAATAACTCTGATTTCTAATTGGAAAAGTATGCTTTGCCTCCAATTTATTTTGTTCATATGGTTTGCAGGCAATCACTGGTTCAATTGGAAGTGGCCTGCAAAAGATGTTGGGAAAACTCTAGGTTCTCTACAGAAGAAACTCCTATCCAAGATCCAATCTCGGGGAGAAGAAGAATTCAGAGACCATGTGAACGAGAGATATGAAAGCTTCCAAGAACAAATAGAAAGGCATTCCCCAAGAGGAGTTCTGGAAGCACCATCACATTGCTTGGATCAGGAAGAATCATTTTCTTCAGAGAGTTCAATTGGGTCCTCTCCTCCTTTTAGGAATGATGGAGATGACAAATCAATCTCTGAAGAGAGTCCCCACAACTGCTTCAACTTTTGGACAAGTGCTAGTACGAAATCTAATAAGTTTTTGAAACTCTTCTCTTTATCTTTTGGCCATTGCACCACACAAATAACTTCGACTGCCATGTACCACAAAGAACCACATTCCTATTTTCCTAGGAACAGGGAAAATTTTGAGGAAAGGAGAGCACAAGAAGGGATATCATGGAAGCCATCATGGAGATGCTTTGCCTATAAGGAGATTTCTTATGCCACCAAAAACTTCAATTCTGGTATGTTCCAAACATCATATCTAAACTGCTGAATAACTCTATGTTTGCTGATCCTTATAGATTATGATAAAGTCAAAAGGTATTTTGTTGTGCTGCAGAAAATTTGGTGGGTAAAGGCGGGTATGCAGAGGTTTACAAGGGGGTCCTATCGAATGGTCAGGCTATAGCAGTGAAAAGAATGGTGAATGGAACCACAGATGAGCAAAAGGAGAAAGATTTTCTTACTGAATTGGGTATCATTGGACACATTCACCACCCAAATACAGCTTCTTTGCTAGGGTGCTGTATAGAAAATGGTCTGCATCTTATCTTTCACTTCTCTCCTAATGGCAGCTTGGATTCTTGTCTACATGGTAAGATTTTTCCCAAATTATAGGTTAAATAGTTCTGCTATAACTATAGTTCTTTTGATACCATTGTCCTGCATCTTTGTGGCAATGTGGCCTGAATTCTTTTAACCTGTAGAACCTAGGCGTCACCCTTGCTTACTTCTCATATGTCAGTACAGTGCCTTAGGGTCCAGACAATGGTCATAACATGGTTTCACTGACAGTTGCATTCATGATGCCAAGGTAGTTATACTCAATATTCTTTGAAGCAGCTCTTTTGAGTAGCCTGTTCAAATTGTATACCATTGCCTTTATTTTTTAATTATCCTGCAAGTGACCATGTGAAGTGAGATGTAGTTTAAAAAATTCTCAGATACGAATGCTCCAGTGCTGGAGTGGTCAATAAGGTACAAAGTGGCAGTTGGAATAGCTAGGGGACTGCATTATTTGCACAAATGTTGTCAAAGGCGGATCATTCACAGGGATATCAAAGCAGCCAATATTCTTCTAGGTAGAGAATTTGAGCCTCAGGTGAGCAAACTTGCTATTCTAGAGTTGCATGATCCTTTAGATCTAGTTATAGTTAAAATCAACTTACAAACTTATCTAAATGAATATTCATACATTTATTTGGATCCTTGACTGGGTCTGCTATAGATTTCAGACTTTGGTTTGGCAAAATGGCTCCCAAGGCAATGGACCCACCACTCCGTAACTCCCATTGAAGGAACTTATGGGTAATTTAAGCATTTCCATCATCCCCTTTTGTAACTTGCAGCTCACACAATTTTTTTCTCATGGCTTCCTAATGGGTGTGGCATTTTGAGCAGATATCTAGCACCAGAGTATTTCCTGCATGGGATAGTTGATGAGAAAACTGACGTGTTTGCTTTTGGAGTGTTGTTGCTGGAAATTGTCTCTGGTAGAAAGCCTTTTGACACTTCAGAACAGAACATTCTTGTTTGGGTTAGTATAACAAAGCTCCTTAACAACATCTTCCAAAATGACATATAATAATTGTGTAAAAAATTTATAGAAAATTTTGGCTGAATCAATGTATGAATACAGAAAAAATATCCAATGAAGACTTCAGAACATTCTTGTTTTTGTATTTAAAATTGGGGATATTTCTTCTTGTATGTCTTGGTAGTGACAATTAGGGTAGCTTCTTCACCCACCATCAGAGGATTCTAGTCTGATTGAAACATCAGTACAAAAGATTACAGCCCAGATTGTCCCAAAAGTTCTCTTTTATACATTATTTTGAATGATCCATTATATGGTATGCAGGCAAAACCATTGTTAGAGTCTGGAAACATTAAAGACCTAGCAGATCCAAGGCTTGAACGCCAATATGATATTGTTGAGATGAAGAGAGTGCTTTTCACAGCATCCCTGTGCATAAGGCATTCAGCAATCTGGAGGCCATCCATGAGCGAGGTCTATCTTCCTTCCTAGCTACAGATCTCAACCTTTTATAACAAAATCCCAAATGGGTTGTTCCTTGCTGTTTGCATTTCACTACATTAGAATTGATTGCCTATTGTTGCTATTTCAGGCTCTACAATTGTTGACAGATGGAGAAAGTCTTCTTAGAGAAAACTGTTGGAGGATACCTTCATCAAAGGATGGTGCATTTGATGACTACTGGCATGAACTGCAGAACTTGAGATGTACTGCCAAAAAATAAATGGAAAGATGCAGAATGGGATTTAGTTCCAACTTAATCTAATGCCTAAGAAAAAAATCACCTCAGAAATTTAGTGAAACTAGTTTTAAGTCAGAAGCTTCTAAACTCTACATGGTTAAACTGGATCTGTGATGTAAAATTAGTGCACCAATCTATTTGTTTGTATATTCTATAGTTACAATTTGTGCAGACAGAAAACTCCCATTCAATAATTATCCTGAATGTAATCAGAGTATGTCCTCAATTCAAAAAAATTATAAATTTCTGATTTTTTTGTATTTTACAATTTTATGCCCTCCTTTTTGGCATTTTCTGATTACACAAATTGAAATATTTCATGGATATAGTACAGTGCAGATAAACAGCAATATGCACCAGATTTGTAGATTAGCTAAAGTCTGAAATTGAAGAATACTAATGCAATAAATTGAATACTTTGATTGATAATTTGATAGGCAAACTGATCTATGGAACATTAACACAGGGTTGTTATGAAGCATACAAAACGGACTTATATTCATCCCAGCAGTCCTAAAACCTCAATAATAATAGATCTTACAATCCTTGATACCTAGATCAATAATGAAGTCACCACAATGATCAATGCCCTGGATGTGACAATGATTTTGAAGGGCTGTGCACCGTAATCTAGACTAAGATTGTTGTTACAACAGCGATATGAGAGCTGCATATATCATATGGATCCACCATATATCTGAGTTCTGCCCCAACTTGCAACACTACCCTGGAAATAATGATGTAATTTATATATGTGGAAGTTAGTGACTAGCTGTATGAAACCTTTTTCACTGCTGCACCTACAATGGAATGTATCAACAGAACCCAGTGATCATAAGGAAACCATTATCATGCTCTAATGGCAGTAATTTATATTGCAGATGGTACCCAGCTATTAGTGCACTCCTTATTTATGCAGATCAGAGCCACAAACTTGATATATTTCTGCCCAAAAAGAATACAGAATTACTTCAACAGTCACAGCACCCCTTTAACACAAATGTAATATTAATTTCAATCTGAAATTTCAATGGTTCAGCCCAATGGTGACTGCTATATAAAATCACTCCAAGGAATTGTAGGTTTTCAACCTCCAATTCTAGACCTAGAGGGTTTTCGTCCTCAAATTAATTGAACCAAAGTGCAAAACTCCAACAACATGTAGAAATCAAAATATCCTTGATCAGTATGCATCCTTCTCCTTGACTGACCTCTCTTAAATAAAGTTTTCCTCCAAAAGTCGTAACTCTTCAAATTTCATTCATGACCCTTGATTGATATTTGAGAGCCATTATTTAAAATAACATTTAATTATAAGAGACCTTATTTTATAATTTCACTTTAATTGAGGCCCTCTTTATTATAATTACACTTTATGATAACACTTAAGTGGCCCCTTTTATGACATTAAGATCCTCTTGAGTTATTATTATACTCCTATTTTCCAAGAGAAAAATCCCCGAGGCCCATGGGAAATGAATGATGAGCATTTGAGTTTCAACTTGATTTCATTTCGAAAAGGGGACATTACATTGTACAAGATTTGTTTAACAGCAGAATAATTTAATTCATAATGGAAAGAACCATAGCACCTGGACTCGTATATGAGTACAGATGGCACTTGTATTTGTTCTTTTCATTGAGGATCTCTTTGTCAAGTTTCAACAGTGAAGCTTTACTGGTGAACATGTCATTTCAATATTTTATCTTGAGGTTTTACAACGATGTGGTGAAAGATCTCATGTCACCTGAAAAACCTCTTGTTCTCAGAGTACTTTGTAAGCCCCCCGCCAGTATCTCTGCATTCTGATATACTTTTGATAAAATTTGGTAACTGATCTCCATTTCAAGGATCATGAAGCGCCATACTCGTATACATAACAAGTTATATTTAGAAATCTCTTTGTAATCTGAGCCACACTCTTAAATAGTTAGCGCCATACTTTCTATTTGTTCCTCTATCAAATACCAAAATACCCGTACTCCCATCCCAAAAAAATTGCAGCAGAGTAGAGGGCCTCAACGATTTCTGTGAATAAAATGCATTCCTAAGGATACAAAATACTGGCTAGCAATATATATAACTTCTGTTGCTGGATTCATGTTAGAGATCTAACTGATATATGGTCTCTACTCAATATTTGTAGATAATGGTGTCAAAAGAAACAATCAAACACTGAGTTGTGCCTTGTCATTTTGCAACAAGTTTGGCAAAAATCCTGAATGATAGGTTCTCAATAAAGTTACCAAAAACACTTATTCCCTAGCCCCTGCCCAAAGAAGATGCAAGCAAATCGATAAATGGCTGAATTTGTTTCTTTGAGACAATAACCAATCAGATGGGGCAATCGGCAAGCATTCTTCCCAGGTACATAGAGCTAAGACTATTGGTTCGTTACCATTCACAGGTCTAGGCTCTCTGCTGCATCTGGCACCAATATGTATTCCCAGTTGGAGAGTTTCTCTGCAGCCAAGCTTTGAAAGTTCAGCATCCTAATAAGTGTGGTTTAACATTAGGGTCCTGGGGACCAGCTCTAAAAAATAAAAGACAAAAAATATCACTTGGTAAAGGAGGCTTTAAAAATAACAAAAAGTCAGCAGATGATAAAATGCTAAAAATTCCTTGCATTTGACAAGAAAAAGCAAAAAAAATAGGCATTTGACAAGCATGAGAAAAACCAACAAAATCAATTAAAAACAGGTAGGAAAATGCAAAAAAAGATAAAAAAGAACAGCAAAAAAAAATATTTTTGTTGAATTACTGTAAAAGTCATTAAGGTTTTCAATAAACTTTTTTTATGGGAAACTGCTCAAACTGGAATTTTTCAGAAATAACCTCATTAATCAGGGATTTTAGTAAACATAAACCACATCCCATGTTCATCCACAACTGGAGATTTGATGGTATGTGTTCTGATTTTGCAAGGCGGGCAATGCAATTGAGATATTTCACCATTCATGTCTTGTACCACCAGAAGCTAAACATATTTCTGTCTCACACATGAAGAACTTCATTTCCTACTGGCATAGAGGAAGAAGTACACACATTGATCTTAACCACCATTTTGTATCCTCCTCCTTTTTGGTTTTTCTAAAAAAGTAGCTCCTGTATCCTATGAGGTAAATGGTTGAATAGCCTCATCTCATGGAACTTCAAAGGCTCTTGAGAAGAATTCTTGTATACCAGGCTTCTGTGGAACTCCCCATGTATTTACCCTGCATTAGGCTTAATTAATTGAACCATTTTCAAGCCATGAAATGTGAAAAATTATATTAAATCAGGAGGTAAAGCGACATAAACGAGAAGGTCTGAGGTCAATATCAACAACATTGAACTACAAAATAAAATTATGCACAAGAAGGAAATAACTGTCCTCATCGATTTTGGGCCTTGGCCCCTGAAGGTTTTAGAAGATCAAAACATATATATAAACTATAGCTAACTAGCAGCTTATACATGCATGTCACCACCCTTCTAGATATGTGAACAAATTTGAAATATAATCATAGCACAATTTTAAAGATTAAGTTTTACATACAAATTGCAGGACTTGGGAATGGAAATACAAGAAATCTTTAATGGCATATATATACAGACACTCAGCAAAACTGCAGATTTTCTTTTCTCCAGCCAAATGCTCTCCTTCAAGGTATTTGTTTCTACAATGGTTAGGTTTGGTCAAAGCTCAGGAAGCCTAGACATCATCATCATATGCATCATCTTCTCTCGGACTTTGTTTCTGCAATGGTTCATCATCCTCAAAATCAGAGTATGCATGTCTCCTTCATGATTTTGTTGAAACTGGATAATTTGTCTTGCCATCATCAGAGTCTTCTAGGCCTGCAGCTGCAAGAAGATCTTGGGCATTTTCTGCATCATCTTGTGCCTTATCACTCATATAATTTGCCTCATCTTCCATGGCAACATCAAGTTCCTCCATATATGAATCATAAGCCTTGTGGTCTTTATCCTTCTTCTTTTTCTTCTTTTCCTTCTTCCGTTTCTTCTCAGACTGAGCAGCCTCATCATCGCCATCATCCATGTCCTTGCGCTTACTCTTCCATAATTCCTTCACACGTTCAAATTGCTCCTCTTGTTGCATCACCCGCCGAATTTTTTCCTCTTGCTTTCTCCTTTCCATCTGAATCCTTCGTTCTTCATCAACTTTTCGTTTTGCTTCATCAGCCAAGACAAGTTGGCATGCTACTTCCAGCTTTTGATGGCTTTGCTGCTCTTCACGTTCTGCTGCTCCTCTGTGAACTTTGGTAGCATCAAGCAAATGTTTACAGTAGTCAACATGCAACTCTATCTTCTTCTCATCAAAGCCATGTGTATGAGGGCTTGCCATATTTGACAGTTGGCTGAACACACGGAGTGCATTCATTAATTTTGACACTGCTTGACGAACCTCATCAGCAGTACGCTTTTTCTTTTGAAGTGTTGGAGTTGAAAACTTCTGCATTGCAACACCAACATCAAAGCGTAACATGTAATTTGAGGGTGCCAAATGTACTGCTCTTAATAATGTTCTTTTACAATCTTGCCACTGTTCTGCTTCATAATGTGTTCGAGCTAAATATAATAAAATTTGGGTGTCACTGCCAAAATAGAATTTCCTCAAACAATTTTGATACATTTTCACTGCAAGCACAAACTGTCCTTGTGCAAAGTAAACATGTGCTAGATTTACCCACACATCAGGCATCTGAACAAAGATGTTTCCTGCAGCAGCTTCTTCTACCTGTGTAAAAATTTCCTTTGCAATATCAAATTGACCCCTTTTAGCTAGCACAATGGCTGCCCCATTTGCAGCATAAACATTTCCTGGCCTCTATGCCAACACTTTACAATATAGTTCTCTAGCCTTCTCAAGATGTGTTGCCTCATTCTTTGGATCCCTACTCTCATTGTGAAAAGCTGCAAAATAATTCCAATTTCCAAGTGAAATGTCAACATAAGAATTCTTCGCATCTAATTCACTTTGTGCAGTTTTAATTGTTTCTTTTGCTTTAAGCCAGTCATTTGTTTTCAATTCCATGTTGCCAAGCATACATAAAGCATTTGATGAGTTTTTATCCACCTTAAGTGCATCCCCAATCAATTCTAGGCTTAGTTGGATCTCATTCCGAGCCTGAGCCATGGCTGCAAGACGTAGATATGCATCCACATAATGAAGAAACTTGAACAATATTAGCCTATATAAAAGATTTTCTTTTTCAGTATCATGTAGTTGTTCAACTTCAAACAACCTAGCAAGATTAAATAGTGTTGTGACTTTATCCCATGGTAACTCAAGTGAAACACCACCTTCTCCTAGTCAATGGAAGAATTCCATATCCTTAAAGGGCACAGAAAAAATTGCAGAATTGGCACTGGGGCTTTTATTTATGAATTCAACCCAAATGCCATTTCCTAATGCCTCCATAAAAGTTTGTTGAGCCAACTCTAGTTCATCATGCTCAAAATGAAGAACCCCAATGTTGTTTAACAATTCAATGGGTACTTCTTCCCTGCTCTTCTTCAGAAGAGACTTTGTTGTCTTAAGAGAATCTAAGGCTGCACTAGGGTCTGTCGATATTAATAACTCACCCATCTTGATAAATGCATGGGTATCACGTGGATCTATGTGAGTTGCCTTTCTTAAAATTTCCAAAGCCTTCTCTACCTGCCCTTGCTGAGCATATATATGGCCTCCAACTTTTAAGCTCTCACAGTTCTCAAGGTGGACCCTTTTCGAAATTTGAGAGAGAACTCTTAAGATCTCCCAGCTTCAATTGAACCTGTCCCAGCCCAAAGTATCCCAACTTTCCTTAACTGATGCCATGTAGTAGTGGCCAACAATGTCATAATCACCTTTGCTATGATAAGATCATGCAAGATTATAATATGAATGAGATTTCATGAGAGGGTGGTTAGTTGAAACACGAGCTATCTCAATCAACTGTTCCACAAGAAAATGCTGCCCTGTGAAGAAAAAATGGTTTGCTAAATGATTCAATGCCATTGCACAGTACGGGTATAATTCAAAGGCTCTATGCATCTTTTCCATTCCTTCATGAACACTACCTTTTTCACTAACTTGCAAGTCCATAATTTCAAGGGCCACCCAAGCTTCAACATTTTGAGGCTCTAGCTGTAAAACACGTTCAAATGCTTGTTTGGCTTTCTTAAGCTGACCAAGTTTGTAGTGGCACAAGCCTAAACCAAGTCTTACTGCTGCAGGGCAACTAGGATAAGCTCACAAAGCCTTCTTATACAACTCCAATGATTCGGTATACCGTCCACGGTTGAATTGCACACAGGCTTGACCAAGAAGTGCAGGAACATTATCAGGTTGTCCATCTAGCACAATCTTACTGGGATTGGGATTAGGGTGAGGGTTGGACTGGTTGTTCAACGGCTTCATTATCTTGGGGGTTAATTTCCATTGACAAGCTAGTAAAGGGTATATCAACAAAGACATAATTATAAAGGCTTTAAATTAGGCCCTAATGAAGGGGCGATGAAGCCCCTATGGCCTTACACTGCTTTAGGGAAGAAACCAAAAATACAAAATATTCATTTTTCATTCCTCCTAATATGGTTGAGAAAAGGAAAGTGGTACCCATGGATAGTATGGATAGTAGTATACCTAACTTCCAACATGGATTATTTCACAATATGCACGCTAACCACCCCATATGGAGCCAAGAGGCTTTCTTTGTCATATCCATTTTGGCAGTGCTAAATTTTCTCCTCCTTTGAGGAAACTATCAATGAATCATTCATAACTTCTATTGCTAATCTTCACCACCTTCAAACCCCTGCATCCAAGCCAGTCACCTCCGCTATCAACTTAGGAGTCATTGCAAACATTATATTACCAATTTTAACTCTGTCTTCACACAAGGAATTGTAGAATTTGCAGAAATATCATCATTGTAACCCTTCATTGCCCATGAAGAAGGGGGTCATGCCAACATTTTGAGAGGTAACAACATGCAAGAGAGTGGCTCAAATCGCTTCCTCGGACCCCCCATGATTTTACTACGACTGCAAAATAAAATTAACTTTTTACCTTCAACAACAATTGCTATATTGAGAAAGGGGACTCCAGAGCTCAACATTGTGTTGTAACAACATGCAAGAGAGTGGCTCAAATCGCTTCCTCGGACCCCCCATGATTTTACTATGACTGCAAAATAAAATTAACTTTTTACCTTCAACAACAATTGCTATAGTGAGAAAGGGGTTAGTACTTCGCAAAATATGATAACACTCATAGCCACTTAGGGAAAAATTAGAGGCCCACACATCCGCTAAAAAAAACCTTGCCAAAAACTCTACCATTTTGGAAAGATCCATCAAAACCTTTAACTAAGGTCTTTTCATTATTCGAAGCCAGAATAAATCTTAGGTTGGATATCCATGATCTTAGGACAACACCTAGAATTTGTGTGAATGAAGGTGCTCATGTTAATAATGATTAAGGATATTAATGTCCATTTGTAGCTCGAGGGCCTTTTGAAGTGGAATCTGATAGAAGGAGGCTTTGAAAACATGAAAGAAACCTTTATAGAAGTTCTCTGCAATCCCAAAAGCATAATTAAATTAAGTCTCAAGGCCATTGTGAAAGGAATCTCAAGGTCTTGATTGTTGTTAATACTATGAGACTAAGCTTTTTACTTTATACATAATTCAATATGATGCTCCTCTAACATCACGTATTTACATTTTTTTGAGTTGAACATCATTTTGATCATGGTGTGTTGCATCAAATTTTTTTTCATGAATGATCCACATACATGTTATATGGATTGAGCAATAGATTTGGTTGTTGTAGATTGTTGTTTTCTTTTAAACTAGTTGTTGTCTCCCTTAAGATTGATAGTTTGATCTTTTTGTCTTATGTCTCTATATTAATATGATCTTTGTATACTTTTAATACTCCATTAAAATATATTTATATACATTTCTTAATATTAAAAATATTTAAATGAAAAAAATTTAGTGAATTTTATTCCACATCAATTATTTTTATAAATTTTTTATTGATTATTAAATGACATGAAAGTTGAAAGACAATTCTATGGTCAATCACTAAAACCTATAAAACAAAGAATCTCCAAACTAAGAAATCAAGAACATTGCAAGATATCTAGCCCACTTTGATTTATAAACAAATCAACGAGGCAGATTGCTATCGACAAAGAAGTGAGAATGCATCATTGATAAGCATGCAAGAGCATGGGAATCTGTTGATTTCATATTCAACTTATCAATGAGTTAACATAATGATCTTTGACCCCTCTTTCCTCCTTTCTTGAATAACATACGATTTGGCAGACCGCATGATATCATTAATAACTCATTTGGGCATCATGAAGAGCGTGTGATATAACCATTGGCGTAATGTACAAAGATGTGCTTGACATTTACTAAGGAGTATTGATAGGATGTGACAGCTGAAACTCTATTCTTTGGCGATAGTTTTAGCATCGATATCTTCCTTCCTCTACATCTATTTGGCCATACTCTATCCCTCCTACGCAACAGGAAATCCAATGTTCGGTTGGTTGCAAACAAATGACAAACGATATCCTAGGTGGCATTGAAGACAAAAGATCGGGACTACTGTATATGCTACCAAAATGATTGTGGGAGATGAGTTGTTGGTGACCAACCAAACCTACAGAGTAATCTTCAATGTTCATATCCATGCTCTTTGGATTTGAATGAGGGAAAAGAAATAACCAGAGAAATGAGGAAAGCGGCTTAATTCAGTGGGTTTGAACAAATTCTACTTGATTTTGTTTCTGGCCATGACTTTCTAAAACCAAACGCATCCTTGGTTATCAACAATGGCACAATCATTGGTCTCTGGAAACCCTTGATCCCTTCCTTAGGTGGCAAGATAGAAAAGGAGGGGAGGAGCAAAGTTTGCCCAGCTGTGGACTTCTTGAAGAACACAACAGGAGTCACTCCAATTAAGAGTACTGACTGAAACTTCACTCTCAACACAAAATAACAATTTGTATTCGTAGTATCTGCTCCATGCAGCTATCAATCCCAGAAATGTAATAGGCTATAGTCCAATTAGCTAATGCTCTCATCTCAATGTTTAGGGAACAGTGCTTGGCCACTTTTGGTATCTATGACCATTATTGTTTTTGAATATTTTAGATGCCTAATAAGAAGTTAACAAACCTTGGATCTTTTGTCTCTATATATACGTATAAAAGACCATGTTGCATTTATTAGTATATCTATCTTTCTACAAAATCTATATAAATAAACATGCATGTTTCCTAAATCCGGCCTTCCAATTCAACCATGATTTCTGTGCAGATAAAGAGATTATTAGTGGGCTCTACTCGACGATAGAGCGGATGTTGCCTATTGTTACTACACATATAGTGACAAGATAGATGCCTTCACTAAGGCACAAGGAGACCTCTTTGCACATCAATAGTGCAAAGAGAGTAGGACGACATTACAGCGAGGTAAAAATATATTTAAGGGCATAATTTTTGTCTTTTTATATTATAATTTATTAATAAATGTTGAACTTGAAACTTGAAAATTAATGTTAGAAATGAGATTGATTTCGTTTATTTTTCTCATCTCAGATAGATAGTGGCATATGTTTGGTTCCGATACACCGAACCTTCAAAATGTTGCTATTTGTATATTGAGCCAGCCATGTAGTTCGTCTGGTTATGAGCGCAGTTGGAGTATGTTTGAGCACATACACTCCAAGAAGCGCAATAGACTGTCAGTTGAGAGGATGAACGATTTGGTATATGTTCATTCCAACCTTCAACTCAAATACGGGAAGATTTTTGACCAGGACTCCGCCCTGATCATGCTAGAAGAGGTTGATCCACAATCCGAGTGGATCACTGAGGCTACAAATGCAATCTTTAGTGACGAGGACCTTGACTGGGTGGACTAGGCAGAGAGAGAGGCTGAGGTTGTAGCCATGGCTGAGGAGGAGGCTAGAGCACGAGGAGACACAAGCAGAGACTATGGTTGCAGTTGCTACATCATCGAGGACCATTAGAAGCCTTCGTAGGAAGGATGCTAGCTCCACTAAGCCATAGACTTGTAGCTATTTTTTTGATATTTCATATTTCTATGGAACATTTGATGTCATGGATTTCATATTCCATGAGTTTTGTATACATTTGACTATATTTATATATCTAAGTATGTTATTTCCTTCAGCAGCTCAACTACAATTTGTGTACTTTATACTTGAGTGATCGTTGTATACTTGTGTATGTGATCAAATTTGCTTTAATTTAATGCTATTTTTTTGATATTTCATATTTATATGGAACATTTGATGTCATGGATTTCACATTCCATGAGTTTTGTATACATTTGACTATATTTATATATCTAAGTATGTTATTTCCTTCAGCAGCTCAGCTACAATTTGTGTACTTTATACTTAAGTGATTGTTGTATACTTGTGTATGTGATCAAATTTGCTTCAATTTAATGATGTTATTGTGTCTTTAAGGTTTATTCAATAAAGGGTGCTTGAAACATGTTTTAAATCCTTAAAAATCTCTAAATTTCTAGGGTTTTTTCATTTTGTCGAGTCTACGCCGAGTCCGGGTGTTGAGTCCGGAGTCACCCTAGCCGAGTTCAAGCCGAGTCCGAGTCTCGTTACTATGGTCTTACTATCGATGCAAGCAATAACAAGAATGTATGCAAGTAGAGAAGATTAATTAGAACAAATATTAGAAACGTTTGTAATCCATAAGTAAGTACATTATCTAAATTTTTGGTTACATGAACTTCATAATTATCTTTAGCTGCCAAGGCATATGATTTTGAGGTGGTAGGCTCAGAGATCAATTGCTAATCCATACAGATTGAAATGGCAAAGTCTGAGTTCATCTGTGAATAAATTCTCTAGTAAGGGATACGCAATGGTGGCTTGAGGCATAGGTGATTCCTATGACCTGGGGACTATTCCTGATCACAGGAGGAGTCGCTCCAGCTCTATCTATGGTAATCAATATTCTAACTTCAAATGCTTGGCAAGAGTGTCCCTACCCAATGAGGCATTAGTTTGAAGGGAAGACGTTAGTTTTTGAGGAATTACAGCTATTTCAAGGAGCCTATGCATTACAACTATTTGGTCCTGGATTTCTCATAAAACTAATACCTCTGTTGATGCCCACTTTGTGAAATCCATCAGTCAACCAAAAGAGTGTTTGAGACATAGAAAATTGGGCTTCATCATGTGTGGGCATCACAACTCATAAATCTGAAGCTGCCTTTCTATGTATACAAAAATCTGTTTTTAAATATTGTCCTCTGGTCGAAAGAACACAATGCTAGTACTCTTGATATATGCCGTTTTTTCTGGTTTATCGAATGGAAAATACTACTCAGTAGTTATCTTTAGTTTCGAGTCTCTTTCACTCAAGCCCTATGTTTCTGAGGAATTATAGCTATTTGGCCTTGGAGTTCTCATAGAACTAATACCTTTGTTGATGCCCACTTTGTAAAATCCATCAGTCAACCAAAAGAGTGTTTGAGACATATAAAATTGGGCTTCCTCATGTGTGGGCATCAAAACTCATAACATCTGAAGCTGCCTTTCTATGTGTACAAAAATCTGTTTTGAGATATTGTCCAGTGATTTAAAGAACACAATGCCAGTACTCTTGATATATGCCGTTTTTTCTGTTTTATCAATATGCTCAGGATAAAGTATCATGAACATGAATCAAATGATGGAAACAAAAGGCGTACACAAAGAAGACATTTCTATTTTCATGTATATTAACATCACTGAACATAAGAAAAGTAGTTGCAACATGAGGCTCATAGACAAGTGAAAGACAAGTGAAAAAGGTATATGTAACAAAACCTCTACAAAAAAGACATCCCGATATCCCCAATCTATAAGACAAAAAACATGAAAGCATCAAGGATGAAAGGATCAAAATTCTATGAAGCCTATGCAGTTTAGACACATGCAGAGACTAAAGACAATAGTTTATCATATTCTATGATGTAAATAAGTTATGATTTCCACAAAAACAAATAAATTAAATAAGTTCAATAGTTTTGTAAATAAATAGTTTCAAATGTTTAATGGAGGCTCTAAGTCCTTATTTTCTTATTCTTCCAGTTTCTTGCATCTGCCAACCCAGCATTCACTATTGTTAATAATTAATACAATATTATAGCAGGCTATATAATAAGAACATATTGTTTGTTAATTATATTCTTTTGTTTGATCTTTTGTAGGATTACTATTCAGCATCATGGGTTGTCAGATGACAGAAACAGTTCTTGATTATCTCGGTGAAGTTCTTGAAGCCGAAGATTGTGAAATTGAGGTCGTAATCTGGTTCTTTAATCCATTGTTAAAAGATTTTTCAGCTAATACATGTTTTTTTTTTTATGATAAATTTAAAATCTTATTTTCTTCGTGTTGGTGCACATATATCTAAGTCTGAATCAGATCTGAATTTCTTTGCAGGCAAGATATGATTCTCTTCTCATGCAAGATAAACAAAAAGACAATATTACTTGCCCTCAAGGCAATAGAGGCTATGTTGACAAGGTGGCCATTGACGGTACAGTGGATCTTGAGAATGATCTTGAAATAGCTATGGATACCTTTAATATTTTGTTTTGTCGTCAATGCCTGGTATGATTTCAAGCCATTCCAATATTAGTTTATTGGGTTATTCCATTTCTTTATATCTAGTTCTCAACATTGTATTGAAATTCTATAATCTTCCTAATTGTTAGGATTTCATCTCTGTGCAGGTCTTTGATTGTCAGTTGCATGATGATTCTATAAATTTTCCTGTAAGATAAATTTATCCTTTGCTTACCTATGTTCTCTTGATTTTATTACCTTTCATTCATTGTTGCTATTTTGTTTTGGTATGTTTCCCTAGAGTGAAAAACAACCACCAATGATGCCATCTGAAGAAGATAGTAACATCCCATGTGGTATTCACTGCCATAGACTGGTGAAATCTTTGTCCCAAATCTATTTTCTTGTTTTGGTGAAGTTTTATTTATCACTGATTCCATCTCTGCTTTCAAAATCCGTATAATTATATTCCAATAAGTATTGAAGCAATGTGGAGATCTAGACTCTAGTATATATTTTGAATAACATTCCTATAAATATGTTCATTGTCAGCAAGCAGCAATAGTAGATGACTTAAGCGCCCCAAATTTGTGTTCTGATGCATCTGAAACAGCCTATAATGTTTCTGAAAGCATGGACTAGAATGACTCGTACTCTAGGACCGAATGTAGTCTTTCATGTGACAAGCCAGGGGCTGCTAATGGCTGCTCTAAGTTTTGGCATTGTAAATCTACAAGTGGAAACTCGACAGAAGGAAGTTCAATAGGCTACGTTGTTGGTGAAGGTGTGAATCTGCTGGATCATAATCTGAGGTCAAAATCAAGAAATGATGACCCTGAAACATCAAGTAAGCAACCATCAAAACTGAAATCAACAGAGAAGGCATGGAACCAAAAAATCATAGCCAAGCTAACTTCCTACGTGGCTTAGATGATGGAGGCTGAAGCAAGCTTGAGAAGGATTTATATGTGAAAGGTGTGCAGATATTTGGTTGTAATAGGTAATAAATTATAATCAGTATTGTTTTTTATTTAGTTTTCAATATAATCTTATAATGAGTAGTTAATTTCTTAAATTTGTTGAAGCTTTTGGGAATGTGGTAGCTTAAGTGGGTCTGATCGTGGGAAAGATTAAAGAAAAGCCATAAAATAACTTGATAAATCCATCTAAAAACCACTTCCTAGCTCTTCTAAACAGTGGTTGCATACACAATCTTTTAAAATTTTAGTCATTTTAGCTATGCCAATCCCTTTAAGCTTCAAGGGCCAATATAATGGCACAAAACTCTGAAGAAATATGTTGTACAATGTTTAAGGTTTGTGAAGAAAGAATGTAATAAGATTAACATATGAAGATGGTCCGATCTCTACTATTTAGTCTGTGAAAATAGCTCTGGCAACCATTGCATTTACAACATCAGCAGTGGCTGGTATCCATCCAATACTAACATAAGAATTCTGTAAGGAAAATAGTCAAAATAACAACCTCAAGAACAAGGAAAACAAAATAAACAAAAAAAAAATCAAAACCCTCAAATAAACGTGAAATTCATCTCAGAGTTCAATAATTTTCTACGGGAAGAATCAAAATGGGATCTAACACTAGGTATTACAATAATACTATATGTGAAAATAGCCATAGATAAAACCACAAAACCAATGACTTCAATTAACAGATAACAACAGAATTGTTTTAGAACGAAATGAAACACAACAAAAAATGATTCGGCCAGCTAACAGATTCCCAAAACCTTACCTCGAGATTCTGTGCAAATTGTGTCGTGCTGTCAACGATGGCGGTGAGGCAAAACGGGCAGAGTTTGAAGAAAAAATATTACGAAACCCTACCAAAGCAGAATTTTTTTTAAATGAGACGAACCGAAACCAATCTCGCTACAGCTACTACTTCAATCTATTCACAGTAAACGAAAAGTAAATGTAAAAACATCAGGGTTTTAGGGCTACCAGAATCTTGACCTCGAAATAGAATTTTTCCACCCTCTTATTGCACCCTTTTAAACGAGAATATTGGTTGCGAGGTAAAATTTGTTTTCAGGCGTGAGGCGAGGAATGTTTCAACTGCCTGAAAATAAAAAACAAACAAATATGCATAACTAAATACCAAACAACAAGATAGCAATAAACAAATTCACCGTAAAACAGTGGATAAGCAACGGAACAACAAATATACCAGTATGTATTTGCCAGGCATATTTGTATTCTTGTCTGTCATGTCCAGTGCAAGCAACTTGGAGGTGGCTTAACAGAAGCATATTTATAACAAATATTGGCGGTGATCAAGCAGCTCCGTAGCAGGTTCAGCGACAATGAGGTGGGTTTCCAGATAGCTGCCAGCAGGGGTAAAAATTAGGGTTAAAATGATCCACCATACCTCGCGTATTCAATGCTTGCAGAGAAATAAACATTACTTTTACCCGTCTCTGACAATTTTCTTGGCAATTTTTTCCCGCGTGAGACAACTTCTCGGGTGGAAGCTCGCACAAAACATAGCCTATCGTCTAAATAAATTGAAAACAAAAATGTAAATCGAATGGAATTTGGATTGGCATTAATAAAGACACAATAAAAAGTAGATTGATTGCTCACCTGCAAATCAGTATTTTAAGCCTTATGGAACTCTCATCTACGGACCCGCAGAATCCATTGTGCCTTGCGTTTCATTTAACCGGACTTCGGTTTCATAGTTTCACACGTAAAGATTTATGTTACAGAGAAAATAAATCGATGGCGTCTTTAAGATTTTTTTTATTACGCCGAAGGCGTGTCCCTATTTGAACTTTCGGAGCTCAATTTGTCAATCAACGGTTTATAATCACCTAAAGCGCCTGGTTGACAGTGTGATTGAATGCAACCGTAGATTGTTGAGGTAAGCCCGACTGATTTTCACGGTGGAGGCGTAGATTTTTGGAGACAAAATGCAAGACGATTAAATGCATTGTGACCGCTGAATCATCACTTAATTTTATTCGCTGATTTTCACGGTGGACTGGCAATCAGATCGTCACCATTGGTCTTAGCTGCTCGTGCGACCGGAGAAACTCCTCGCAAATTCACTGGTATTAACCGTTGCTTTCAATCTGAGGTAACCTGCGTTAAGTGTCTCTCACCGCTAGAGTTTCTATGAGATATTTTCTCCCTGCTTTCACTGCCACATTTCCTTCCTACTTATCTATCCTCCTTTCTTTTAGCTCTGAAGTGCGATTGAATTCTGTGAGATTTAGAGCTGCACATCTGTAGGCAGCTTGGATTCTCCTTCGTTAGGGTTTCGTTGACAGAATATTCAGGTACGTCATTTGCCCTGGTTTCATTAACCTTTTTTGGAATCCTGTACACGAACGGATCATTTTTTTATGTTTTCTTTGATTGTAAAACAATTGTGTTGCTATCTGTTAAATGAAGATCCATCTCAGCACTCGACGTGGTGCCAGGCACTACCCAAAACACCAAAGATTATTTATTTATTAGAATTGCAGCATATCTTTTTGAGGCATTTTGTCAGACGGTTCATGTGCCTTGTCTGTGCTTCAACATATTTCATACATGTCTAGCAGGGTAGTTACAACTACAACATCTGACAAAATTCAAATATCTTTTATACTTTTGTGGATTTTCATACCCTGTTCCAAAGCTTCCATTTTTGTACAGGTTGGGAGTACGCTAGCAGTTGTAGATCGGTCAATTTGAAAACCTGTTTGTTGCATTTGGTTAAATAATGTCAATATGAATATCTCACCAGGATTTCCATGTCCTTCGGATGCTGCAATAATCATATCCCATGGGATGCTATTCTGGTCTGTACTCTAAACTATGCTATGTAATTAGTATTAAAGAGCTATTAGAGCCACGAGACTGGATACACGCTTAATATCATATGACTGTGCAAGAAAGTCAAAAGCAGAAATGGATTTGTCTAAGTATGGAACCATATTCATCAATAGTAAGTAGAAGCTTAAGAAATGGTATCTATACTTTGCTCATTTTAAACCTCATCCACTTGGTAGATATCATATCAGAATATGCTTTCTTATGAGCATTCTATGTTTGCTCTGTTGTGCCCCTTTTTTTCAAAAATCCCCAAAGTTATGTTTGTTACTTTACAAGCCATTACCACTGCTCCACATATCTTCTTCTGATTCTTCAATATCCTCTTCACATGGAGAAGGAATTCATGACAAGAATTTATACACATTTTATATAACCATGGGAGAATTTCTCCTTTGAAATGTGTCTTCTTGTTTTCAGCTGAAGAAGTGTGAAAGGTCAATTAGAATAAATTTGGGTTTATTTTTTTGCATAATTGTAATTATATTTTTATATATATTTTTTATTTTAAAATATAATAATAATTAATATATATATATATATATATATATATATATATATTTAATAATTTTGTTAAAAATATAATATAGATAATAATTAGATAATATAATCATATATTTATAAAAAATAAATTATTCTATAATTTTTAAATAAACAATTTTCATTAGAACTTTAATATAAAGGATTTTCATTTTTATTTTTATTAGTCCTCCTTTGTTGAATGGGGCAGCAGTTATGATATTTTTATGCACTATTTTTTTGGCAATTGGATCATTCTTCACAAATTTTCAAGAAATTATATTAACCAATTAGCAAAATCTTAATATAATATTCATTAAATTTTCCTATAAGATATACATTAACTAGTCATATTCACCAAAATATACATATATTAGTAGAAAATTCCATGATTTTCTTGATAATTCACCAACCATATTTTGATATATTTTGCATCTTTTGAGCTACGAACATTCACATCTTGTTTTGTAGCTACAAACATTCCTTCAAGCTTTCCTTGGTGGTGGTGGTGGTGGTGGTGGTAACAGAGGAGCATGCCCATCAATGATAGCAAGGTGTCCATTGAAGATAAGGAGCGACAAAGTTCAACCATCTTGTCTTGGGCAGCATATTCAATTTGCACAATAAGAAGTATGCACATATTTTCTTCCAGGAATGCCAATAAGCGCATCTATTCCCCATCCTGACCAAGAGAGATAACAACCTGATTTCAGACACTAACAATACTTCTTATACATGAATTGATGAAAATGACATGACTTGGCTGCCATCAAGTTGTTGGAGAACTGCTTCACTTAGTTTTCTTTCATTTTTGAAAGGAAAACAGTGAATAAGGAGCATGACCATCAATATCACTTCAATGATGGCAAAGGCTCCATTGGATTGAAGGGAGATTGTGGAAGCAAGTGCCCATGATGAACTATGAGGGTGGCAAATGAGGAGCATGCCCATCAGTTTCCCTTTGATGATGGCAAGGGTTGCACTAGATTGGATGATTGTGTGAGCGAGCAGCCATGATCAAGTGAGCAGCCATGATCAAGCATGAAGGAAGTGAATGAGGAACATACACATTAGTTTCCCTTCAATGATAGTCTGGGCTCCATTTGATTGGAGGAGGATCCTTCAAGCGAATGGCCATGATCAATCATGAAATTTGAACCATAACTGTCTCAAACAGTATTAGCTTCTTCCTCGCATGGAAAACATTCAGTTTGGACTTTATTCAGTAAAAAAAGCATATATATTTTTCTTCTAAGGATGTCTTTCAACATCTATTAAATTATGTGAATGATTGTTGATGTTTTACAATTCCTAGCTGCAAAAGCAGGCTTTGGAAGCCTAAGCTTCATTGTCAAAAACTGAAAAAGAATCATCAATAATAAGTTATAACATTAGCAGTTCAGGGAATAAAACTCAAATACGTAAAGTCCAGTCCTAAAAAGAGGACTCAACAACTCATCAAATAAGTTCCTGTAATCCAGTTGAATTCTGTGAATGTTTAATAAGATTTTTTTTTAATTATAGACCTTTCAAAATTAGATATTATGTCTTTATCTCATTGTCTTGTCATGCTCATTTGCCCTTGTTCCCACTATATACCTTTTCAAGTTCCAAAATATACAGAATATTATAGTCTATAAACTTGAGGCATTTCCTATCATTCCCAACGTTCTTTACTGGACTTCAAAGTTACATCCCAAGAGCAACTGAATTTTTATGTCTGTGCTGCATATGAAACAAATTATGAGAGAGAACTTACTAATTTTGTTTGGGCATTTGCAAGTCACATCTCTCATCATGTCAAGTTGGGTCTACATATTTGCCTTGAAAGGTTTGGCATTATATAGAAACTAGAGTTTATAGATGGTAATTTCTGCACATAATGTCCCGACAAAAGTTTTTGTATTAGAATACTATACACTCCATGTTTGTAGATGATTAAACACAATATACTCAGCAAGGTTTGCATCTGTTGGAGCTGAGAGTTTCATTAACATATTCAAGTTACCAAAAGATCTTACTTTGAATTGATCTATTGAAGTCCTTACACTCTAAAAATTGGATATGTATATACATTCGCAAATCCTAGTTTTGTTGCATCCATCCAGTTGTTATAAGATTGGCAGTTATCTGGACATGTGTGCTTTTATCAGCCTACAATTGTATTATAATTGGTGCTTCTTTTTTCCTTTCATTTTGTTCAAGAGTCCACATCATGTTAAATTCAACTTGTCAAACTGAAGACCTAGATAAGCATCTAATAACTCTTCATGTTGCCAGCACTGTTAAAGTCTCTGAAACTTGAAACCAATTATGTGAACTGGAATAAAACTTACAATATTCTCCTGCTTCTAATATTATGGAATACAAAACAGTAAAAGATAGAATCAGAACTATCACCAAAGTTTTGTCTTCAATTATCTGACTGAATTATATAAAGCATCTCTGCATTCCTTGCAAATAACGCAAGCAGCTCTGTTAGCATCATCTAACATTGACTGAATATTCAAACACAGTTCTGGTAAATCATGCAACATCTGACATAGCTTTAGCCTAAACTCTTGTCAAAAACAGAGACACCATAAAATAATTAGTTTTCCAGAGAGAAGATTACATGGAGTCCATAAAAAGGTCAAATGATGGTTACTGGATTCAGCATAATTAAATTGATTTACAATTTGAATTATTAAAATGTTAAAAACACTGCACAGAAGATTTTTCATTACGCTGTTTTTGAATCTCTTGTTCTAGAATCTATCTTATTTCTGTTTTCATGCAAACTGAATTATCTTTTAGGCTCGGCAATTTATGACAACTCCAGATGCTGCCACTAATGATCGAAGAGAGATATTTATGACAACTCCTTTGACCTTGTCAATGGTAAATATTGCAGTATATTTTTGATTTCTTGTTTCTTCATTTCATTGGGATTTCGTACCCTTTTTCTTCAGTAAAAAGCCTTCTTACTCCCTTTTTAATCTTTTTCATCTGATTGATCAAGATTCTTCCATTGGAAAGATGCAACTTACACATGGGGTCTTTGTTAGTCTAGTTTGATGGATAAATAGTAGAAATGTTTTGAACTTATATTCCCTGTGGATTATGAGAATCATGAGATTATTATATCCACTTTGCCTGCAAAATATGCAGATACAAATATAGCAGATGATGTATTGTTGCTCGTGTTTATAAAGCATATTTTGGGAGGAAGCATTTGAGATGACGATGCACATGGGGCAATTGGCATTGAAGATATATAAATATGATGCAAGTTTCATGGAAACTGCCCCTTTGATATGGTTTGATGGCAATATCGTGTTTCCATTTTTATTAAGAAATTAATCATATGAAATGAGTCATTTTGCAAATACAGTTGTTCGATAATGGATTCATTTTGATGGCATGATCTTCCATTTTCAATGAGGGAAGTGATTCCTTTCTATAAAATCTCTCATGAAATACTCAAATATTTTCTCAATCACGTTTCTTTTGTTGTATACAAGGTTACCTAGATTATAACTAAGCAATTTTTCTTAGCAAGGTAATGAGGTCTATAGATTTGGACTACTGTTTGAAGAAGTGGTATTTGGTGATGTCACTTTCTTGGTTTGTGAATATATTTGTTAATCTAAATGGAACGAATTTGAGTGATTATTAGCCAGTGATTTACATTTCATACAGACGTGCATTGAATGATTTGAGTGGTTGTAGGATATTTCCTGTATTTTTGTATGGAGGGTCAAATGGCCAACAAATTAATTTAATTTAACTGGGACCAAAAAGGTCAATACATTTAGTTATATGTTTTAAATTTTGCACTACTATACCACAATTATCGCTCTCAATCCTTCTACAAATCTTGGGCGTATCCATTGCACACAAGGTGCGATTGCTAATTTATTTTATATATAGAAAAGAAAAGATTTTTAATGGTCTGAAGGGCAGAATAATTTGTGGAACATTATAGTCTAATGTTTTAAGTTAAAAAAAAAAAAAAAAAGGAATTACACACCCTCAAATAACCTAAATCTAAATTAATGCATACTAGTTTATCTATCTTGTTATAAAATCTATATAATTAACATGTAAGATATTTTTTTTGCAAGGGAACTTGTAATGGGGAAACTTAAGGCAATTTTTTTAGAATTAAATATCTCTGAATCAACATTATTATTATCTTCTATAATTTAAAACCTTTGGCCAAACCAAACTCTTTTGGATCTTTTCTTTGTCTTCAATGAGGTATGAACAAAGCAGTCTCATAAATGGTATGTTGTCAGTTCTTTGTTCCATGTAATTCCTTAGTCGGATACAACCATTGATCGCAATATGTGTTTCCAGTACAAGTTACGACTAAAACTCCTGATTTTGATATCAACAATGTGAGTTTGCAACACAATGAGGTTGCCATGCCTTTACTAAGTTACTTCATAAGCAATGTTGCATCCATGATCCATGATCCATCATCTTTTATCTTATTTTTGATGACATGCATGGAATGTGATATGCAACACTAATACAAGAATTGTGCAACCTTCCAGAAGCATTATGACACTTTGAAATATACTATCGTTAATAGTAAGATCATTACTACTTTGATTTCTCAGTTTCTTGTATAGACCCAGTATGAGGCACAAAACCAAATGTCTATGATACTGCACAAAAACCAATTAAAGCATATAGCTCCAAAGTTCAAACTAAAAGATAAAGGCATACCATTTGAAGGTTACTAATCTCATTGGGGATGATACTGATGTTATGTTAGTGCATAAGATCAAGCTCATTGACATGCATGGATAAATAATTGCTACAACTAAAAAAGCATTGGATTTATTAAAATTGGATAAGATGTCAGTATCCTAAATGCCAACATCTACCAAGTTATCCTATGACTAAGTATCATGATTAGTTAAGCAAGCATCTAGGTACATATCTCCTTTGATAAAAGAGAAGCATCATTAAATAACAATTTGAATAGGCTAGATAATTGAGAATCGACCAAAGAACTCTAAAGATATAAAAATAGTTTACATGAAAACTTTTTTTAAGAAAGTTGACTTTATTAAAGGAACAATTTTGATACTCTCCAACCTCCATATGCTACCAACCCATTGGTGTTGCTATAATTTTTCTCAATAAATAATTCAAATTGTAGCAATAATCTATTATGTTTTATAAAGTTGCAGTGTGGGATACTCAGGTTTAAAATCCCTCTCAAAGCAATAAGGTGACCCATAACTTCATGGGATATATGGCAAGGTTTTTGTGTAACCATTACAATGTATATTTCTTAATGATACAAATATATGAATTTGAAGGATGACATTGTGGTGTAGCAATTATGGAGTAAATTCAAGGATTACCCATGTTATTTACCCTAGGCCACGGTGAAGGGGAATTTTTAACATGACCTATGATGAGACAAAGGAACCCCAAGGATATAAGCCAAATAATTAAGTCATTGATAGACATGAACAATGGTTGTAAGTTTGAACCTTGAAAATAGCACTCACACAGATCTAAATTATGGACATCACTAAAATGCATTTACATTCTTAACAGGCACTCTCTAGCACAAAACTCATTTCGATCATTTGAGTCTCATTCATTGGAGAACTATGAGAAAATAGAATGTATTTGTCAAGTCAAAAATACCATATGCATGTGAAAATTCTCATCCCCCTCTCTTTCTCTCCCATCCCTCTCTCTCTCTCTCATCCATCTATCTCCCACTCCCTCTCTCTCCCTCTCTTAGGTCTCTCTCTCACTCCCTCTATCTCTCTCCCATCCCTCGATCTCCCACTCCCTCTCTATCCCCCCCACTCTCTCTCTCTCTCTCTCTCTCTCCCATCCCTCTATCTCTCACTCCATCTCTCTTCCTCTATCCTTCCCACTCTATGTAGATAATTCCCTCTCTCTCAAGTCTCTCCCTACCAACCCCCCCCTCTCTCTATCTCTCTATCTCTCTCCCATCCCTATATCTCCTACTCCCTCTCTCTCCCACTCCCCTCTCCCTCTCCCTCTCTTAGGTCTCTCTCTACCTCTCTTAGGTCCCTCTCTATCTCTCTCCCCATGCCTCTATCTCCCACTCCCTCTCTCCCTCTCCTAGGTTTCTCTATCTACCTCTATCTTTCTCCCATCCCTCTATCTCTCTCCCATCCCCCCTCTCTCTCTTTGTCTCTCTCTCCCTATCCCTCTCCTATCCCTCTCCCTCTCTTTATCATCCCTCTATCTCCCACTCCCTCCCACCAACAATTCACTGCAACAATGTGAGTTTGCAACACAATGAGGTTGCCATACCTTTACTAAGTTACTTCATAAACAATGTTCCATCCTCTTTTAAACCCAAAATTCTCCCCCCTTGGGTATTTCAAAATTCTTGAATAGATCTCCTATAGAAATATATACTTAGGCTCTCGATATCAATTAAAATCATCTATCGTTGATAAAATTAGGTCCGCAATATTTAAATTAAAAAAAAATAGTAATAATTGTTGGCAAAGGTTATTGGGATTTGTAAACATGGTCAGAAACCTAATTTGAAGATTCGTCTAACAAAAATCCAAATCCAACTGAATTTAGCCCATCTATGCATAAACATTTATTGCCCAGCTTTTGCAGTGATTACAACCTCTAGGCTAATTATATTTATGTTGCTAAAACTTGAAGATATTGATGCGTAGCAACACCATCGGGTAAGTTGGCTTCATAGAAATCTACTTTTATGTAGTTTGAGAATGTTTAAGTTCCAGTGAAATCTTAATCATATAGAGATAGTATTATAATGTGACAATTATTGGGAAATCTTTAGTTTGTAGTGTCATGAAAAAAATTATATACCCACATGAAATTTTCCTTGCATTTGTACAGAGAATCCAGTGTTTTAAATATTCAGCTCAAATTCCCTGCAGCCTATGATTGCTTTGTAGGGAAGTTCCCTAAGAAAAATTGGTTTCCTTTGGAACGGCCTTCTCAGGTGGAGCAATGTGTAGAACAACCAATGCTCAATCCACCCCGCTTTACAAAACCCATCTTTTTCAGATACATAGTCACCTCCGCATAAATCATGTCCATTTCAAATACAGGACCAATTTGCTCGAATGCCCAATGCGCCTTTCAATGAGAAAAGGCGGCGACATTTGCCTCAAAGAAAGCTTTCAAGGATTGATTTAGAATGGGCCCATGTTGTGAGTGAAGGATGGGTAAGCCCTCTCGAGGGCTTCATGAGACAGACCAAGTTCCTCCAAACACTTCATTTTAATTGCCTCAGGCTGCAGGATGGTTCCTTTGTTAACATGTCAGTGCCCATTGTTTTGGCCATTGATGACTTGCAGAAGGAAGCAATTGGCCAGTGTAGGGATGTTGCATTGCTGAATCAGAATGGGAAACTTATTGCAATTATGAGAAAGTTAGTGTTCTTTCTTTTTCCTCTCCACTCTCTTTTTTTCCTTTTTTACTCTTCTGGGATATTCAGTTGCGAGGCTTGAACAAGAGTGAATTGATCTTATGGTCTTGATTGTTATGAATGCAATGCTATGCGTCTGAGAATGTTATTACAGAGCTTCGGTAAGATAATGGTAAATCAAAATGTCCAGTTTATCCTTGGTCGTCTTCATTCTTATCCTAATAACACTACAGATCCTCCTTTGTAAGCTTAAATGCTACTGCGCTGGGAAGGGAACCTGTTTGATGAGCTAGGTATAGGGCAGGATTCGATTGTATGATTATATTTCTTACCTTCAGTAGCTCAATTTGAGCCAGAGATGGCTATTTCTAGGCTTGTGTGGTTCAGAATTCCTTTACCGGTTTAGTTAGTTCGTTTATATATGTTTTCTGGGATCTAGACCATCTTTTATCCATGCGTAGGCGAAGATAATAGCGCGGTTCTATCTTTTAAACTATCTCACGAAATATTTGAATGGTTTTAGTGGTATCTTGAGATTGCATTGTCAGCGCCTTCACCGTTTTTTATACACTAAAAAATAGCATTCAAGGTTTCTATGGACACGCTAAATATGCCGCAGCAATGGAATGCCTTACGGCGTAATAAATGACACTCTTATGTTAAATTAAATGGATTAGTATGACTTGAAATTAAATGATACTCTAGCTTAGTATGACTTGAAATTTTATTAATTACAGTTCAAAATTGAAAATTAAATAAATATAAAATGGATTATTAAATTGATGTATGAGATAATCTTAGAGAAAGTTAACAAGTCTTTTTGTATTATTAAAGATATTTTAACTACATATATAAAATTATTTTCAGAATCATATGATGCATTTATGCAACATATTTTTGTTCACTACTTTTGTCCACAAAAAAATTCACAAAAATTGCTTTTATAAAGTCTATCCACTATAAAAGTAGTAGTTGATATACATAATGCAGTTGTATAAATTATATGTGACAAAAAAACATACTGATTTACATTGCTTTGCATAGTATTGATCCTTTAAAAGTTTTTGCTTTCATTGTATGCATCCAAATCTCTCGATCCTATTGGAGGCTCAATAGTTGGTATGACCTCATTGGATCTAACCACTTCAATGGCAGAGCCATCCCCATCATTGACATGAAACTTGGCACCTCACGTTTCTTTGGTTTTCCATTTTTTTATTAAATGTCTTGTAGAATTCTCTAAGAACCTTCAAAAAGGTTGAGGTATTAGCCTAATTCTATTGCAAGTGTGTCTATACCTTACTTCTTCTTTGTTAACTTGCACTATACCATCACTTAGTAGCTTCAAGAATTTGAATCTTGAGATCTCCATTGTGATAGTCACCTGCATACAACATTAAGCAATATGAGTTTTTTCAAAGACTTGGTAAGTGTCCTCCTAAACCCTTTAAATTTTTCCTCATTTCTTGTCTTCCGAATATTCCAAAGTATTTCAATTGAAAAGCAAATCCAAAACAAATTATATTATTTATCTAGTTTTTTTGTCCCAATAAGTTTATTGTTTTTATTTATTTTATATATTATCTATGTGAGGTATTGTAAGACTATAAATGCTAATTTATATAAACCTTTTAATAAAATAATAGGTAAGTATATATGAGAAAATAATTTTAAGATAAAGATAGCAAGATATATGTTATTGTTCTTTTGTAGTATTATCATTTCCTCCTTCAATCGATTGTGCCATTTTTAATTAGATCTTTGAATCTTGTGTTTAAAACTTGAGTATTATGGTATTTCACATGTAAAAAGTTGAGGGTGATTACATATGATAGATTCTTTGGTTGGTTTGAATCCAAACCCAAATGAATAGGTTTCAAATATAAACTAAAGTGTGTACAAACATCACACCCAATTAGTAAGACTTCTATGTAGTGACTAGTCCTTGCCATTGCAAAAATGGTTGAAAGTAGAAATAATAATAAGTGTAGCTAATAGTTAGTCAATGTTGTTATAATAAGTCAAATAGTATTTGATATAATTTTTTATGAATAAGCAGGTATCTATATTAAGTTAAAAGATAAGATACACATTCACAAAAAAAGGTGGGTGGTAAGAAGGCACACCGTGAGAGTCACATGGGCTAACCCTAGAAAATAAAAAGTAGAAAATTACATGGGCCAAGCCCAAAAGTCCATAATAACATAAAGAAAATAAAAGGCCATCAAGTGGCTAAAGCAGTGCCAACAGGGCCAGGAGGATCTTTGTCGTCAGTCTTCTTTCCCCATACATAAGCGGAGTCAAGAGTGACACCAAGAGGAGGACCCCAACCATCATCATTTTCCTTTTCTTTATCTTTATCTTCCTCATGCTATGGTGAAATTGCAAGTGCCAAGTGCCAAAAATTCTTATCAAAGCTTGGCCAACCAAAGCCGCCACTAGGAGTGGTATCAGAGGGCCACCCAGAGCCACCACCGCTACTCCCTGCAACCCCTCCAGATGGCCACCCCTGGCTGGCTCGAGGGGGAGGAGTGCGAGAGCACCGAGGAGGGCAGAAGCCACGCCAAGAAGGAGGCTAAGAGTGGGGGAAAGCAGAGCCACTCCTTTGTCGGTCCCAAGAGGGCGATCGACCGTGAGAAGAGGAGGGCAAGCTAGGCACTCAAGCAACAGTACACGGGGCATTGCCCCAATGTTCCAGGAGCATCTGGAGGTGAGCAACCTCAAGCGCAAATTTGGTCACTTGAACTTGTATCTATAGAAGCACATTAGATAAAATAATAGCTTTAGAATACAAAGAAACATTTTTATCCATTTGAGTGCGAGTGAAAATGTAGGTGTTTCTATCTTTCCAGATATTGAAGAGGATTTCCACCCTGAAAGTGTGCCAAATCTGGGTATACTTGGTTGGAAATCTAGGCGAGTAACCCAACAAAACCATGTGCCAGGAAAAGGGCTCCGGCCTGAAAGGCTGAAAGAAATCATGGATCCAAATCCAAAACTACTGAGCTCTGGTGCAAAACTAGAAGAGATGCTTAAAAGACTCACCTTGCCCACAAAAAGGGCACCGAGGGTCTTGGACCCCTAAGTGCATGAGACGAGCCCCCACAGGCAAGCCTTGGAAAAGAATACACTAGGTAAAGTGGGCGAGATTTGACTTAACAATTGTAGACCAAATGGCATCAAATATTTTATGCCAGACATGAGTGAAGGATTGAAGAATCCATCTCTGGTTAAGACTGTCAATCATAGGAAAATGCAGCAAAAGCCACAAATAGCCAAGCCTTGGCTTATAGTTTCTGAAAGGTGTGTCTAAGTACCACTTCCAATCCTTCCACCAAGGTTTGGACTGACAAATCCCTACCTTATGCAAACATTTTGCAAGAATAGCATTCATCGGATCATCAAAAGTATCACGGTCCTAGTTTTGAAGTCTATAAAGCGCCCAAAAGTCCTCCCAAGGTATAATGTGCATTATGGGTCTATGAAACAATTGATGCAAGGTTTGAATGCCTTTCTTATGGAATCTTAGAGCCTTGAGCCAAGGAGAATTGGCCAAAGTCTGACCATTATTGGCAAAGAGAGGCGACCGCCACATGTTTTGTTGATTGAGAGAGAGCCTATCACGGAAGCTAGAGCCAACCCAACAAAGCCAAGGCGAAACAACCTCCTAGGCTTTCCATATGATCTTGGCCATAAAAGTGCCCACAAATTGAATTAGTTCCTTCATGACCAGAAGGGTTTGAAAGCCAATCCCCTTCCAAGCAGGTCTGTTGGTAGGAAAGCGTGACTAAATGCAGCGCCTGAGGAGAATTTTTCAGGATTCATCTCCAGAAAAGGGCTCTAATAACCCATTTAACACACAAGATAGTCCCTTGTCTTTGGGTGGAAAGCAAGTCAAACCCTCTAGAGTCTTTGGGAAGGCAATAGAATTCCCAGGCCACCTAATGAAACCCTCTATGGGACTCTACAGAGGCCCACAAAAAGTCTCGAAGTAGCTTCTCAAGTCTGGCATAAGTTGCTTTTGAGGGAGCCCAACAAGAGGAATAGGCCAGCTTCTGCTCAATCCTGGAAAGAATAGCTTGCCATAGCTTAGTCACAGAAGCTTGGAAAGAAAAGGGAATACCTAGAAAATGAAAAATTTCCCCTGCCCCAATCCACTTCCACCCAAAATGTTGTAACCAGTGGGGAGTGGGCAAGAAAGATTGCTTGTAACAAAGAGTCTTGTGCCATTGAGTGGTGGAGCCCAAGGCCTCACAAAAGATGTCAAGGCACTCGAGAGTCATCGTAATATTGCTTTCTTCCTCCAGGAGAGTGAGGAAAGAGTCATCAACAAAATGGCCATTGACAAGCTGAGATTGGGAGTTGGGCAAGGCAATGCCCCAAACCCTTTGCTGGGAAACAACATTGGCCAAAAGATAGACAAATCCTTTGGCAACAACCACATATAGTGAAGGAGCAAGAGGAGATCCTTGTCAAATAGAGTGAAAAAGACCAAATGAGGAGGATTGGTGACCATTGATGGTGATGCAAGTAGAGGCGTCTAAGAAAAGAATTTGGACGACTTGAATAAAACTAGGGCCAAATCCCAAAGCTTTCAACATGACGAGAATGAAGGGCAATTCTATGTGATCATAGGCTTTAGCAAAATCAATTTTGAGAAAGAGGGTTTTTTGGTTGGAGCGCCTAGCCCACTCCATTCCCTCTCAAACAACAATTATATTATCCAAAATAAATCTAGATTTGATAAATCCAGTCTGCTTTGGATGCACAATCTGAGGCAGGAGATGGCGAATTTTTAAAGCCAGGGCCTTAGCAATGATTTTTTAGGAGACATTAAGGAGCGTGATAGGCCGCCAATTGCAAATATCTTCAGGATCTCCAGGCTTAGGTATGAATTTGATGTTTCCCTTGTTTATAATATTTCCCAAATTTTTTGAATCAAAAGCTTCAAGATAGACTTTATGAAGGTCTTAGCCAATACAGTCCCAAAGGGACTTGTAGAATTCACACAAGAAGCCACGACCCCTGAGGCCTTGTCGTCCGCCATAGAAAAGATGACTTCCTTCAAGTCATCAACCGTGAGAAGTTGCTCACAAAAGGCTTTTTGAGTAGAGGAAAGCCTAGGCGGCACCATCACAATGCACCTTTGAAGGGATTGCTAGCACTCCAACATGTAATCTTGGGCAATAAAAACTTGCTCATAGTGCTTGACAAAGGCCTGGAGAATATTAGGAAGGTTAGAAAGGACCTGGAGCCCATATTTGATTTTTCTGATGCCAAGAGAAGAGTGCTTGGCATGCAAGGCTAGAAAAAATTCCTTGGAGGCACGGTCACCAAATTTTTAATCAATGCAACCTAGCTTTAATTTGTGCTCCTCTGGCAACATAATTATCTACAACTTTCTTTTTGTGCCTTAACTCTACCAACTTGACTTGCAAAGGTGGGGAGAAAGTGTTAGCCACAAGAGCCTCGGTAGCCGAGCGCATGTCAGTAGTGGTCGCTTCATAAGACCGTCAACAAAAGATGGCCAATTGGTGCCCATAAATGCGGAGAAACCTCGTTGTGTGAGTGATAACATCATTCCACCAATTAATCCAATTGTTAGAGTGAGTTGGCCTGCACTCTAAATTTTAGAATCTGTGAATGTGGGCCATCATGGGCTAATGAGAAATCAAAGATGTGTTCAAGAAGAACTGCATTTTGCAAGCCCAAGGTTGTCTTATCTCCCATTCAATGTGAAAAAAATAGGGAAGTGGTCAAACATAGTGACATCCACTAACGATTTAACCAGAAGCGAAGAGTTATCAAATGAAAAAAAAGATTGAGCCAACATTGGACGATCAAGGCATTTAAATATCTTGTCAGGACTAGCTCTGAAATTACACCAAGTGTGCCAAGGGGAATGAGAATGGCGACGATCAATACTGGGATCGAAAAGCCCCAATTTATCATGCATGTAAAACCATGCCTCCCTTTCGCCAGCAACCCATATGAATGGCAAAATACCATCCTTATCGTACGCCATCTCAACCATTTTGAAATCCTCACATAGAAGCCAAGTGGTGACTGGCAACGAATCTGCAATCCAACGCCAAAGCAAGGAGCATTCAACAACATCATTAGAAGCATAGATATTGATAATCCCAAAAGAGTGATTATTAATACTGAGAAGGATCCAAACAAGCCAATGTGTGGGGTCAAACCCATGATCAACAACATAAGAATTCGACCTTGGAGATAAAAGAATGACAGCTCCACCACACCCAGCGTCATGAGACATACAATACATATGACTGGCTGGCCAAATAGAGCGACACACTGAAGCAAGCAAAAAACCAAAAAAAATAACTTCTTGGAGACAAAGCACTTCAATACCATTATACTTTTGCAAAATATCCCGAACATAATACTTTTTGGAGAGGTTTGTCAGACCTCTGAAGTTCTAAGAGAGGAAAATCATGGGTGAAACTCCTCCATATCGTTGGAGTCTAGTTCCTCCTCATCTAGGGTGGAGAAACGATTCTGCAAAAATTCAGGTGGAATTGACCCAATTTGAATAGACGAAGAAGAAATTCTCCTTTTCTTTTGCACATATTCTCCTTCTTCTAATGGCGGTGAAGGAATATGAGACCGCCGTTAAGCTCGTGCCACATGAGGAGAGTTTTATGTTTGCACCATTATAACGACAACAGGCTGAGGCCTTGGTCATGCCACTGAATTATCAGGTCTTATCAAGGCCTCTTTCCCCTTCATTGAAGGGTTTGAAACAACCTTGGCAGGCTTGGGGCCTTTGGGAACCAACCTAGAGCCGCTAGCTTTGTTCTTACAGTTTGTAGCCATGGTCCATTTTTCATCAGCTTTGGGCTTTAAAAGTCTCGTGGTGGAGAAGAAGTACGAGGCATTTCCAGAGGGAAGTCCTTGATCTTGTGCTGTACAAATTGACATCTGTAGCACATGTTCGACAAGTTAAAGTAAGTAACCTTCTAGGTATGCCGAAAATTTCCTATTTGAATATCAATGGATTCTTTCAAATCTTGAGAAAGATCAACTTCAACACACTCATTTTTGGGGACATGCTTGGAAAAATCTATCAGGCTTAACACAAATAACCTTCCCTAGAGAGGAAGCAATATGACTCAAAAATGGCACACAAGGCAAGGGTAAACCTGGGAACTCAATCTAGACTGGGACCCACAACTTGGTGTCATTAGAGACAACAAAATCCTAGGTCCACAACTGGAAAACCAACAAAGACGACCTGACATACCAAGGACCATGCTCCAGGATTTCCTGAACATGACTTACCTCCGCAAAGCAAAAAGTAAAAAACCCCTTGGTTAAGTTTTGGACCATATCAAGGTGGACCCCATGAGGGACCCATGCCTTGCTGACCCACTCTTTGAGCACACTTTTAGGGGGAGTCCTCCCAACAAAATACCCGACAAGGGTATGCTTTTCAAGCCATTGACAAGAAAAATCAAAGTCAGGCAAAGGCAAAACAACATCAGTCGGGGAGTCAAAAGACTTACCTCATGGAACACTTTCGAAACAAATTTTTGAGGTCGTTTGTTCAGTGGAGGAGCCATTGTGTAGAGTCGTCAAACCGCCAACACTAGCAAGAACTACTAGGTTAGAGCCGATTGAAGGCATATTAAAACAAAAAAATCACAATAAATATAGTCGTACACACAGGAAAGAAATTAATTCATGCGCAGAGCGCAGTATAACGCGAGAGGGGCGAACAATGACCGTAGACTCAAAAAAACCCTAGCAAAGCTCATACAATAGTATTTGATATTGATTTTCTAGTCTTTAGCAAATAGTAGCTCATATCATAATTGTGGCATAAATTTATCTCAATCTAACCATCATGAAATATGTTAGCACCATTAGCATAGAATTGTAAATTATTGTAAATAAAATGGATCAAATCAAACAATAAGCATGATCATGCCATAAATAGAAATTAATCGAGAGAGACAATATTTAGCTATATAACCAAAGATTGAGTATCAATTAATAAAAACAAGAAAGTAGATGTTCCTTAAAATATGGAAATGTGCTAGACAATCATGTATACAAATGAGAATCACAATATTCTTTATTATTCTCTATTGAATCGCCTTTACAAATCTTGATCTAGTTAGTAACTTCGAACTTGACCTATGATGCTTTATGGATTTTGCCTTATGAATTCTTCAAGAAGTAGATCAATAGATTAATATTTTTATCAAATCTTAGGTTTTTCCTCTCAATTTGGTAGTATATAAAACTACCATAATAGGAAACAAGCTTCAAACATGCACATCAATTGTACAATGATCATTAGGCAATTCACATGCACTAGGATGAGTGTGATTAGATATGCTAGATTTTGTGCTCAATTTGAATGTATATGTAAATGAATAGATTTCAAGAGATTTCAATTTCATGCCATAATGAAAATGAATGCAAATGATCTTTTTTATACACATACATCAAATATGAATATTTTTCAAAATTAACATAGGAAAGTGTAAGATGGTGCCAATCAGCTAAATGTTTGAATTTGTTTATTACAATAAAGGAATGAAGACTTTGGCTATAGGGATGACCTTAAATGTGTAAAAATGACTTAGTTTAGATAGCCAAGTTAGATTTGTGTTTGATAAGATCATATTAATGATCAAATTAGGAAAATTAGTTAATTAGACTAGGATTGCGTGTGCATGTTGTAATATGTTTGAAAATTAGTATTTAGTTTAGTTACGTATTAATAGTTTGGTTACGCTATAAATAAAGTTCTTATTAAGCTTGCAACATTTAGAATTCTTATTAATGGTTCAAAGGAATATTTTTAAAGTTGATTAAGGCTTGTGTTACTACATCAAAGTGTTATGTGATGATTAATGGAGTCCCTAGAGGATACTTCTCTTGTTGTAGAGGGCTTAAACAAGGTGATCCTCTCTCTCCCTACTTATTTATTATAGTGGTGAATGTTCTTGGAAGGAACCTTCAAAAGAGGCTAGACCTAAGATTAATTAAAGGGGTTAAAGTTGCCTTTTCTTTACCTCTGCCTTCTCACCAACAGTTTGTGGACGCCACTATCCTTTTTGGGGAAGCTTCAATGGTTGAGGTGGGACATTAAATGTAATAGGCCCAATATTTTACCTATTGTTTTCAACTAAGTTTTAACCCATATGGAAACAATTTAGGTTTACCAACACATAGTAAAAAAAAATTCCAATTTAATAACAAAGATGCATATTCGAAATAATCCCATTTCAAATTTCCATTGTCTAATAAAGAAACATTACATAATCCCAAGTAATGATTTCATATTAAATAATCCCAAGTAATGACTTCATATTACATAAAATTCTTCATGTATTCTTGGCAACATGGAATTGAAAACAAATGACTAGCTTAAAGTAAAAGAAACAATTAAAGTTGCACAAAGTGAATCAGATGCGAATAATTCTTATGTTGACATTTCACTTGGAAATTGGAATTATTTTGTGGCTTTTCACAATGAGATGAGAAATCCAAAGAACAAGGAAAAACATCTTGAGAAGGATAGAGAACTATATTGTAAAGTGTTGGAACTTAGACCAGAAAATGTTTATGTTGCAAATGGGGCAGCCATTGTGTTAGCTGAAAGGGGTCAATTTGATATTGCAAAGGAAATTTTTACATGGGTACAAGAAGTTGTTGCAGGAAACATCTTTGTTCAGATGCTTGATGTGTGGGTAAATCTAGCACATGTTTAATTTGCACAAGGATAGTTTTTACTTGTAGTGAAAATGTATCAAATTTGTTTGAGGAAATTCTATTTTGGAACCAACACCCAAATTTTATTATATTTAGCTTGAACACATTATGAAGCAGAACAATGGTAATATTGTAAAAGAACATTATTAATAGTAGTACATTTTGTGCCTGATTTTGGTGTTGCAATACAGGAGTTTTCAACTTCAACACTTCAACAGAAAAAATGTACTACTAATGAGGTCCATCAAGCAATGCCATAATTAATGAATGCACTCTCTGTGTCCAACCAATTGTCAGTTGTGGCAAGCCCTCATACACATGGATTTGATGAGAATAATATAGAGTTACATGTTGACTACTATATAAAAAAAATTGATGCTGCCAAACTTCATAGAGAAGTACCAGAACGTGAAGAGTAGAAAAGTCATCAAAAGCTAGAAGTAGCACACCAACTTGTCCTGGCTGATGAAGCAAAATGAAAAGCTGATGAAGAACGAAGGATTTAGATGGAAGGGAGAAGAAAGAGGAATACATTCGATGGGTGATGCAACAAGAGGAGCAATTTAAACGTGTGAAGGAATTATGGAAGAGTGAGCGTAAGGACAAGGATGATGACTATGGTGAAGTTGGTCAGTCTGAGAAGAAACGAAATAAGGATAAGGACTAGAAGGCTTATGATTCGTATATGGAGGAATCTAATGTTTCCATGGAAGATGAGGAAAATTATATGAGTGATAAGGCACAAGATGATGCAGAAAATGTCTAAGATCTTCTTGCAGCTGTAGGTCTAGAAGACTTTGATGATGGCTAGACAAATTCTCCAGTTTCAAGAAAATCACAAAGGAGACATGCATACTTTGATTCTGAAGATGATGAACCATTGCAAAAATAGAGTTTGAGAGAAGATAATGCATATCATGACGATGTCTAGGCTTCTTGAGCTTTAACCAAGCCTAAATGAAACATATTCCAAGAGAAGATGATGCATTCAATGACCATGGATAAGCTACCTCAAAATTTTAGTCAATCAAATATGCTTTGTCCCTTCCAAATCCATTTGACATAGTTAAATCAGATCTTATCAAAAACCTTAAATGAATCAACTATATGTTATCTTTTCATTTTTCCTCTTTCTTCTTTTTTATGGGCAACCTATTTTAGTCTTTATTTTAAAACATTTTATGTGTCCTTCAATGTATTATGTTTTATCTTTCTATCAGATTCTAGATTAAAAGAAGGTCTATAATTGAAAATAGATTAATTCATCTATTTTTATTTTACAATACCAAATAGGTGGATTAAATTATTTTGTTGTTAAACAAACCTTGTACAATGAAATGTCCCCTTTTCAAAATGAAACCAAGTTGAAACTCAAATGATCATCGTTCATTTCCCATGGGCCTTGGGGATTTTTCTCTTGGAAAATAGGAGTATAATAATAACTCAAGAGGATCTTAATGTCATAAAAGGGGCCACTTAAGTGTTATCATAAAATGTAATTATAATAAAGAGGACCTCAAGTAAATTGAAATTATAAATAAAGGATGTCTCTTATAATTGAAATCTATTTTAAATAATTCCTCTCAAATATCAATCAAAGGCCATGAAGGAAATTTGAAGAGTTATGTCTTTGGAGAAAAATCTATTTAAGAGAAGCTAAACAAGGAGGAGGAGGCATAATGATCAAGCATTTTATTTTTTGATTTCTACTCCTTGTTGGAGTTTTAGACTTTGGTTCAATAAACTTGATGACGAAAAATCTCTAGGAATGGAATTGGAGGATGAAAACCCGCAATTCCTTGGAGTGGTTTCATATAGGATTCACCATTTAGCTAAATTGTTAAAATTCCAAATTGATATTAATATTACACTTGTGCTGAAGGAGCATTGTGACTACTAGATTAATATTGCATTCTTTTTGGCCAAAAATATATCAAGTTTTTGGTTACCATCTGCCATATAAGTCACTGCCATTAGAGTAGGATAATGGTTTCCTTATGATCACTGGTTGTTGTTGATATATTCCATCATAGGTGTAGCTATGAAAAAGGTTTCATATAGCTAGTCACCAAATTCCACATATATAAATTATATCATTATTTCTAGGGTAGTGTTGCAAGCTGGGGCACTCATATATATGGTGGATCCATATGGTATGTGCAACTCTTGCACTATAGTCAAAACAATAATTTGAGTTTGGATTATGGTGCATAGCCCTTTAAAATCATCGTCGCATCCAAGGATCATTGTGGCGACTTCATATTTGATTTGGGTATCAAGAATATATGATCTATTATTGTTGAGGTTTTAGGATTGTTGGGATGAACATAAGTCCATATTGTATGCTTCATAACAACCTTGTTTTACTGTTCCATAGACCGGTTTGCCTATCAATACAAGTATTTGATTTATTACATTAGTATTTTTCATTTTTAGACTTTATATAATCTACAAATTGGGTCCATAATGTTGTTTATCTACACTATACTATATCTATGAAATATCTCAATTTGTGTAATAAAAAATGCTAAAAAGGAGTGCATAAAATTGGAAAATACCAAAAAATAAGAAAGTTCTAAAATTGGGGACATTACAATGTTATTAGATTTGGATCTTGCCAGCCTATGAGATTTCCTTCTTATACAGTCAAGTGATAGAGCTAACAAGTATTATCAAAGGGAACTTAGAAAAACTATCCATTTCCTAAGAATAAAAAAATAGAAACTCCTTCGAAATTTGAGGTAAAAGAAGTAAATATGGAAAGAGAGAAAAAGGTTTTGGAAGATCTTGCAGATAAATTTGAAGGGAAGTTTAACCTTATGTTAGTTATGATAGGGCGAATGTTACATATGATACATAAAAATAAGAAAATACAGAATAATGCGAGAAATTCCAACAATCAAAATAGTGAGGCAAATTCTTTGGAGCCAATAACAATAACAATAAAAAATATAGAAAAGTTAGCATAGAGAACCATGGTTGGGTTTGATGATAGGCCTCTTTTTCCTACTTTCATTTAGAGGGAAGAAGTTCATGTGAGGGAAGAAAAAAGTTCAATACAAGTTGATATTATCACATGTTATGCAAAGTATATAAATCCCCCTTTAAAGATTCAAGAAGTAACGAGTCTCATGAATTACATGAATATGAAGAGAGGTAGAAGATAAATAATTGATCCTAGGCTTCAATGAAGACAACATGACCATCAACAAGTTGAGGGAAGATAACTCTATCCACATTTAATGGTTCTAATAAATGTTTTGCTCGTGCTATGGTGCACAATTTAGAGACATATCTATCTTTGCAACCTATGATTGATGATGGTGCCATCAAATTTGTCACCTAACACTTTGAAGGCACAAAACATGAATGGTGGTTCCATGGGTTGGTTAACAAAGGTCATAGCTTGATTGACACATGATTAAATTTGCAAAAGGTTGATTGAAAGGTCTGATAGAAAATATGTTAAAGTTCATTTTAGAGAGTTGGCCAAATTTAAGCAAGAGGGAATAGGATAGATTGTACTGCTCGTGCTTAGGCATAGAAGTTGGATACATATTTATCTTTTTAACCTATGATTGATGATCGTACCATTTAAATTCACCACTTTACACTTGGAAGGCACAACACACAAATGGTGGTACCATGGGTTGGTTATTGAAGGTCATATCTTGATTGACACATATGATGAATTTTGCAAAAGGTTGATTGAAAGGTTTGATAGAAAATATGTTGAAGTTCATTTTAGAGAGTTGGCCAAATTGAAGCAAGAGGGAATAGTAGAGATATATGCGGACTGATTCTAGTAATGGTTCTTGATGCAATAGAAAGAATATTTATTGTCCTTTTCATAAAAGGGTTAACTAAACCTCTCAAGGGTTTGATTAAGACATTTGATTCATTATCTCTATAGGAAGCTATTAAAAGGGCCCTTGATTTGGAGACTATAGTTCCCAATTATAGATTTCACTCTGAAATATTCCACCTTTGGACCAATAAAAGGAAGTTTCATAGAAAGAAGAGTCTTATGCACAATCATAGAAGAACATACCACCAAAGACAAAGAGAAAATATTAGATCAAGAAAAATTAAGTCCATTTAATTAAAAAGGGCCCTAAACTTAATGTGAATATGAAAGAAATATTACAACACTAAATCAAGGTAACATTAGGCTTATTTTATTATTAACTATTCCCAAATTAAGTGTGAAAAGGGATACTTCTTCCTACACTATATTTTACGCCCACTTTAATGAGAGTATGACCCCATGTCAAACTCACAATAAATTAGACATTCAAGACACTTATGTATGTAGAAATGAAAATGATACACAATCATACAAAGTGAAAGACTAGGAAGATCAAGCCTAGACTGTCCAACGCAATGTGGAACACATCTAAGCTATCAGTTTTCACTCACTCCAAGGTAGCAAAAATTCAAGATGTCCACTAGGTGATTCTTCCAATAAAGTGTCTCAATGAGAAAGTCATGCCTCTGTGTTAGCTCTCACCATATAATTATAAATTCATGCCTCTTTTTCAACTTCTCATTGTACTAACCATACCAAAGCTATCCCTTTGATAACTTCAATAAGGCGTCACAAAACAACAAAAAACATAAAAGGGATGGAAAATGAGAGAATCATATTAGGCTCTCGTACCATATCAAAGCTATCCTCCTGAGAACTACAAAAAGGAACCACAATGCAAGGCTCCACAGGAAAACAAGGTGTGTTATTATAGGTGGCCTTTTATTTTAGGGTTTGAGCTTCACAAGGTTAGAAAGTTGTGTTATGCCAAACACACATATATAAGTTTTCAATCAAATGGATTTCACTTAGTTTGTGTAAGATCTTCCTCTTAGGGGTCATCGTGTTTAATGTCTCTAAGAGAGGAGCAAGAGTAAAATATTCACAACTTAGGTAATGTAGTGCGTCGTATCACCACCAAGAGGAAATTTGTACACTAAGACATATTGCACTCTTAGAGGACATCAAACCCAATGACACCACCAAGAAAAGGATGCATCACAAGAAAAAAGAAAATTGCACCATGAAATATGATAAATGCTAAAATATATTATCAATGTATGCCCCCACTTTAAAGTGGTTGCTAATACTATTGTTGTGAGTGATTTCTTTAAAGTGGCCAATGTTTAATCCTATGACATGAGAGCTTACTTGAAAAATCCCTATGCCAATTCATATGTTTCCAAAATAAAGTTACGTCAAGAAAAAGGAGGGAGGGGTTTCCCCCAAAAATACATAAGGGATCTATGGATTCAAATATATCTTTTCTGTAATGTTGTTATAGAGCTCAAAAATGTCATCATTCCACATATACTCATATAACTAGAAGAATGACACAAAGAGAGGGAAAACAAAGAAAAATAATTTTGGGTCAACATGGAAGAGACCTAAATTTTTTGACACCTTGTGTCATCCCCAAAAGTAAAACACAAGACAAATGAAAAAAGTAAAATGATTACAACATATAGAAGAATGTAGATACATATAGAGGAATACACAAAAAGAAAGAGAGATACACCAAATGAAACAATACGTGGGATCACATTACACACATGCAATCATGTAAAGAAACATTAAAAAGAAAATAATGCAAGGTACTAGTAAGGCACATGTGAGTCAACCTATAATAGTTCATTCACATCCCAATCTCGTTCAGTATATAATGAAGGTGGACAAATAGCCAAAGGGACAATGACAAGTGCCGAACTAGGGGAAGCACCAAGTTCAACACTCTTATCACCATTTAAGTTCATGGAAGAAGAGAACAACTAATTCAACTCATCATGCACTTGTTCATCAATCTTTATAATATCAATATCATCATCTAAATTAATCACAACAAGAGGTTGAATGATAATATCCATGGAAGGTTCTTGTTTACTTTGTGGTGAGGTTATAGAGTCATCATGCATTGCTTTAGGAAAGTTCAATTTTTGATATTTTATGTTGCTCTTTTCTTCTTTAGTTTGTAACATACAAGCAATAGCACAATGTCTATGCCTACGCTCTCTATCATTTTGATTTCATTTCAATCTATTGTCAATTTGTGATTGTGAAGGAGTGGGTTTGTCAACTATAGGTTTCTTTTCTTCCCTTAGGGGAGGAACAAAAGGAACCATAGGAGGTTGTTCCAACACTTTCTCTTTGGATTTGTAAACTTTCTTGATTTTAGGAACAACAGGATTGTTTTTCTTGTCTTGTGGTCTCTTATAGAAGATAGTAGGAGGATTTTTCATAGGTTGATCTTGGATATTTGGAAGGAATTTTGGTTCAATCATGGGTTGAGGCATATTTATAAGGGATAATTCTACTATGTTCTTTTCCTTAAAATTTTGGTATGCTTTGAAAAAGTAGTCCTCATAAGGTCTAATAGGTGAAAAATAGGCTCGGGCCAAAAGAAATCCAATGAAAAGTTCCCATGGGAAGGCACAGGATTAAAGCCACTATGGTGTACATTAAATATCTCATTTCCAAAGGGAAAATTCAAAACTTTATACACAACTGACGGGATGACATTCATGGAGTGAAGTCATGGATAGCCTAACTTCACACAAAATTGGTCCGACGATGGGATGATGGTGAATGAGACACTTAATTTTTTCGGTCCTAATTTTAGAGGGAGATTTATCGAGCCAATCATAGGGCTAGAAAAACAATTATGAGTTTTGATCGCTACTTTCAGTTTTTCATATGTATCTTGATAGAGTTCATGCACAAATAGTGTTGGAAGAATTAAGAAGGAGACCTCCATTTTGTTGTCTTTGTTGTCATTGATGCCAACATTGTTTGGTGACTGATTTTTTGCTCATTCAGTAAACTATGTTTGTGATACATTGATCCAATAATTTGGTTTGGAATCACTCTTAGTAGAATATCGGCTCATATGATTTTAGTATGTTATTTAGGACTATTAGATGCAACCGTGGTCAAGGATTCAACAATTTTAATTGAATAAGTTGGAAATTGTAAATGATAGTTGTTCAACCTATAGGATTTGGGTTGATTTTCTTCTGGAAAACTTGCACATGTGCACATTTCATGAAGGTTTAAAGACTTACTTTTTAGGTTGAGGCTGACCTAAAACATGTATTGCATATTGTATTTTGAACACCAAAGAAGTTTTTGTTTTGAAGTTGACAAGATATTTTGAGTTAAGTATGCTTACATCCAATTAGGCCAACCTAATTAATGTACGAAGATGTAATCGTGTATATATATGAAACATCATTTGTACTAAATACACACACACATGTACACATATAGAGATAAAGATGATAAGAAGTGATGATGTGAGATATGTGAAAGTGATAGTGTGTGAAGTTGTTGATAGTTGTTATATACCTACAAACCAATGCAAGACTTTTATTTTCCAGAGCTTAATTGGAATTGTACTCAACACATAGAAGGTGCATTCTATTAGTTCATATTTTGGCAGTGAGCCACATTCTTTTGTAATCATCTTCAAGTTGTGAGCCTTTCAAGGATAGTGTGTCCTGATAGTGTACCCTATAATATCTTATGACCCATTATAATATATTTTGAGTTAATTCTCATTGTGGTTTTTCCCATTTTGGGTTTTCCAAGTAAAAATATTGGTGTATATGAGTTGTGTGATGTTATGATCCCTTTCATGTTTTTATTTACAATTGCTTCTAGATATGTTTTAAAAATTGGATGGTTAGTAATCAAATGGTTTTATAGAATACTGACTCTTAGTATTTTGTGTGGTCAACAATTGGCATCAGAGCTTGGTTCCTTTAGAAAATTTTAACAGCTTAAGGAAGATCTTGAAGTTTGAACACATGGCTTACAAAAAGTATCATGTTCCTCCAGAAGAGATCTCTATAATTGAGGAACTCCATGTTGCTCTTGAAGATCTGGATAAAAGTGAAGATGAGAAAGAAAATTTGAAAGAAAAATTGAAAGAAGCAAATGAATGCATCATAAAATTAAGAGAGCAAATCAATAAGTTCAAAGAAATGCATATAGAAGTCAGTGATCAGTTGAAGAAAGTTAATGAATACATCACTAGAGTGAAGGTGCAAGTGGAGTAAAATAAAAGAATTGAAGAATGTTAGAAAGTTGAAATTCAGAATGAAATTGACGAATGCACAAAGCTTGAACAAGAAGTGGTAACCCTAAGATCTAACTTGGAGAAAGCAAGAGCTCATGAAGAAAAATTCAAGACAAGTACTACGATGGTTGATGAGTTGCTCGCATTTTAGAAACCAGCTAAGGATAAAGGTGGTCTAGGACTTGAAGAAGGAAAAAATTCAAAGGCAAATCAGATTCCCAATAAAGTGGACAATCAAAGGAAGATTCAAGGCAATAATAAATAGTTCAAGAATCAAAGTAGCAATAACAGAAGGATTCCTATTCGAATACCTAATGCTCAAAGGTACCCATCTTTTAATGACATTTATTTCCAGTTTGGTCAAATAAATGTTGTATGCTACACTTGCAACAAACTAGGGCATATCTCAAAATTTTACAAAAGCAAAATTGGGAAGAAACCTAATCCAGAACAAAAGAAAAAACATGTGAACAAAGTGGATCCTAACGAAGTTAGAAAAGAAATGGAGAAGATTTGGAAGAAAAAAGAACTCGAGAATAAGGATGAATTAAATGCATCTGTACCTACATCTGGTGCTGATACTTCTTCTAAACACTGAACCTAGCAGTGGCTTCAAGAGGAGCACTGACAAACAAATCTAACAAACCCTCGATATATTAGGTGTCAAGCAGTGACACGAGGGTATATGATGTAAGGTGTCATTCTGAAGATGTTGAAGAAGTTTCTAGCAAAAAATATGAAAATTTGGAGAATTATGGAGCATTTTAGGATTTAAAGTGTATTTTACATAATGTTTATCAACTTTTGAAGTTGGAATGCATTTAATGCAAAATCAGGGAAAAATTCATAAGACATAAAGTGAGAAACTAAGTTGAGTTAAATAAAATTTTCACAATTGGGAAGAAGCGAAGTGAACTGAAGAGATTTGAAAGCAATACAAAGTATTTGGTATCAAACCCTAGTTTTCGACAAAGCTTGAAAAGGTATTTACTGTTATTTGAACTTTGTGGGTTTTAATTGAAGCAACTTTTTATAAGCATATACAAGTAGGTTGGGGAAAAGAAATGGCCATTCTCACTATTGTGGAAGGTACTGAGAGACCTCGACCCAAATTCAGAAGGTATTCCTAGAAAGTCTATGAAATGGATCCCGTGGGTGTGTTCTCACACATTTCAAGTAGTGTCCTTCCCACTGAAGACAATAGAACATATATTGATTAGAAGTTATAAGAAGTTAACCACCAAGAACTTAGAGATATATGGACAGATGAATTGATAGGAGACAATCACTCTGTAAAACTCGATTATAAAAACCCAGTGTAGAAGAAGTTAGGTGTTTGGAATTGGTTTCCTAACTTCTCAAATGAGATAGATGCTAAATTTTTTAAGATGGAACTTAGTAGGACACATGATAATTTTGTGTGGACAAGCGTAGTTGGATTAATCACAAAGGAAGTAATCCAAGTTGTAAGTAGTCTCTATGCCACTAGACCCATACTAGTGCTAAAAGCTACAAAAAATGATGCAGTTATGAAGCTAACTAGAGCCACATTTGATAGGAGAGATTTGAATACTAAACCCATTGCAAACCCAACCATAAGATATGTTGTTGTTATGATCGGATAGAAAATATACTTTACTAACCAAGGGAATTTTGTGTTAACTACAACAATTCATACTGCATATGAAATGGTAGTGAATGGGAGAGATTATGATTTATGTGAGTTGCTCCAACTGCAACTTATGGAGGATCTGAGCCTGATTAAGTCAAAGAAACACTCTTTTAAGTTTGGTACATTGGTAGTTTGTCTACTGTTCTACTTTTTGAGGGAGTTACCGAGAAAGAAAAATATTATATGGGAGCGCAATAAGATGGTTGCACATCAAATATTTGAACACCTGCACAGTCTTGGATATTTTAGAGCACAAAATAATGCTTTGACTACATTCTTTGCAATTTTCTAGAATGATATGCATGAAAGAGAAAGAGTTCCCAAAAGCCTAGTGAAGAAGTCTGTAAAGGACATAACTTTTCTTGTAAGCACTGATGAATGCATCATAGAAGCAGTTGAACCCATAACTCTAGATAGAACCTCTAGGATATGAGGTTGATGAAAAAATTGTTGAGAGGTTCTGTTGGGTCTCAAAAACGCAGGTTTGAACCACGAGAGGTTTCCAAGCTCTCACAATGCTTTTGGCCAACGTATAGGGCCAATTAATGCAATTGAACCTTCTACTCTTAAGGCTCTACTAAACCTAGGAGGGTGTACCTATATGAATGATGCAAATTTGAAACATATGTTCCCTATTTGAGAAATCTATTCACAATGGCAATTGGAAGTGAATAGATAAAATCACTACAACTACTCCTACTACATAGAAGAAAGAATTTATAAATGTTGCTTTTCATAAAATATTTGTCTTCTGGGCTATGAAAGATCAAGGCCTTCTATCCACATGGGCAATGGAGTCAAAAATTAATAATAATATGTGTTTTCCTCTTTGGCTTAACTCTAGTTGTTAGGCACTTTAAAAAATGAGACTCTATGACTGGCATAAAAATTCATTAATTTATGACTTGTATAATTTGTACTGGAATGTTTCCTCACCTGGTTCTTCTTTAACCATCCAAAAGAAATCTTTAAATCACTGTGAATTATTTAAAAGAGTTCAATTTTGACTTGTAGACACCAGTTAATTAAATCACACAAAATGGGAATACATTTTGATAAATCAGAAATATACTTGATATACTGATTTAAACAATAAAAGACCTCAAGTTGGAGACAACCAGATAAATAATATGAATTAATACATCACAACACCTGAACACCAAAAATAAATTCACTAGTTTAAAACATTATCTCCATTACTTCAAGAATTTTTTTACATTATTTCCAGTCCCAATCTTTATTTTCTGAAAAAAACCACTATCCTAGCTCCTGCCCTTTTCTAACTAATTTTTCTATACATTTATACAATACATCTCAAGGGTCACGACCCTTCATGTACCCATTACAACCATTGATATTATTTGATAGAAATTAAAATATTTAATTAAATTGCCTTATCAGCAAATTAAATAATTTTAAACTATAGTCTGCCTTTTATTTTATCACTTTATACTTTACCCGCTCTTTACATTTATTTTCATTTATTGCTGTGAAGCTGCTTTATGTTTACCACTCAACCACGGTCAACTTTTTGTCTTCCCATGGTGTTGTGGTGTTTGAATTTTTCATGACCTTTTCTTTCTATCGCTTAACCGCGGGTTTCATTTCTGCTCCTGGCGGTATGTCGGTGACTATCTTGTTGCTATCTTCTACCGTTTATCACCTTATCGCAATCTTCACTTTACCTCCCTGCACTATGGCGGTGTTTGACTTTTGTCAATGACCCATTCCTCCCACCACTCTACCATGGTCTGCCTTTTCACCATTGGTGGTACCGCAGTGGCATTTGTCATTATCGTATACCGTTAACCTCCTTACCGCGGTCTCGGTCTTAACCATCGACGGTATGGTGGTGACAGTTCCTCGTGGCTATCTCCATTGTTACCTCCATGTCTATTGTGCCACTACAGTCTTTGAATTGACTGCCAGCAGTACCGTGGTGGTTCCTTTGACTGTTGCCTCACTGCTTACTGACCCCTTACTCCAGTCCCACACTTTGCTTGGTGACCCTCCACGGTGTAGCGGTAAGGGTTACCTTGACTACTTTAAACTATTATTGCCACACCGCGAGCCATTTTGTGGAAGGCCACGGTAAAGCGGTAATATATGATGGATTATAAAGACCTTAAAAGTGGTAATGGTATAAGGTAATTTTAGCATTTTAGCAATATGGAGGGGGAAAAAATGAACTTTTATGAAAAAGAATAGAAAAATACAAGGTTCAATTGGATGATAAGGTCATAGAATTTCAATGAAATTTCTTGTTCTAATAGGTTCATTGAAATGTTGTTAAGTAGTCCAAGGGATCCCTCTCCACCCCGACATGGAATGTATGAAGAAAAGTGAAGTGCACTTAGAAACTTCTGCATCCCATAGATAAAATATGACAAAAAATAATGTTGCATTCTCTAAGGATGATATAGATTAATTAAAGGAAGCTCTTGATGAGAGGAAGACCAGATCAACAGAACTGTCCTCTAGACCCAAGAAATTAGGAAGAATATCTTATGCTACTATGCCTACTTCTAGTGTTGCTACAATAGAGAAATGAAAGAAGAAAGCCTACAATAATCTTGCATTAGTTGATGTAACTCCCTCCACCAGACCTAGTACTTGTGCTTCTAAAAGAAAGAACATACCCCCTATTGCACCATATGTTACTCTTAGAAGAAGAGTAAAGAAAAAGGATAATAGGAAAATAAACCTAAGCAATGTTGTTTAGGAGAAAATAGATCTTGGATTGCAAGAAGAGCAACAGTTGAAGAGGAATACAAGGAGCCATACTTCCACTAGCAATGAAGAAGCATAAACTAGAGTCAATATCTCAACAGATGAAGAGAAAAAGGAAGAGGAGAATACTTTAACAATTTGTGTGCATGAGAAGAAGAATGAAGAAGGCACATTAGATCCTAAGGAGAACATGCCTAGCTCTCCTCCGATAAGTGATCAACCATCTCTAAATCTAGAAGCCTTATTGAGTAATATGATAGACTCTGATCTTTTTCTGATTGTTGAGTTGTTTGATAAAGTCAATATTGAAGATAAGAAAACCATTATTAATGCTTTCATTCAGTATATAGTTATTTGCAATGTGAGTATGGAAACTATCTGAAACAAAGTGACTAACAATGTTTAGGAAGCATTAGTACAAAGAAGGCACAAAACTTTAGATGTTGATGATAAGATGAAAACTGATGCCTTGAACTCTTATGGTTCCTCCTTGTCTGAGGAAGAGGCTGCTAATTTGTTAAAGGAATGTTCTACATTGTTTAGAGTCAAAAAAAGAGTCAATATGCTTATGACTAAGGAGAAAGATAGTGTATAAAAGGTAAGACAAGAAACTTTGGACACAATCAAAAATTTGGCAAGGAATTATGGAACAAGAATCAGTTCTTCATCCCATACAACTCAAGTACAAGAGCATGTTAATATCACAGAAGTAATGGATCATCCAATTTTGGAAAGTGTTGGTGAAATACATGATGTTTTGGAGACACCCACCCCTCTGAATGGTATAGAGGAGACTACCAACAAACATACTGAAGATCAACATAAAGATGATATCGGTAATGTACCAAAAGAACATCATGAATCTACTGGAAACACTGATAAGAAAGATAAGATGAAAATGAAGGGAGAAAGAGTAAAAAGAACAATAATGATAAGGATGATGAGGATAAAAAGGAGAAAGAAAATAAAGATAAATCTTTTGGAAAATCCTCCGAAGAAGAATAATAAGAAGAAAAAGAAGAGGAAAAAGAAGAAGAAAAGAAGGAAGAGGAAGACAAGAAAGCAACTCAGGTTGAAAGAAGTAAAGAAAAAATTCACAAGGCTATCAAGCTATTAAAGCCAACTAGAGAATCATTTGAAAGAACTCTCAAAGGTTGACTGACAAGGCAAAGAAGACTCCAACCAGTGCTACCACCTCGGTTAATTAAGCTGCCATCACATCCAAGCTATTTAGATTTAACTAATATTGCACCAAGTGAGAAAATAAAGATTTGTGGTACTTTTCTCAATTTTGTTACACAAGAAACTCCTAAAACTTATCAGAAAGGAAATGAATTGATAAATGAAGCTATTAGAGCTTTATAGGAGATAGCCCCCGGTGTCACCACTGATGATTCTTTAACACCGATTGAGAACTTAAAGTTTGTAGTTGACTTTGTCAAGGAATATACCTCTAATCTTAAGGTATAGACTATGAAAGAGGCAAAGTCAAGTCTTCTAGAGAATAGGTTACTGATTGTACAAGATAAGTGTGCAATTGCACATGATAGAGTATTGCAAAGATTGAAAGAGGTAAGAGACTATGATGTAGAAGCTCAAATATTATTTGCTTACTGCATGCGGTGGCCTGATGCCACTCAAGGTATTAAGGAATTAATGGACTCATTAGAGTCTTAGGTGATCCCACAATACTGGTTTACAATTTTTGGGCAAACTGGACACTAAACTGATTTTTTAAAACTAAATCTTCACTTTCAGGCTCCTATTGCGGCTAAACCGTGAGGAATTTGAAGATGATGCAAACTAATGATTTGTGTCGTTTTGTCTATAGATTTTAGATATATTTTTTTCATAGTTTTTGGAATTAGATTGCACTTCAATTTCCATCTCCTTTGAAAACTAGATTTTAGAAAAAACATCATTTTTAAAAAGTGACGCTCACTGTATACAACATAAAAAAATTTGTGTGAAGGATAAAATTCTATTTTTTTCAAACTTAGATTTGTAACTACAGTATCTAGCACAGTCATTTGGTTTCATAGTGTTTTATTAGATATTTTTTCCTTAATCAAGGTTTGAATTCAAACCAATTACAATTTAGACATAGGCGGATTGTATACAACATAATTTTTTTTGTATGTATCGAAATTCAATTTTTTTTTAATGGATCAGGGACATCAATACCCAGCCCGAACATATTTTTTAATTTTTTTTTTGATAATCTGCTATTTTTCCACATGTGTAGAACAAAGAGCTTGATTTTTAGTGAAAAACCTATGTTAAATAAAACTAAAAAACAAATACATAATAAAACCAAAACATATTAAAATTATATTCGTTGGATAGATCGTTTCGAGGACTACCATGATCATTTTAAATGAATTCATTTGATCCCCTAAAAGGTAAATCAAAAGTGATTTTTTATCAACATTTTGGTAGGTGTAAAGGAGACTCCGTTCTTGGTATGGTTTAAAACTAGTAGGGTTCTATCTAAGGGGGTTTGATCTAAGGTGGTTTGATCAAACCCTCTTCAATTGGAATCCTTAAAATGGAACTTTTTAAGGCTTAAATAATTATATTTTAAGGAAAAAATCAGAATCTCCCAAAAATTGTAAACCAACTTTGTGGGATCACCCTCTCAACTTGTTGATTCCTCCAGAGAATACAAGGTTGCAGATGATAGAAACTACATTGGTTGGACTTCTATTGTAGACCTTCAAAAGAAGTTTTTAATTTGGAGAGGCAAAAAGAAGATGCAATAAGGTGGTTTGGATAGCTTGGAGATCTAGTTATGTCCAGACATATTACCATATCAAGTGCCTTGGCAGATGCAGAAAAATTGGAGAAGATGAACATCATTCCTTCCACTCGAGAAGAAGAAGAAGATTGCCTAATGGAACTGGAATTATTGCATAAATCTCTTACCATAGAAAAAGGGATTTGGGATGATGACAAACTGGCTTGGGAAGCAATTTCCAAGGAGTTACAAGGTGCCCCTAGTTCTTGATTAAAAGTATTTGTTTTACCCTTTGTCCTTGATGTCAAAGGGGGAGAAGGTTCTATATGGAGAAATTTCAATGTAAATAACATTTTGGGTTTAAATATAGTTTTGTGTTTTTGTATATTTGAAAGGGGGAGTTGAATGATTTGATGTCACATAATATTGGTTTTGAAGCAAGCTTCATTTTTGGCACATGTTTCCATCAATGACAAAGGGGGCGATTGTTGGAAGAATGAAGAAGGAGACCTCCAACTTGTTGTCTTTGTTGTCATTGATGCCAACATTGTTTGGTGATTGATTTTCTACTCGTTCGATAAACCATGTTTGTGATACATTGATCTGGTAATTTGGTTTGGAATTTCTCTTAGTAGAATACTGGCTCATGTGATTTTATTATGTTATTTAGGACTGTTAGATGCAGTCGTGGTTAGGGATTCAACAATTTTAGTTGAATAAATCAGAAATTGTAAATGATAGTTGTTCGACCTAAAGGTTTTGGGTTGATTTTCTTCTGGCCAAATTGTACATGCAATGCACATTTAATGAAGGTTTAAAGAGTTCCTATTTAGTTTTGAGCCGACCTAAATCATATCTTGTATATTTTTTTTTAGCACCAAAGAAGTTTTTGTTTTGAAGGTGACAAGATATTTTGAGTTAAGTATGCTTACATCCAATTAGGTCGACCTAATTGATATATGCAGATGTAATCATGCATATATATGAAACATCATTTGTACTGAATATATACACACATGTATAAACATAGAGATAGAGATGATAAGAAGTGATGATGTGAGATGTGTGACAAAGTGATAATATGTGAAGTTGTTGATAATTGTTGATAGTTTCTATATACCTGCAAACCAGTGCAGGAATTTTGTTTTCCAGAGATTAATTAGAACTATAATTAGTGCATAGAAGATGCATTCCATGAGTTCATATTTTGGTAGTGAGCCACAATCTTTTGTAATAGTCTTCAGGCTGTGAGCCTTTTAAGGACAATGTATCCTGGTAGTGTGCCCTGTAATATCTTATGATCCGTTATAATATATTGTGAGTTAATCCTCACCATGGTTTTTCCAATTTTGGGTTTTCCATGTAAAAATATTGGTGTCTATGAGTTGTGTGATGTTATGATCCCTTTCATGTTTTTACTTATAGTTGTTGCTAGAAATTTTTTAACAATTGAATGGTTATTAATTAAAGGTTTTGTAGAATACTGATTCAACCCCCTCTCAGTATTCTGTGTGTTCAACAAATAAGAATTATTCAGCGATCACTTTCTCAACATAGATGAGATCAATTAATATCCCATTGGTAGGCTTGTCATTAATTCTTCCATATATGTAAAGAGGACCATCAGGTGCATATTTGATTATGTCATTTTGTGAAAAATAAATATCAAGGAGCATTTTGGTTTGGCCCGTACAAAGTTTATCTTCAATAAACGACACCATTCTAATCATTTCTTCCTCATTATCATCTTTTTTGTTTTCATCATCCATCTCAACATTCATCACATCATTCTTTGTTTCACTAGCTTTGACAAATGAAACAGTGTGTTTCAGAATGGGATTGATAAATATTTGTAAGTTTTGGTTAGGAGGAGCTATGGACTTATTACCTTGATCATTCACACCTCCAATTATAAGTTGATTATTATCAATGAGGTCTTGCACAAGATGTTTAAGATGATTTCAATATTCTATATCATGTCCATTTTGTTGGTGGTAATGGCAATAAGAATTTGATCTATAGTTTGAAGGTAATGGTTAATTAGGATTAGGAGCTCTGATAGAAGGTAGGGAAATCATATTCTTTTTCACGAGCTGCAATATGATACTATGAAGGGTGTCGAGTAGGGGGGTAAATTTTCTATTCCTATCTCCAAAGGAAAAAGGATTTGTCATCTTTATAGTAGCCAATTGGTTATCGACTTGTTGATTTGGTTGAGGGGAATTAAGTTGTAAAAATCCCCTATTGTATTTCTTGAAAGGTTGGTAACTATTTTGAGATGCGGATTCAGATTTTTCAGAATGGCTAGGGGGATTTTTCACATCACAACCATAAGCTAAATTTTGATAATCATGAAGGGTTGTACATAACTGTGTGAAGGATGGGAGTTTCAATATTTCTAGTTTGGTTTGGATTTTGTTTTGTAAATTGGCAATAAGCATTCGTTGAAGGTCGGCATTAGGAATCTTAATTTTTATTTGTGAATAAAGAATTTGATATCTCGCTATGAAATCAATAACCTTTTCACAATCCTTTTGTATACATGTCATTAAATCAACTAGGGTCATATTGGGAGTCATGTGAATGTGGAAGTGGTTGTAAAAGGAATAGATAAGATCATTGAATGAACCAATTTAATTAATCAGTAAGGAGAAAAAACACTCTAAAGCAATATCTTTCAAGGACCTAGGGAAGAGTTTAGCCAAGAGCTTATCTTCAGAGATAAAATCACTACATAGAGTTGTATAAGCAGAAACATGGTTAACAGGATCTCCTTGATAGGCTATCATTAGGTCCTAGTACTTTAGAATAATTGAATGTCAATTAGTCGACTGGGCAGTGTCCAAGGTAGTTTGCAGAAGGAGATTATTTGGATAACTCATTTTATTTTTTTTTGTTTTTCTTTTAAACTACAGAAATCAATTCTAGTCTAAGGCCATTACTATTTAACTAGAAAATAATCTTACTCTAAGAAAAACCACAGGTACTAAATTAAAAATCATAAGAAAACTAATTTAGAAAGCATTATGACTAAAATAGAAAGCATGGAATCAAGCAAACTAAACAACTGATATACTACGGAAACAAAAAAGTAAGTGAATAGATAATGAAACATCTTTTAAATAGTAAAATATTTTATCAACTACGAAAGGTAACTTGCACAAATAAAAAAAAATGGTGCTCCGGAACTTCAGAATCCACTCTTAACAAACTTAATTACTTCCTACTGAACATATATCTAGCTTTAACAAATGAAACAACAAAACAGAAAGAAAAATACTTATCTATCTAAGCTAACTTCCCTCAAGTGGCTAGCTTGCGGGTTAACACTTCGTCTTTAAATCACATAAGCTGTAGGCTCTCAAGTCCTTTCATTACAAACAATCATCATCATTCAAAACTCAACAGTTTACCAATAGACATAAATCAGGTAACTCATTTCAACAGTATTTTGAAAAACCATATGAACAACATAACGATACTTTATTTGTCTTATTCATCCTTTTTTGAGGTTATATTCTTATAGATAACTTTATAAATAAATCCTAAATTTAAGATGGCATGGATAGCCATTGAAAAAGTCCTCCTCAACTTAAAACTAACTTTGATGTCTTTAAAACTCATAAACAAAGAGCCATAAAGTTTTAACAACAAAAATTTAAAGAACAAAAACTAAATCTTCGGTGCATCATCCATGCATCTAGGAGTGGGTTCACAACATTACTCTTGAGGCATGTGCTGGATAAACTTCTATAATAGCCGCATGATGACTTGTTATTCCCTACAAAAATGCTCAAGTTAACCCATTAAACTTTTTTTGGTAAATTTCCTCAGTTGATCAAAAGAAAGAAAGAAAGCATAATTTCCCTTAAAATAAGAAATTACTTCTGCTAAAGTTTAATAAATTGGCACAAGCTTTAGTTTGTATTAGAAAAGGTAAGCTTTCCAAATTTTATTATGATGAGGTTATTTTTACCTCATCTCTTCCTCCCCTACCTAATTTTTGGCAGGTCCTCTCGCTCCATAGTTAAATCCTTGAGTCTTATTCCATTCCTCATAAAGAGTACTGAGATCATGTGTCTCCCTGGTTGATGCATCGAAAGCTTCAGGGTTATGAATGAATCCTTTGTGAAACATTAAATTCTCCCTCCATTCACTGAAAAGTATGTCATTCTGATCTGTGGAAATATTGAAGGTCGGGGGTGGATTGAGTAGCAAGGGAGGTCTATATTTCATTCCTATCCACTTTGTCCTCGGAGTCTTCAGGATTTTAACTAAGGCATCTGCCCTTCTGAATGACCACCTAATATTTAGAGGAGAAATAACCTCTCTTTTCTTTAAGTAAGCTGGTAGAGGGGTGAATCTTTCTTCGCAAGCATGCCATGCTTTTCTTATCAACTTCTGTCCATTTTCCATGAAATTATCATAACACAGCTTGAGGTTGTTTTCATACCTTTCCTTCATTTTATTATTAACCAAGAGAGACAAAAATGTAGCTTTGAACTCATCAAGCCTTGAATTTGGGGACCTTATTTGGAGATCCACTGTTTTCTCTGCCTGTGCAAAAATTTTTGTCCGATCTTTCCAATGAATTTGATTCCTCATGGTGGAGAGAAATGCTCTTAGTTCTACCTCTGCAACAAACAAGTTGATAAAGAGATCTGTATGATTTTCTAATTACAAGTCATGCAAAAAGAATTCAAAAACTAAATCTTGGTCTTCAGAAGTTGATTCTACAAATATTTTAACAAACTCTTTATCATTAGGCTCATAGGGCTGATCATTATAGATCCTAAACAATTTCCATCTTAGCCATTGTTCATTAAAAAACATTGAGTAAACTCTTGATGGTCTTCTACAATTTAGTAAACAGCCCACTAGTTGACATGCATCCTGCTTCCCTCTGTAGACCCTGTGAAATGATTCCTTCAGGAGCACCAGTTCCTTCTTTAGCCTATAATTTTCAGCTTGGATATTCCTGAGGAAGTAACACTTTTCCATCCATTTCATTAGCAAAGGTGAAATATGGACCTAGAACCAATCAGTTACAACTGGCTTAGTCTGAATTTCTTTGGACTCCATTTGAGGTTTTACAATGCATTCCTTCAAGTCCTGTTCTAGTTCAACTACCCTGCTGATGGAAGCGTTCAACTCTTTAGTTTTTATTTTCTTATCCTCCTCGAAAACTGTGAGCATGAGAATTTTTTTTTGTTTTATTCTTTCCATCTCCACATCTTAATTTGTTTGCAATGTCAACACTATAAGTTTTATGCTTTTGATTATGTTCTTGCATTTGCTCTTGTAACTTATAGATTAATGAGTCCTTTTCTTGCAATTGAAGCTTTAAGCCCTTTATTTCTTGATCTCTTTTATTTATTATAGAAATTTGCACTGTCAATTCTTCTTTATGAAATTCTATAAGTTCGTTACTTTTAGACAATTGTCTTTGTAAATCATCAATTTCTACTTTACACTTTTCTAATTCAGCAATGGCACTACTTGTTTCAGCTGTTTCAATAATTTTATTCATAATGGGTGACAAATTTTCTAGCACACCGCCATCCCTCTCAGGTTCTCTTCCTTGAATCTCATCATTGAAGATTTCCTCCACATGTGCAGAGTGGAAAGGAAACTCTTCACCTGAATCTTCTTTATTTAGGGGTACCTCCTCTTCATTGGCAAGCTCTGAAATTTATATGGGCTCAGGTGGCCGCTTATGTTTTTTTTTTTTTGTGAAATTCCCTCCTTACCCTGTATTGGGGTTTCAGAGAATTCAAAAGCTAACCACTTACTCCTTCTGAGTGGAGGTAATTCTTTTGAAAATGATGGGTGTTCTATTTTTTTCCTTTTTCTTCTTTCTGGGTTTACTTGTGTCAAAATAAATAATATCAACCTGTTCTGATAGGTTGGGGGTTTTGAATTCATCCCGAAGAAGGTTGGAAAATCCTCACCAGCAATGGTGGGATTAAGAGCTTCCGGAGATGAATATCCCTTAGGGGAAATTGCTCTGGATGGAGGAATAGCCTGGTGGGACGGTTCCCCTAATTCTATGGTTCTTGCATTTTCAAGTGTCTCCATTTTCTTTAAAAACTTCTCCCATTTTCCCTCAGGTTTCTTATAGAAATGGTACTTGCAGATTAGCTGAATTAACCTGTGATGTTTCAAAGGTCTAGTCCCTATTTTATACCTTTCTATGGAAGTGTTTAAGGAATCATACAAGAATTCAAGCATGTTAACCCTAAGAGATGGGCCCTCCTTCCCGTGACGTAAATGTATCAACATACGAAAGGTAGGTCCTACAACTACAACTAGCTGACCGTCACAAGTAAAATAATTTATAATCCATGTAGCGGCATTTCCCCAGGGTTCTAATATGGAGGTTCTTTGAAACCCTTTATTTTGTCCCCTGGTACTTATTACTACCATTGGGTGTGGGTCTCCCTCTCTAAGAAATAATTCATATAATTTCTGGTACGTAATTTGAGAGGTTTCTTTTATTTTTATGCCTGTATTCTCTAAACCAGATAAAAGGGAAATAATTTTTGAACTTACCTTGAAATGCTTCCCATGAAGTACCACCTCGCCCTTAGTGTAGTTCTCAGCAAAAGAGCTTACCAACTTTTCGTTATAGCCCTCAAATTTTTTGATGAAGTTTAACCACCCTGCTTCCTCAAACAACCTGGAGATATTGCTCAATCTCAACAATTTTTCTATAGAATCCGGCTCTGAATTTATTTTACCACCCCCCATTTCCTTATTTCACATTTTGCAAAAGATTTTAAGTCTGAAACAAAGCTTTCACGTAGGTTTTTGAAAATATTTCCTCTAAAATCACTTATTTGTTTTATTTGCAGCTTACTCTTCAATGATTTCCGATCTGCATGGAGGCATGCGAAAGGATTTATCATACAAGTAGTTGATCACCGACTGGCACAAATTGCTAAATTGGGAGTGAAATTCGTGCCAATTAATTATTCTTTATTCAAAAATAACTACCTACTTAAAGCGAAAATTAATACTTACTTATGTTATGTGATCGTTTGAAGATCTTATACCTTACATATTTGACAGGATGACATGAAGGAATTTGCTGAGGTGACGGAGAAGTTATTTTGATATGGGTGTAAAATTCTATGGGGGACAGAGCTATCAATGAGGAGTATGGAATTGGGTGGCTTACTTATGACTAAATAAAAAATAGAAAGACAAATGTATGAGATATTCTGGCAAAAGAATCGTGAAATTTTTAATTTTTTGAAAAAGGTGGTGGAAAACAAGCAAATAAGTTTCGGATCACGCAATTTAACAACGCGCTCGAAACAAGTGAATAAGTTTTGAAGCATTGGTATAAGGTGCAACTAGAATGAGAATGAAATGGAGGTTTTAGAGCATCGCTGAAAGCTGCAGCCATAGCAGCAATGAAATGAAAGGTTCCAGAGCATCATTGAAAGATGCAGCCAGAGCAGCAACAAAATGAAAGTTTCCGGAGCATCGCTGAAAGATGCAGCCGAAGAAACAACGAAATGAAAGGTTTCAGAGCATCGCTGAAAGATGCAGCCGGAGAAGCAACAAAATGAAAGGTTCCAGAGCATCGCTGAAAGATGTAGCCGAAGCAGCAACGAAATGGAAGGTTCCAGAGCATCGTTGAAAGATGCAGCCAGAGCAGTAACAAAATGAAAGGTTCCAGAGCATCGCTGAAAGATGCAGTTGGAGCAACAATGAAATTAAAGGTTCTGGAGCATCCCTGAAAGATGTAGCCAAAGAAACAATGGAATGAAAGGTTCCGGAGCGTCGCTGAAAGATGTAGTTGGAGCAGCAGCGAAATGAAAGGTGGAGTGACATGAAAATAATTTTTAAACTTCATGAGCTTTAAACCTTAGTGCAGAAAACCTCTTTGACATGATAAGCTTTATACAAGTTCCAAAGCATCGGGCTTGAAAACGTCAAGTTCTAGAGCATCGGTACTGACACCATAACGTTCCGGAGCATCTTTGGAGGGTGCTCCAAAAGTTATTTTTTCTTTTTGAGAAGTCCTGCAAAATGGAATAAAAAATTAGCTAAGTCAAAAAAATGAAGAAAGATTTAATGAAGGAAAATATCTCGGCATACATGTCCATTTATTGCACATTTTTGAATTTTTTTATTATTATTATTATTTTTTTTTTGAACAACATCATTGTTACCAGATAGACTCTTCCTTGCCAAAGTCAACACATTGGACCTCGCCCTGCATTTCCACCATCCTTGTAAAGTCTCCCCTATTGACTGGCTTATGGTAGACATGTAAGCGATGACCATTAACCAAAAGAGTTCACGTGTCACCATTGATTCGTTTCAACTGAACAATTCCGTTCAAAAAGACTTCATCAATTTCATAAGGTCTTAGCCAGTGAGTCCCGAGCTTTCCCTTATGATTTTTGTATCTTGAATAAAATAACAAGGCCCAGTCCCCATTATGAAACTCTTTTTCCTTAATATGTTTGTCGTGCCACACTTTCCGTTGATGTTGAATTAGTTCAATTTGATGGACGAAATCTAATTGAAGCTCATCCAATTCATTTAGTTGAAAAACTCATTCAACTTGGGCTCATTTTAATTCAAGACCTAGTTCCATAGCCGTTCGTAGAGTCTATAGTTCAAAATCAATGGGAAGAAGAGGCTTCTTGCCAAAAACGAGCTCATAGGGGCTGAATCCAGTCATAGATTTCCAAGTTGTGTTGTATGCCCATACGACTTCAAGGAGTTTTTTGGCCCAGTCTTTTCTTCTAGAAGAAACTATCGTTGTTAGAATATTTTCAAGTTCTCTATTAGTCACTTCTACTTGGCCATTCGCTTGAGGGTGGTAAGGGGATGAATTCTTATGTCTTACTTGGAAATGATTGGTAAATGCTAAGAGAACTCAGGACATAAATTGGGGTCCCTGATCAGTTACGATAGTTTGAGGGGCTTCGAATCTAAGACATATTTTATTATAAAGGAAGTCTGCGACTTGCCCCTCCCTAGCTATTCTTAAGGCTTGAACTTCAGCCCATCTTTCAGGTAGTCAGTGCAAACCAGTATATACTCTTTCCCTTGAGAGGAAGGATCTATGTGTCCGATAAAATCTAAACCCCATTTTTCGAATGGTTCAAGGACTACTTGTGGAAGCAATGGTATTTCTGAAGAAGCAGTTGGTCTTCCTACCCTCTGACATTCATCACAATGATGAACATAGTTCTTAATGTCTTTGTGCATTAAGGGCCAATAATATCCGATGCCTAAGACTTTATTGGAAGTTCTCTTTGCAGAGTAATGTCCTCCCGAAGGGTCATCATGACATGCCCTTAGAATTCTATAGGTTTCATCCGCTCTTACACATCTCCTCAAAACCATGTTAGGACCACAACGAAATAACATTCTGTGAATCCATTTGAATGGATCACTTTCCCTTATTTGACGCTTCTTTTGCATAGTCATGAATCCAAGAGGTACCTCTGAAGTAGCTAAATAGTTAGTGATATCTGCAAACCAAGGTGATTTTACAGAAACTGCAAACATATTTTCATTTGGGAAATCATCTTGTACAGGAGTACTGTCATCTTCTTCATGTTTGATTCATGATAGAAAATCGGCTACCACATTATATTTCCCTGGTTTATCAAGAATTGTGGCATTAAACTCTTGAAGGAGCAATAGCCATCTCATAATTCGACCATTAACTACGAGTTTTTTCATTAGGTACTTCACAGCTGAGTGGTCCGTATAAAATGTGACCTTATATCCCATAATATAACGGAATAATTTCTTAATAGCATGAACAACAACCAAGAATTCCTTTTCTATTGTTGTATAATTCCTTTTTGTAGGAGTAAGATTTTTACTGATGAAATATATAACATACTTTCCCCCGTTCTCATCTTCTTGTCCCAAAGCTGCACCGATAGTATCATCAGAAGCATCTTCATATATATGAAAGGGAATACTACAATTTGACCCTCGAAGTACAAGAGCAGAGACAAGATTTTCCTTGATTTCTTCAAATGATTACTGACACTCAGATGTCTAGACGAACTCCACTTCTTTCTATAAAAGAGAGAACATAGGAGCTATGATTTTACCGAAGCCTTCAATGAACCTTCTGTAGTAACCAACATGTCCAAGAAAACTTTGTACATCAGTTTGAGTTTGAGGAATTATCAACTATTGGATGATTTCAATTTTCTTAGGGTCAACCTTTATTCCCTCAAAGGAAATATGATGACCCAAGACTATTCCTTGTTCCACCATTATTAAACATTTCTCATGGCTAAGGGATATTCTATTTTCCTCACAAACTTGCATAAATCAATCTAGGTTCTGAAGATCTTCATCATATGTTGACCCATAGACTGTAAAATCATCCATGTAGACCTCGACACAATCATTAACGAGAGTGGAAAATATGGCAAGAATGGATCTCAAAAAGGTCGCTGGAGCAATACACAATCCAAAAGGAAGCACTCTATATGTAGATGTGCCCCAAGAGCAGGTAAATGTGGTTTTGTCTTGGTCTTTTGGACCAACCTAAATCTGATTATAACCACTAAATCCATCGAGAAAGGAGAAATACTTCCTCCCAGCCAAGTTGTCTAGGACTTGATCAATGAATGGTAAGGGAAAATAATCTCTATAAGTAGATTTATTGAGTTCTCGATAATCTACACAGATACTCCACTTCCCATTTTTCTTTGGGACTACCACCATGGGTGATACCCATTTACTATCAAAGATTGGATAAATAAATCCAGCACAAAGGAGTTTCTCAATCTCAATTTTGACCAAATCCTTTAATGCAAGATTAAATCTCCTCTGCGGCTGGTGAACAGTCCTTATACTGATGTCAGTGTAAATGTGATGAGTACAAACACTTGGGTGAATTCCCCTCATGTCCATATAATCCCAAGCAAAAGATTTAGAACTTTTTACCAACACATTAAACAACTTATCCTCTTGATTTTCTGTCAACTAGCTATTGATATTCAAAGTTTTTCTTGGTAATAGCATTATCAATTTTGTTCCAGGATGAATCGAGGTTACAGTATACATAGGTCGCAACAACGTGTTAAGAGGACAACTATAAGGTACCAGTTGGTGAATCCTTGTGATATTCTCATAGAAATGACTTGTTCTGGGAATCATATTTGCTAAGGGACAAGGCATTCCCATTGTAGCATAACTGTGCTCCATCCCATTTATATCAATTGGTTTCCCAAAGATTCTTGGAGCATCCATCACTTCTTCCTCATTCGGGGTTATAGCAAGGTGTGCTACCTCGTTTACTAACTCTTCTTCCAATTATTCCCCATGTTGTTTAATTACTACCATGGCCAGGGAGGCTAAACTCTCTGAACCATTTGTTTCCTTGGGTTCATCAATTGCATCGCGATGACTGCATATGCATCACAAATATTCAATTGCATTTCTACACTTGTCATTTGCGTCGCAAGATGTCAAATGAATCGTTTTGTCTATTGATTGCGCAATCTAACAACGATTGCGCTGTTCCACATTGTGGTTGTGTCACAATTTTTCAATTGTGGTGTTTGACGGGTCAATTGCATCACAACAGAGCATATGCATTGCAAAGTTTTTCACATGCGTTGCGATCTGGCGATTGCGTTGTTTACGATCGCGTTTGCACGATCGAACAAAATATCTTACCTACCCATTGCACTTGCGTCGCGACGCATACAAATGCGGCGAACACTAAGGCAATTGCAGCTTACGCGACAATATTTGCGTCACAACACATTTTTTTAACTCCATTTTAACCCTCATTAATGCGTTAAATTCAAAAATTGACAAAGGGTACTTACCGGTGCCTCTGCACCCTTGGGTTGTCGGAATGTCCGCATGTGGTATCCATGATGGGTAGTCATTGGAATCACCATCATTCTTTTGAGCTTTGATCACTGAGATTTCAATTTAGCAAATGACAAAATGACACTTGGTTTTACCTTTTAAACCTATTTATAGGCTGAAAATTAGGGTTTTGACTTGATAGGTTGTATTGGAGGCTCATTTGACTGCCTTTGACTGGCATTTTCACTGATTCAACGTCCTCCATTCTCAAAATTGATCGCACCATTACTTATCTGGTCATTAATTTGACTAGTCGAGATATTTTCCAAATTTTTCTGACCCCAGGTCGAAATTCAAAATTTTTCCCGACGGGGCATAAGCACTCTATACCTTCACTAGGGCATATTATGGACTTGTTTTCTTTGCCACAATGCGACAAGTTGCATTATGACAAAGAGGGGAAAAGGTAGACACCTAAAAATGACTTAGGCCTACGACCACTATTTTTTCACCTTTTCGTCCTAACATAATTATGACATTGTAATTATGTTTCTAGCCCACCTTCAACTATTAATTGAATAATTCATAATTATTTAATTAATTCATAATCTTTCAGTCTTCATGATTATTAAATAAATAAATCTAATTTATTTATTTTAATATGTCACTAATTGTCAAAGTCTTCTAATAATTAAATAAAGTCATCAATTTATTTAATTAATCCTTATCATTAATGTTCTCCTGATTATTAAATTAATATATTTTAATATATTGATTTAATATGTCACTAATTCCTAAATCTTCTCTTAAATAAATAAATTCAATAATTTATTTAATTAATTAACTACCTCTTCTAAATTAAATAATTATTCATAATTATTTAATTGCCATATGTGACAAATCCCTCTTTTTAAATAAAATAATTTATTTAAAAATGACTTCACACAGTTAACTGATTCTTCTTTTAGTAATTAATTTCAAAAATCAATTACTCATTATCTCACAAATCCATATTTTGAATTAATTTAATTCAAAAGAGAAATATTCTTCTACAAATCAAGTAATTGCTAAAATTACTGATTTTCTAAAATCTCATCCTCCCGTCTTCTAATTTTTACTAATTTCATCTCAATGTCACGTTTATTCTCCACCATTTGATTTAATTTCTTAAATTAAAACTTGTCCACACATTTGGGTATTGTTGCCCTAACTCTAATTGAGAGTTGCCTTATTGAATCTTGACCTTTGATTCTAGGGCATTTCTCAATCTGTCATCTCGTCTGTCCATTCAAGATTGCATTTCCTATAAAATGACAATCTTGATCTCATTTTCGGGATGAATGATTATTATCTCTTAGCATTTTTGTAATCTCATTATCATCAATTATCATATCATCTTAGGCTTATTTAATAACTTGCATATTAGGATTGAATTTCTAGTTTGCATATTAGAGAGTATTTTTATAAATCCTTCAAATCTTGTTTAGGTCTAGACATTTATAGTTTGATCACACAAACAAATCTGAGGGCATCCATTTATCACAACAAGTTAGGACATACAATGGAAATGAGCCATGGAGAAGAGAAATGGGTGAGACTGTTCTAGTCTCATTCCTTTTCTCATTATTTCTCCTTTGCATTCCATTGATTGATAGTATTATTATTGCATGCATGTGTTAACATATTCTATCTTGCAGGATATTATCTATCATTACAATATCTTCTGGAGTTATGGACTTCAAACGTTCTATATATGGTGCCATCCTTTTCTCCTTTGGAACATGATCCTCCTTATGTTGACTTAAGGACTGGCCTTCCTCCCCCTGAGACAAGTTAGCAGCCCCTACCACTGAAAAAGGCTCTTTGTCTTTAGGAGTGGTAACCTAATTAGACGATGTGTCTTTTATTGGACTTTTAGGCTTAGATTCCTCCACTATTTCTTCAATGGTTAGAGGTTGAAGAGTTTGATCAGAACACAACTGCACATTTCCAAAGTGTATCCCATTAAGCCTTGTAACATTCTCATGTTCGGTAGAATAGACTGGTGTACTCGGGCGATTATTCTTAGGATTGGGAAGCAGTTGCGTTGGAAGCTGAGGCTGGTTTACTTGCTCATTCTAAGGAGGGTTTTGAGCTAGAGGTAATAGATTCTGTTGTTGATTCCTCCTAGGTTCAATATAAAACTGATTTTGTGCCCGATTCCATTGGGGGGTAGAATGTTGTTGGTACCACTGTTGTTGGGGTTGATTTGACCACTGCTAATTTCCCCAAGTGTGGTTTGTCCATTTAGGGGATCCCCAATAAGGAGTTCCCCAGTTAGGTTGAGGTGGAGGTGACTGATTCCAAGACGAAGTCCATTGATTATGAGCCCAGTTATTTTGTTGTCTCCATGTAGGGTTAGAATTTTGTCCATAAGGGAAATTACCTCCTTGACGTTGGTTTAAGGAATTTATCTCTTCTTCAACCTAAATGGTTTTTTTCTTAGTATACTTGATATCCGTCAAAAGTTCACACTGATTTGTAGGATGGTTTTTCTCACATAGTTGACAAACATTGACTTTATCCAAAGGACAATCACGCAATAGGTGTTTATTCCAACACCTTGGACAATAAATTGACAAGGTTTGAGGGTTGCGAGTTTTAGCTTGTATACCATATAATGTGGTATTCAAGTGCACGAGAATGTTCATTTTTAGATTTTTTATTTCTTCGCGGAGCTTACCTATCTCGTTAGACCCTTTAAAAAGATTAGTTTTTTGGATTCCTCCTCGAGTACGGGAGAAATTCTGACATAACTCACATATTTCTTCTAGAGTTAATTGAGATACGTCACCTTTTCCCATTAAATCAATATTTCTTCTAGTGTCATCATCAAGACCTTTAAGAAATATTTTTTTGAGAATCTCTACGCTAATGGCTATTTCTCCACATATTTTGGAGAGGAAGAGGAACCTATTGAGATAATCCTCTAAACTTTCATCCTCATTTTGTCTTAGTTTAAACAGCTCATTGAGATAATCCTCCAAACTTTCATCCTCGTTTTGTCTTAGTTTAAATAGCTCATGATCACTTACCCTACAGTAACTCTGGTATTTTTGCAAGAAGACAGTCTCCATTTCCCCCTAGGATGTTATACTACTAGAACCCAATCCCATAAACCAGTGCATTGTTGAGTCCTTTAAAGTCGAAGGAAAGATCTTCAACTTTTGGTTGTCATTCTTATAATCATAAGTTTGACACAAGACTTTGAATTCAAAGAGGAATCGGTCTGGGTCTTCCGAGGACAAGCCACGAAAGGTTGGAAGGAAATTTGGGGAGATGTTCTTCATGACAGTATCATCGTTAGCATCCAACATAATAGGATAGGTAAACATTCTAGGAGGCTAAGGTTCATTGTGGTTAGGTTCAGCTCTACGATCTCCCATGATGTTCAGAAGAGTATGTCCCTCAAAAACAATTTCCTCTATAACTGGTTGTTCTGCCAGTTGCTCGACAGGTAAATAATGGAAAGCCTCAGGTGGAGTAGGCTTAAATAATTCTTCAGAAGTGTGGTCATCTAAGCCTTGGGATTCCCTAGGTATGATTGGTATGTATTTTGGGGGGTCTTTGGTATAAAACGTCCATGAGGGCCTCTTTTCTGGACCATGCAGAAAAGGAAGATGACTAAGAAATTTTTGGCATAACACTTTGTATTCAAACTATCTCCTAATAACACTTAAGCACAAAAGATTTTTAGGGTCCTCGACAACGGCGCCAAAAAGTGATAGGCTATCATTAGGTCCTAGTACTTTAAAATAACTGAATGCCAATTAGTCAACTAGGCAGTTTGCAGAAGGAGATTATTTGGATAACTCATTTTAATTTTTTTTTTTTTTTTGTTAAACTATTGAAATCAGTTTTAGTCTAAGGCCATTACTATTTAACTAGAAAATAATCTTACTCTAAGAAAAACTAGAAGTACTAAATTAAAAAGCATAAGAAAACTAATTTAGAAAGCATTATGACTAAACTAGAAAGCATGGAATCAAGCAAACTAAACAACTGATATACTACGGAAACAAAAAAGTAAGTGAATAGACAATGAAACATCTTTTAAACAGTAAAAGATGTTATCAACTACGAAAGGTAACTCACACAAATTAAAACAATGGTGCTCCGGAACTTCATACTCAACTCTCAACAAACTTAATTACTTACTATTGAACATATATCTAGCTTTAACAAATGAAACAAAAAAACAAAAAGAAAAAAACTTATCTATCTAAGCTAACTTCCCTCGAGTGGCCAGCTCGCGGGTTAACACTTCATCTTTAAATCACATAAGCTACAGGTTCTCAAGTCCTTTCATTACAAACAGTCATCATCATTCGAAATTCAACAGTTTACCAATAGACAAAAATCAGGTAACTCATTTCAACAGTATTTTGAGAAACCATTTGAATAGCATAACGATACTTCCTCTATCTTATTCATCCTTTTTTGAAGTTACATCATTATAGATAACTTTATAACTAAATCCTAAATTTAAGATGGCATGGATAGCCATTGAAAAATTCTTCTTCAACTTAAAACTAACTTTGATGTCTTTAAAGCTCATAAACATATAGATGACTCGAGAAGAGCCATAAAGTTTTAACAGCAAAAATTTAAAGAACAAAAACTAAATCTTTGGTGCATCATCCAAGCATCTAGGAGTGGGTTTGCAACATTAATCTTGAGGCACATGTTGGATAAACTTATGTAATAGCCGCATGATGAGTGTTATTCCCTACAAAAATGCTCAAGTCAACCCATTAAACCTGTTTTGGTAATTTTCCTCAATTGATCAAAAGAAAGAAAGAAAGCATAATTTCCCTAAAAAATAAGCAATTAATTTTCCTAAAGTTTAATAAATTGGCACAGGCTTCAGATTGAGTTGGCAAAGGTAAGCTTTCCAGATTTTATTATGATGAGGTTATTTTTACCTCATCACTCATTTCCCACCATATTTCTCGAATCTAGGAACTTATACCTTATGGAATTTGTGTTGTCTATATCTCCAAGGATAACGGGTTGGTTTTGATGTATTGTGAAGGTTGACAATTGTTGTTTTGATTTAGGGTGGTGAATTTTTGTTGAAGGGCTGACATGTTTTGCAAAAGTGTGTTAATGATTACATCATTTTTGGTATTGTGAGATGGAGGGGAGTAAGGTGGAGTGGTGTATGTATGCATCAGGCAAGTGAATTGAAATTTTGTGAGGGAGGATGGTTGAGGAGATACGTTATTTAAATGCACAAAGCTAGAAGGATTCCATATGGAAATACCTAAGGAAGTGTTGACATTGCTAGTAGGCTAAATGGTTGTGGTAACTTGAGTACTAGTGTATGTAGGAATAGAGATGGGTATTGTAGAAGGAGGAATTGAAGTTCCACCTTGGCTTTGGGTATACCCCAAATCTTGAGTATAAATATTCATGGTAGGGATAGTATTGTTAACATCATGCACACTAGTTGTATGTAAGGAAGTCATGGGAAATGAAGTATCATGTTATGATCCATAGGGGGTTGATTATAAACACTATTTGAAAGAGATTTAGAAAACCTAAGATCCATGAAAAATGGTGTATCACAAGATGACATGAGTCTTGAACTATGTATCACAAGAGTATTGATAATAGGACACCAAGTTGTAAAGCTCTTACAAGTTTCACAAACTTAGTGTATGCACCCAAAAGGGAAAGTAGGGTAAGATGAAATGCAATGTGCAAATGCAATTTTCAGATTCTAAACAAGGTAATTTTTTTATTACACTATGCAAAAAACTAAAAATGAAGTCTTGTAAATGCAATTTTGAAATCACACAATGCACTAAATTTATCAAATTAAGATAAATATGATCAAATTGATGAAATAGAAATTCTGCAAAAAATAACAGAAATATGAAAGCAACAAACAAAAATGCAGAAATGAATATTTAAATGCCCAAAAAATTAGATTATGACTTGATCAAGGACTCATTCCCCCTAGGGTGAATGGGTCCTAGACGAGGGTTTTGAAACAAGTTTTTACAGATTTTTAAGTGATTTTAAGTGGTTTCCAAATTCTAGTTTGCTATAGCAATTTTCAGTTCAATTATTCTATGAAATTCAATGTGAAATGCAAGTGAAAAATGTGATAAAATGATAACCTAGAACTCCTAGTTTAATATGCAATTTTGTTTCAATTTTCGAATGCAATTTAATATGATGTAAATGAAATGCAAGATGACTAATTTTTTTTGTATTTTTCAGATTTAAAGAATGCAAAATATGAAATCCTAAAACCTTTAATGAGCTGCAAAGTTGAATGCAAGCTAGACACCCTAAATGAGACCTAATTCAATGCAAAGAGATGCAAATGCATGCAAGATCTAAATCTAGGATGAAAAGGACTCCAAAATAAGAAAATGCAATGATCAAAATCAGGTTCAAAAGGTCAAGTTCACCATAATGAAACATATAAAAATAGGTGGGTTTGAATCAAAGGAGCTATGATGCACCTATTTCTCTAATTTGATTCAAAATATGTATTATAGAGGACAAATCTGAAAACTAACAAAACTAGCTATTAAAATGCAGATTTGGAAAGGGTAAAATGCTATGTACCTATCACCAAAGATGCTTTTTTAGACCCCACTAAGGACTCATTCACCCTATGTGAATGGGTCTTGGCTAGGCTCCTGGGAAATGCTTTCTGGGTTTTCTTTTGCCAGATCTCCACTCCTAGATTCCATTTGTTCATTGTCAAAAAGCTGGAAATAAATCTTGTAGACCAGCTTCCATGATTTGGCAACTTTTCTTACAACTTTGACAACTTTTCAACTTTATTCAATTTTCTCTCCAATTGATCTTCAACCTAAAATATGCAATAACACATCAAAGAGAGAAAAATGTTTTGTTAGGGATTGACTTGGTCAAACCCCGTTTTGGTAATTAAACCTTGAAATGAATAAAAGCATGAAAGGAATGATGAATGAAAAAATCTATTTCACAACTCAGCAAACCCTTAATGAACCTTGATAATGGAGGTCTATAAATTGCATGAAATGGCCTCCATGAATGTAGGTCTTGATCATGAAACTTGATGTGAAACAATACCTTTGATATGTTTGATTGATCTTGATGCAATTTCTTGATTGCTGCAATAATCTTCTATAAATATACCTTTGAATTCCTTTAAAATTCTCTTGAATTCTCTTGATAATGCTCACTTGAATTATCTAGGTGCTCATGAAAACTTTCTCTAGGTGAAACATAATGAAATGACCTCTTATTTATACATATCTTATCATTAATTCTCGAAATTCAAATTTCACAAGCCGACATTGAATTATAGATTTGAAATCATTAAAATATTGCCAAAAACATATCCAAAAGAGGAGTCCTAGGTCTAAGTGAGGACTCATTCACCATCCCATTTGTCCTATGGAAAATGGGTCCTAGGTCACCTACCTAGGACACACATCTTCCAAAGTTGAGTGTTTTGTAATGACATTTATGAATGTTGGGTTTTATCCCTTGGAATTTTCATTTAATTAGGCTTGGATTTGAATTAAAGGGGCCAATTAAGGCAAATTAACCTCAATTAATTAATAAATCCCTAGATTGATGTGAAAGTGTAAAGATACACCTTACAACACTAAAACAAGGAACAATTAAGTCCTTTTATTAAAAAAGGCCCTAAACTTAATGTGAATATGAAAGATATATTACAACACTAAATTAAGGCAACATTAGGCTCATTTTACAATTAATTATTCCAAAATTAAGTGTGAAAAAGGGATACTTTTTCCTATACTACACTTCATAATTATTTGGAAGAGGATATTTATATGACACAACCATAAACTATATGGTTTAAGGTAAAAATAATTTGGTCTATAAATTTATGAAATCTTTGTATGACCTTAAATAGACTCTTAGGATGTGGTACTATAAATTTCATACCTATATCTTGAGTTCAGAATTTGAGAATTCTAAATCATATCACTACATGATTATTATAAATCTAATGGTGATCATTTCTTATTTATTTCATTATATATTGATGATATGTTTTTTCTAGTAAAGAGAATGAAATGATTTCAAAACTAAAGCCTCAACTTGTAGATAAATTTAAAATAAAAGATTTGTGTATCTAAAAACATTATTGGGGTGGAAATTAGAAGACATAGAGTGAACAAATAAATATGGCTCGGAAAAAGTAAGTATGTCAACTCAATTTTAAAGAGATTTAACATACATGATTGTAGAATTATGTGAATAAAAATCATGCCAATGTGCATGATAGTGATAATGAAACCAAACAACATGATACAAGAAAATACATAGATTATGCTAATAAAGTCAAAACAACATGTAATTTGATAAAAATAATCTATATTAACCATCCCATTGTGTATTTTCCTCAAATTTATCACTTCAATGTGTCCTCACTCAAAATTTTAACAACATAATGACACTCCAATGCAAAGGTGACCGAATCTTAAAAAATGAGTAAGTGTTTGTATATATAAGTTTTGAGGAAAAAGGATGGATGGATAGGATTAGATCATGGGATCAAGGGAAAAGATGAGCTCAATGATCTTTCATGGAATGTGATTGTGCCAAGTGGCACAACATAGACACATGAGAGCATTGAGGGGTACTTTGGAGTACCATTAGAGATATGTCATAAAGGAATTTATTGTAACTTTACACAAAAGGGACAAGTGTGGAATTTTAATTCCCCATTTATGACTAAAACATAAAAATATGGTGACTCTAAGATTATTCTCCATAACCTAGGGCCATTTCCACATTTTTTATAAATTTCATTGAGGTGTAGATCACAAGGTGGAATAACTGACTTTCAACTTGTTGAAAGCTTGAGTTGTTTGGGTGTTGTCATTGATGTCAACCCCTTGTATGAAGAGAATGATGGAATTTTGTTGGTGTTGATGATGTCAATCCCTAGTATTGGAGTTGTTGGAAGCCTAGAGTTATTGATATTGATATCAACACAATGTTGTTGGTGTTATCATTGATGTCTTACTTCAATATTCATTGATGTCTTACTTTAGTATAGGTGCAAAAGTTTTATTTGGAGAGATAAGTGGATGTGCTATAGTTGATGAGAGATGTTGTAGATGTGTTGTAGAGATGTAGAAGTGTTTATGATATAGTTAGTTCACTTTCTTTCCAAGTGTTTTTGATAAAATTTGAATAAAAGAGAGTTCAATGTGTTGGCAACACAAGGGAAGACAACTGAGAGGGGGGGGGTGGGGTGAATTAGTTGTCACATAATTTCAGACTTATTAAAATTATTAAACCTTATTCTCAGATCTGATTAATAAACATGAAAGCATTGAACCACCAACACATCAAAGACACACATAACACCAAGAATTTTGCGTGGAAACCCTATTAGGGGAAAAACCATGGTGGAGGTCAGTCCACAAGTTTATACCCTATTCAAAGTATAAGAAGAATACATGGGGAATGCACATGCATTCAGGCACACTGCATAGAGCTCACTACTTAGATACAAAGGGAGACTCACTGTCTTACAAAAACATTCAGATTACAACCATCCAGATTTTGAACTGAGAAATTAGCATCTGCTAATGCCTAATTATAGTCCCGGTTAAGCCCATGAACACTTCTTCACTCTTCTTCAGACTCTTCTCTTCCTTCGAATGATCTAAAATTTATTCGCACGTAGCACTCACACACTTCACATCATCCATGTCTCAAATGAGATAAAAAATCACTCACATATATTCGCAACAAGGAATTACATCACTTCATGTCGGCTTCAACAAAATAATAAAATGAATGCAAACTATTAGCCCAAAACAATAAAGACTATTAATGTGAATCTACCAAATTTGGACACTACATAGTAGAGACCCAAAAAAATATCCTTGAATGAAAAAAACCTTCAAATATTGTTCCTCAAAGATCCACAACATGCTACAATCACCCTGTTGGCCATGAACATGAAAAACCTGAACACGTAAGAGAAAATTATGGATCACAAGCACAAAAATCAATGCAGACATGCAACATAGATAGAAAAATATCTAGAAACATCCATGAACATCATAGGAAAATTTACAACAACTCAGATTATTAGAATTATATTATCTTCTTCCAGGAACACCAACTACAGTAATAGAATAACTGTCGGAACACAAAAACTCATAACTTGCTCAAATCTTCATGCACACCTCTAAAAATTTCGGAGGATAAACTAGATATACCTGAAAAAAAACCCTTTCATCTTTAACTTCTCACTATCAATATACTGAACCTCTCATCATACTAATCTTCATTTCTTCACAAACAATATTTTATTACAATTTTCTCAATGTCCTCAAAAAATATAGTCTTAAAGACATTAATGCTAATAGTGTTGACATCAATGACAAACACATATCAACAAAACAACCACAACATCCAACAATATCCCCCTTTGGCATTGATGGCAACACATGATGTGAAAAAAAAAACCATCAACGCAACTAACTCCAATACTTACTCCCCCTTAGGTTCTGACTCTTCTCTCATGACATCTTCTTCCAATTTTTCACATTGCTCTTCTCCTCCTTAATTCTTCCAAAGTTTTTCTCATGAATTTTCTCCCCATTTGACATCAATGAAAAACATACACACAAACTCTAAACCAAATATCTGAATCATCTGACTACTCCCCTTGAGTAGCAACCACCACAACATCAATCTGAATCAAGATATGACTATGAAATGCGTGGAATAATGCAATGTCTTGCATCTTAGTTCTGATTAGGAGGGGTAGTCACCCCTAAATTCCCTTTGAGATACTCAAAATTATCCTTAGGCAAAGGCTTAGTAAAGATGTCTGCAATCTATTCCTTAGTAGGCACATACTCCAGTCAGACTTCCTTATCACTCACCTTGTCTCTCAAAAAATGGTACTTGATAGATATATGCTTGGTCTTTGATTGCAACACCAAATTCTTAGAAATTTTAATTGCACTTGAATTATCATAGAATATAACTGTAGGCTCATCATACACAATTTTGATATCCTTCAACATCTACTTCATCCACAATACTTGAGTACAATTTTTAGTAGCAACAATGTATTTTTCCTCTGCAATAGACAAATAAATGACATTCTGATTTTTACTTAACCATGAAATCAACTTCTTTCCCAAGAAAAATGTGCCACCACTAGTAATTTTTTTGTCATTCACATCTCCTGCCCAATCAGCAGTAGTAAAGTAAATCAAGGTAAGATCATCATATTTAGGATACCATAGGCCAAAATCAACAGTTCCCTTCAAGTATCTAAAAATTATCTTCACAACAGTCACATGAGATTCCTTAGGATCATCTTGAAATCTCGCAACAATACATACAACATTCATGATATCAAGTCTAGTTTGAGTCAATAAAAGAAATCCACCAATAATTGATCTGTACCTAGTCTGATTTTCCTTCGAAGAATCATCATCTATTGCCAGCTTACATCTGGTCATCATGGGTGTACTGACTGGCTTTGAATCTTCCATACCAAACTTCTTTAGCATTCATTTCACATACTTAGACTGAGATATAAAGATCCCTTTATCTAACTGAGTAACTTGCAATCCCAAAAATAATTTCAACTCTCCAATCATTGACATCTCAAACTCATTTTGCATCTCATTAGTAAACTTCATGCACAAACCATCATCTCCTCCAAAAATGATATCATCAACAAAGAATTCCATAAATAAATCTTTATCATTATCAATCTTGAAATATAGATTACTATCAGCAGTACCTTTATTAAATCCAAGCTTCAAAAAATACTTGTCCAATTTGGCACACCAAGCTCTAGGGGCTTGCTTAAGTCCATAAAATTATTTCTTCAACAGACATACCGCATCTCCCTGACCAGTCAATTGAAATCCATTAGGTTTCTCAATATACACTTCTTCTTCCAATTCGCCATTTAGAAATGTTGACTTGACATCCATTTGATAAAATTTGTAGTTTTTGTAAGTAACATAAGCAAGAAATAGTCTCACAACTTCAATTCTAACAACAGAGGGAAAATTATCTTCAAAGTCAATTCCCTCCATACGAGAGTATCCTTTACACACCAATCTTTTTTGTTTCTGATAAATTCACCTTGTTCATTTAGCTTGTTTCTAAAGACCCATTTAGCTCCATTTACATTTTTGTCCTTAGGTCTAGGAACAAGAGTCCATGTATTATTCTTCTCAATTTTCTATAGTTCTTCTTTCATTGCTTCAATCCAATGTTCATCTTTGCATGCTTCATTGACATTACTTGGCCTAGAATTTGAAATCAAACAATATTCTTCTACAATTCTTCTCCTAGTCTGGACACCTTTGTTCTTATCACCTATAATCTGATTTTCTGAACGATTTAATCTCACATATCTTGGAGTCTTGGGATGTTCTTGAATTTTAGGCTCTTGTGATCTCTCTTCTGTTCTTTCACTAGCTTCACCTTCCTCTTGATCTTCTTGATTCACCAGAATGATCTGAACTTGATTTTTGTTTGTATTGTCATTCTGATCATCAAAATCATATCCACAGGCTCTGGATGGTCTAGAAATGTCTTCATCAACCTTAACATTTGCAGTTTCAACCATTTTCCTTAATCTCTTGTTGTAGCACTAGTAGGCCTTACTCTTAGTAGAATAACCAAGAAAGATTCCTTCATCACTTCTAGCATCAAAATTTCCTATATCTTCATCTCTTATGATATAGAATTTACTCCCAAAGATTTTGAAATATCTAATAGTAGGCTTATGACCAATCCATAGCTCAAAAGGGGTCTTACCAGTATCACTTTTGATTTGTACCCGATTGATGATATAAACAACAATAATCACATCTTCTCTCCAATAGATACGAGGAACATTTCCTTCCAGCATCATAGTCCTAGCAGCATCTAGAACTATCTTGTTCTTCCTTTCCAAAAATCTATTTTTATGAGGGGTCTGCGATGCAGATAATTGTCTCTTTATCCCATGTTCTTCACAAAAAGAATTAAACTCATCGGAAGTGAATTTTCCACCTCTATATGATCTCAGACACTTAATCTCTAGTCTCGTCTCTGTCTCAACCATAGCCTTAAAGATCTTGAACTTCTCTAGAGCTTCAAATTTCTCCCTTAAGAAATTAACCCACATCATCCTAAAATAATCATCAATAAGCAACATGAAATACCTGTAACCTTGTAAACTTTTGATTCTAGTAGGACCACACAAGTCAATATGCACAAGTTCCAACAATTCATTTGAAGAATGTTGTTTGCTTCAAAATTAAATTCTAGTTTTCTTTCCTAACTGAAATTCTTTGCATATGAAATTAGTAGGCTTTACTAGCTTAGAAAGATATCTCACTGCCTGAGTAAAACTTATCTTGATAATAATGTCAAAGTTTACATGACACATTCTCCTATGCCACAACCAACTTTCATCAACTTGAGCAATCAAACAAATTTTACTAGCAGCATTCAGGTGAAAGATGTTACCTTTTTTTGTACCTGAAGCAATCACATTTCCTGAACTTCCAAATATTCTACACTTTCCATCCTTGAATTGAAGATTATATCCCTTGTCAACCATTTTTCCAACACTCAAAATATTATGCTTCAAACCTTCAACATAAAAAACATCATCAATATTATGCTTACCATCAAAGGAAATACTTCCTCCGCCACAGATTATACCACCATTGTTGTCACCAAATCTTATAACACCACCATCATACTTTTCCAAGCTTAAAAATTTGCTTTTATCACCTATCATGTGATGTGAACATCCATTGTCAATTACCCATTCAACCTTGTCTTCAACTTGAGCAACTAGGGCTTTCTCCACATTTGTACAACTAGCAGATTCAATAGACACAAGATTATTTTCCTTGATAGCAATAAAAACAAACTCATATTCACTTACATTCCCTTTGCCAGATTTATCATTTGTCACACCTTCATCAGTAGCATAATAACACTTCTTTTGAAATTTAGGCTTGTTATGTCTTGGCTTAGGAACTCTTTCTGGACACCTTGATGCAAACTGACCTATCTTATTGTAGGAAAAACATTTAATAGACAACTTCCCTTTATACTTACCTTCTCCTCTAGCTTCCCTTTTGACAATAAGTTCCTCAAGCTCATTCAGTTCTCTTTATTCTTCTTCAATCTGTCTCATTTCTTCCTCATACTTGAATACCTTTCTAGAATAATTTTCACCCGGATAATATCTCTACTTGTCTCTCTTAGAAGTATTAGCTTTAAATGTGGATTCTATCTTAGGAAGGGCATCGCCAAATTCACTCAACTCAAAAGTAGTAAGTTTACGAATCAACATATCTTTGGTTACATTTGTCACAGTCCAGAGCTCATCAATAGTTGTAGCTTTGACTTTGTATGCAACAAGCAAGGATCTAAGCACTTTAGCAACAATTTATTATTCTTCCAACTGTCCACCAACACATATGATACCACACACAAGTTCATTCAATCTTTGCATTAATGTAGTAATTTTCTCATCATCACCCATTTTCAACATTTCATATTTCCCTTTTAGAACTTTGTAGCTTACCAATCTTCATATTAGCATCACCTTCATACAAGGTTTCCAAAATTTTCTAGATCTCATTAGCATTCTTTAGATCCATAATATTTTTCATTTTAGAATCAGTCAAAGCACTCAACAATGCTTCCTTAGCCTTGATATTATATTCAAAATCCCTAATCTTAGTAGTAGTAGTAGGACCATTATGAGGAATAACATACCTATTACTTGTAATGTTCTAATAGGATTCACCAATGCATCTCAGATGACACACCATTTGAGTCTTCCATAAAGAATAATTTGTTCCATCAAATCTCAGACTATCCTTCTTATATGTCACCATACCAGATCACCTCAAGCTATTAAACTTCTTCCAAGGAACTTGCTCTTATACCAATTGTTGACAACACAAGGGTAGACAACTGAGAGGGGGGGTGAATTAGTTGTCACATAATTTTAGATTTATTAATCTTATTAAACCTTATTCTCAGATCTAATTAATAACCATGAAAGCATTAAACCATCAACACATCAAAGACAAACATAACACCAAGATTTTTGTGTGGAAACCTTGTTAGGGGAAAAGCCACGGTGGAGGTCAGTCCACAAGTTTATACCCTATTAAAAGTATAAGAAGAATAAATGGGGAATGCACATGCATTTATGCACACTGCCAAGAGCTTAGTGCTCATATATAAAGGAAGAATTACTATCTTATAGAAACATTTAGATTACAACCATCCGAAATTTGAACTAAGAAAATAGCATTTGCTAATGCCTAATTATAGTCCCGGTTAAGCCCATGAACACTTCTTCACACTTCTTCACACTCTGCTCTACCTTTGAATGATCTAAAATTTATTCTCACATAACACTCACACAATTCACGTCATCCATGTCTCAAATGAGATAAACAATCACTCATATATATCTATAACAAGGAATTACATCGCTTTATGTTGGCTTCAATCAAACAATAAAATGAATGCAAACTGTCGGCCCAAAACAATAAAGTTTATTAATGTGAATCTACAAAAGTTGGCCACAACATAGTAGAGACGCAAAACAATATCCTCGAGCACAAAACACCTTCAAATATTTTTCCTCGAAGATCCACAACATGCTATAGTCACCCTGTCAACCATGAACATGAAAAACATGAACACACACAGAAGAGAAAATTACGGATCATGAGCACAACGATCAATGCAGACATGCAACACAAATAGAACACGATCCAGGAAACATCCACAAACATCACGGAAACATTCACAACAACTCAGATTACTAGAATTATATTATCTTCTTGCAAGAACACCATCTACAATAACATAATAACTGTCGGAACACATAAACTCATACTTTCTCAAATCTTCATGTGCACCTCTGAAACTTTTGAAGGATAAACTAGATATACCTGAAAAAAACCCTTTCATCCACAACTTCTCACCATCAATATACTGAACTTCCCATCATACTGATCTTCACTGCTTCATAGATAATATTTTATTATAATTTTCCCAATATCCTCAACAAATATAGTCTTAAAGACATTAATGGTAATAGTGTTAACATCAATGACAACAACATATCAGCAACACAACCACAACATCCAACATAATGTGATAGAGCAATGTTTAATTTTTTGCTTTGCATTTCTTCATGGTTGAAGACATTCCTACATAGTTTGGATATGATGATTAGAGGTATTCAAAGGTTCTATATCCAGAGTTTTAGTTTCTGGATTGTTCTATAGTGGAAGATGTGTTTGATAATATGTCTATTTGGTGAAACAAGGTGTCTAGGAGAAATGAGATTGATTTGCATTTCTTTGTAGTGAATTTTCTTGGATTGCAGATCTAGGAACATTCTTATATAATATGTATCTACCTTCCCTTGGATTTTTAGTTTTTGTGGTGTTGTGTAAGGTTTTTTGGTGTGTTGGATGTCTGTCTAAGTGTGTTTGGTTGTAAAGAATAAAGGTGTTCGTAAGTTTCAGGTGGTTGTAGTAGTAGTGGAGAATATTTTGATGATGTGGAATATTTTGAGATGTTTTGGAATATTGTTTTGGGGTTCGTGAGATGTTTTCAAACCTAGAGAGGTTTTTTTGGAGTTGCTTGTTAGTGTTATTGTAGGTTTGGTTGACCTAGTGTGCTAGTGCTAATCGTGGTGGATGATTGTTCTTTATGGAAGTATTGAGAAGTGTTTCAGTGTAGATTTGTGTCCTAGTTAAGTTTTCGTGTGGTCTACCTTCACTTCTTTACACCATGGAAGTGTTTGGTTTTGACCTATTTGATGTTGCATGATTGAGTTGCATATGTTTCCTTAAGGCTGGCCTAATCGAGATTTTTTTAGGTCGTGGATGGTATAAATAAAAGATGATTTGTTGTGTGGATTATGCAGAGAAGGTGTGTGATGTGAAATATGAAAAAGTGATCAAGTGTGGTGATTTGAGTGAGCTTAAATGCCTATGAATCCTAGATGCAATGAGAAAAAGGTCTCTACATTTTAGTCTATTGGATGATTTGTTTATGCTTCAATGGAAATATACCTTTGACATACGAGATATGCATTATTAGTAGTTCAAATTGGAAGTGAGCCACCCATTCTTCTATCTTCTTTCTTTTGGAAAGCGAGTCCTTTGAAAGTGACCCCTTCTTTCTTTTGGGCAATGAGCCCTCCAATGGTAAGACTATTCTATTCGATGTTACTATTACTGTATATTGTGAGATAATCCTCACAATGGTTTTTCCTTTCTTGGGTTTTCCATGTAAATTTGGTGTTTTAATGTGTTTGCATTAGTGTTTCATATGCTTACATTTTGCTAATGCATGATAAGGGATAATAAAGGTATGAATTTCAATGAGGGTTTTGATGTTTTAATGAAAAAATAATTCACCCACCTCTCAATTGTCTTATGAATATAACAATTGGTATCAGAGCAAGATTCCTTGGAAGAAGCTCAACCGGTTGAGGTAGATCTAGATGACACATAGGAAGGAGGATCCCTTATTTGATGGGACAAATTATGCATTTTGAAAAACCGGGATGGAAGGTTTCCTTGTTTCCCTAGGGTTTGGAATTTGGAAGTCAATTGAAGATGGATATACCATTCCCACTAATGGTCCAACAACTTATGATGAGATCAAGTCATATGAGAACAATGGAAAAACAAGGAACACTCTTTTGAGCGGTCTTGTTGATTCAGAACCTGTGAAGGTTATGAGCTACAAATTTGCTAAAGAAATATGGAATAACCTGGAAAGTTTTTATGAAGGAGATGATAAGGTCAAGCAAGAAAATATGTAAAATTTAAGACTAATTTTGAAACCCTAAGGATGTTAGAAGATGAAGATATTGCAAGCTACATGCATAGAGTGGATGAAGTTGTCAATTCCATCAATGACTTTTGTGGAAAATTGCAAGAAGATGAGTTGGTAAAGAAGGTATTAAGAAATCCACCTAAATATTATAGTCATAAAGTATCTACTATTGAGGAAGTTCAAGATTTAGATCATTATTCTAGAGATCAATTATTTGGTGCTTTAACTACTTTTGTCAAAATGATTCAAGAAAAGAGGCTACTTTTAAAGCTAGCAAAATAAAGATGGATGATGAATAAAATTCAGGTGATTTGGATGAGATAGAAGCAAATTTTATCAAGAGATTAAAAAAGGGCACTGAAAAGTACAGAGGTAAGTTTCCTTTCAAATGTTTTAATTTTGGAAAGATAGTTCATTACACTTCAATATGTCCAACCAAAGTTTCAAATGAAAAATATAAGGATAAGAAAGGTAAATTTGAAAAGAGAAGCTATTATGTCAAAGAAGATGCTAGCATATTTGATGATGAATCTAATTGCCAGGATAATGAAAATGATGAATGATTGTTCATGGCTCTGAATATTGGAAATAATGCTACTAACTCTAAAAGATGTATGGAGGAAATTTCTTTGAAAATAAGTCACAACATCAAAGGGACTATAGTGACTTCTTTTCATGATAGAGAGGAGAAGAATCACTAGATATTTGAAAAGGGATGCTCAAATCATATTATAGGTGAGAAGAGTAAGTTTGTTAAACTTGAGAAGCTTGAAGGTGGTCTTGTTAAGTTTGGTGATGATACATCTACTAAGATATGTAGAAAAGGTTCAATTAGTTTTGGTGGCAAGCACAATATAGATGATGTTCTTTATGTCAAGGATCTGTAGCATAATCTTCTATGTGTTGGAAAAATATGTAGAAAAGGATATAATATTATATTTTAGGATGGTGGTTGTGAAATCAGAAAAAAAGGATCTAGAACTCTGGTTGCTAAAGGAATAAGCACAGATGGGAATGTCTATTAGCTCAAAGGTGTTAATGGTTAGTTCTTTATGACTCAAATCAATGAAAGTTTGCTATTGCGTAGAAGAATGTGTCACATAAATTTTGATAGCTTAGTGAGGATCGAATCTACTCAAGATGTGAGAGATCTGTAATGAATTACAAAGCCTATCAATATAGTTTGCAAGGAATGTTGGGTTGGGAAGAAAAAAATAAAGAGGTTGAATATCAAAGAATACTCTAGTGCAAGACCTTTGGAGTTGGTGTATACAAACCTATGTGGACATATAAGAATAAGAAGATTTCAAGGTGAAAGGTATTTTATGTTGTTAATTGTTGATAACTCTTTGTATAGGTGGGAATTCACACCCCTTATGCAAATTCCCCTTTTACACTTCCTCACCTTAGAAAACCAAATCCAAAGATGAAATTCCACATCAGCAAGCTACCTTCATTCCACTTGGCGTTCATCTTTTTCGTTGGTAGAAGAATAATTGTCGGTGATGCCTGCATGATAGGCATGCGTCCATGTGGCATGCTTATGTCCATAACAGATTCCTGCATATGAAGTTGGCACAAGCATTAGAATTCGTATTGAGAATGAATTTTAACGTCCCTCTTCGACCAACTGACCCAAAAATGCCTTATTCTCCTCACATCATCTTCAAAAACATTCATTCTTCATGCAACTCAGATCTCTTTGGAATCTCTTTTGGCAATCTCTAAGCATTCACTTCACTTCCATCACTTCAAGTAGTACTTTGGCACTTCATAGCAGCAACAACAACACTCCATCAACTCCATAGAGAAAGTGTGGAACAAACCATTGTAGCAGGGGCTTGAGGTTTTGTAACACCTCCCTTTACCACAGTTGAGGTTGTGGTGATTGTTCAAGCTCTCTTTCTCCATCATTAGTGATATCTTGGTGGAGGTGGTAACATTTTCACTCCTCTCCTTTACGATTTGGTTGAGTAGCACTTCACTATTTTGTAGTGTTTATTGTGTTCTCTACTTTATTTTCTCCTTTATCATATATTTCTCTATTGTTTCTATCTTGGCTATTTGTGGAGGAGGAAACACTAAAATGGGGGTTTGACTGAGGCAAACCCCTATACAACCCCCAACAATTTTCCCTCTTCCTATGTGTAGGTGGACATGCATTTGGAGCTAGCTGGTGTATAGGATCTTTTGTGAGATTATCTTTGTCACCTTATCTTTAATATATCTGCTTTATCATATTCATTTATACATCTCTTATTTTATTGTTCTATTTTGTTCCCTTAAAAATCACTAGCTAGGCCGTCAACTTGTTTTTTGGCAGTTCTTGCTATGTTTCTGGTCCTTTGGTCATATCGATGCCAGTGCACCTGAGAGACGCTAGCGCACCTCGCTATTGTCCCATAATTGCGCTTCCATCCTCAAGCAGAGAGCTACCTGAGGTGTAGTTTTGAACTCAAAAAACTAGCTTGCCTAGTCTCGTTCTGAATTTTTCATTTGTAGAGTGATCGAAGGACCTTATAGTCCTCATCAAGGCAGCCTTCCACTCTTGGCTCTCCATGACCTGGGTCCTTGAATGTGGTTGATCCCCCTCTCTTAAAATTTTGGTGAACCCGATGTGAACCATTTTGGTTTCATTTTGTGATACTAAAAGCTCCTTTCCTCATATTCTAGAAATGTTATAGATGTGAGTGTTGTGAGGCCTCTGCCTTACAACCCAACCTATGACCCCTAGTAGGCATAGTTGGAAGGTTCCAAAAGTGTTGTGTAACGAAACCTTAATTGCATCACCATCTTGTCCTATAACCTTTGGAGGGCTTTAAGAAAGTATCATCTAGGGTGTGTAATGGCCTCTTTTTTGCACCAACCTATTTCCTCTATGTAGCCTATGAGCAGTGGTACTAGTATAACCTTCACCTCATAGGATCTTTTGATGGGATTTAACAGAGAACCATCTCCTCTTTACATTCCTGCACGAATCACCAAAAAAAATATAGCAGGTGGTTCTTGTTGATCCGACATCTCAAGTGAATATCATAACTAAGGAGATCATGCTAATCAAATTTTTACATAAAGATGGGTACGATGCACCTTTGAGCACCATCCACATGCACAACATACTTTCTGTACCTCCTCTAGCTAGTATTGTCATGTTCATTCTCGTTGGACCTAAATTTGTGAATATTTTATTCGACATTATCCTAAGGTTTGAACTCTTCAGAGTAAAGTTGGGTATCCCCTGGATGGTAGATATGAATGTAGTTCCCTCGGTTGTACATAAATGTTTGAAATTCATTCATGAGGGTTTTGTACGTGTGATTCACAACATTGACTATAGACTGCCGATTGTGCATGGTAGTTACTCAAATTACTTTTGGCCTACACCTATTTGTCCTCTCTCGCCTAGGAAGGACCTATTGTACTAGACATATCAAAATTACAAGAAAGGGTGTCTAAGGCTGAAAGTGAGATACCCTCCATCCCCTTATGCTATTTTCCACAGGGCATGTTTAAAAGTTGACAATGATGTCACCAAGGCACATAGAAGAGAAGAAAAGAAGCAATCTCGAGACCCTACTTCTTCCTCTCCTGCTATTCAGCCTAACACTTCCTCTCACCCTAATATGGTGCCATCAGGTTTCACCCTGCATCTGTGTGAGAACCCTATGGTGCCTGCTTGGTGAAAGCCTAAGCATCCGAAGTTTGAGCTTCATGTCCTACCCATGGACCCTAGGCCCATTCATTATGGTAGGAGGAAGAGTCCCCATGGGGAGTCCTCTATGTCTCAACCTCTACGGCCTCCCACCACTTCTGCTCCTAAAGCAGTAAATGAGAAGAGGCCCGTTGCTGAAGCACTTGAGACGAATCCCCCTACTACTTCTCAAACTGTCCCTCCTACTCCCATTCGGGAGTTTGTTCCTCCGCTGAAAATGACTGTAGTGGACACTCCCATGTCTAAGAATGAGCCTTTTGTTCCTTCACAGCCTCCAACCTCTAGCTCAAAGAGTTGAAGAAATCACCTTGTGCATGAGCATAAGCATCAGTGAAAGGATCTCATGGCTAAGTAGGCCACTTTGCAGAAGAAGGATGAGGAGATGGCCACCCTTCTGTCAGGGCCTCTTGCTATGTATTCCCCTCTCCTTTCTCCTGCTTCCATTCAAATTAGTTTTGTCTCACCTCTGACTCCCGCTATGAGTGCACCTGATCCCAAAAAGGTGTAGGTGTTCATCATTCCTTCAGCAAGGCCGCCCTTGTTGATGTCCCTTCCAGACATCCCACCATTTCCAAAGCCCATGAATATGTCAAACACTTCGATGGTATCCACTGCGGATTTCTCCTCTTCTTCCCTTACGCCTCTCACTTTGTCTATAGGGAGTTCACATCCCCTGATGAAGCCAAAGGTAGAGGATGGACCCTCCAATAATGGAGAGAATAAGAGGAGCCCACCTTCAAAAGGTGGTCTGGCATTGGCTTGTTCTATCCTAGTGATGAAGCAAGCCCCTACTTCCCTTGAGTTCGCTATCGCTCTCAAATCATTCGGTACAAACATAAAAGGCATATACCTTTGAGTTACAAAACTCCCCAAAGGTCTTGATATAACGTGTTCTTTTGGCATATTTATGTTTGATCTCACACATGAGAGATTACTCAATGGATTATAATTATCAGGCACATCAATTATTATCTTAGGAAAAAGTTTATTAATGACTAACAATAGCCCTCCTTGCTTTCCAAGATTTTATGCAATACAAACATGTTTCATAAATCCTTTTACGTTTTGTACTACTAGAAGTATGGTAAAACCAATCATTGTTCCATTTTGTATGCTTGAAATATAATTTGGAACCATTTTTATCCTTAATCAAAAACACCCATTATCATTAGAAATAGTGAATTGTTTTAGTCTTGATGAAATACCTGGTAGTTGTTTGCAGCATGTATCAACCTCTTTTCCAGACTGTAAATAGCACCAATCTGGAACTATTTCTTCAATAATTCACTGGTTCTTCAGACAGAGTCACCACCTGATCAACAGAGGACAATATTTTTTAGAAAAATTTGACATTCTATTCTCTAAATCTTGCTAGATTATGGGTTTCACTACCCATTACAGAGTCACACTATACCATCAACACCATCTTTCGCAATCATAATCCATCACCGGAGAAATCTAACACTTATCTTCAAGTTGAATCACAAGCTCTAGATAAGCACCTCCAACCCCTATGGTTCCTCTATCTTCCTTTTCTCTCTCCTTTTTTCTTTAAATTTCTTAGAAGTTATCCCCAATAATATCATCCTTCAATGAATAACTTCTAGAATTCCTGAATCCTTTGCTTATAGGAAACCATATATCATAAGATTATCAGGATTATTTTGAACTACCTCCTTTCGCTTAGGTTAAAAACATTCACTATGTAAATTCAGAACAACATATCATGTAATATGACTCTATACCAGCACCGTCTACAACTAGAGATTCAAAATCGTCCCCAGTAGAGTTGCCATTCTATTGGTATTTTTTCCCACATAGCGATTGCAGTTCTCTAAGAGGTAGCCAACCTCTATTGTGGATGACTGCAAAGACTAGGGGCCAACTAACAAGAGTTAGTTATAGACTGAACTCCCCTACACTTTTGGCTCTGTAAGACCAAGGCGGTTAAACCTGATTGTGTTCATAAGAATGCCTTGTAATTGGTAAGAACACTTCCTGTATATAGATTACAATCCCCACACACTCAAAGGGATATTCATTATTCTTGGTATTGGCAGACCAAAGAATAATTACAGGCCCCAGAGCAACAGAATCGACTAACTCAAAAGGAATTACTTCCCATAGGAAGACACAGTTTTAAATGTGGTTATGTTCAGCATATGGATCACTACACTTAGAACTACAGTCTTATACCAAAGAGAAAGGTTGCAAACACTATTCAATGCCTCATCCATTGGGCGACAGAGTCATACAAAGTATAATTATGATATTATGAACTTATCTTCATGTAGCCTTACTACCATGAGATATTTCAGTATATTAAGATAGTGCTTCTTATCTAATCCTATGGGTATACCACCATGAACATGTAATTTAACCTTTCAAGCATTTGATTAACTCATTAAGTTAAAGCAAGAAAACAAATCACACTTTCAATTAAACATTCAAACTAAATAGATAAACCCTTGATAAATCCATTCATAATCCATGGCACACACACAGGAGAGCAAACCATCTTAATTTTGTAGATTTGTTTCGATATCAGTAATTAAAAGCATAGCATACTAACTTTATACAAATCCCCACCCGGGATGGATATACTAACCATGAAGAAAGCAAACGGCCCCGCTATAGGCGACCACTTCGAGTCTGCACCTGAGACAGCAACGAAACCACCTTCTCCTTACTAGCCAAGTCAACACAACACCTAACAATAGGACCCAGTACCAATGTAGTTATAGGTTCAATTGCCAGAACCTCCTCATCTACTCCCATGAGCTCAGTTAAAGTGGCCAAATAGCATCGGTAATCTAAAAAAGTGTCAGATTCATGATCATCGGAATCAGATATGACAATGGGAGATGAGCAGCGTACTGGCTTCTTTCCAGTATTTCTAGTAGCACCCCTGGGCACTATAGAAGTAGTAGGATCAATCACAATTGGCAAGCTTTGGGTTCCTAGCCTCGCACTTCTGCGTTTAGCTGATTTATCCATAGAGAAACCAAAGCCCAATGATATATTGGAGAAGAAACCTTCCTGCACAAAAACAAAGGAAAATGCAATGCTAATTACATGTAACTTAGTCAACATTTATAGAATGGCCTAGTGTGCAAGATATAATTGCTTGAAAGCAATTCAAGCACTTGATCAATCAGTAACCAAGACAGCCATGAGTGTCCTTTGTAGGGTAGTATTGTTTGCACGCTGGAGAAAATTTCAGGAGGAGATCCTTTGGAAAAGGAAAATCTGTGCCATTTATGACATGAGCAACAAAAAGGCCGTATATGCCACATAGACGAATAGCACACCCCTCCGTGGAATTTGAACCACCGATTCAAAGCACACTTGGCAAAATGGAGGGTTGAGACCAAGTCAATGAGTATTGATGATCCACCTCAGTGCCTGGGAAGAGACATCCAATCAGAACCCTCGAAGATAGGAGGTTTGAACCATACAGTGGGGCCCGCATAGCCCCATTGGCCAAAGAAAAAAGGGCCACACATCACACCCTCAGAGACCTCGCAGTACCATTAACAACAGTTACTCTGATCGTGCGAGGTGTGCGAGAAATCATAATTATCTTGGTTATTAATGACCATCGCCAGTAAAGAGAGGACCACATGTCACCGCTAATACCTTGAGAAAACCCACACATCAGTTGATGCCAGATGGCAACATCTCCTAAACCTCGCACCACTTTGGTGACGCAAGTAGGAAAACCTGCAAGGTTCGTGAGAAGCGGTCCATATTAGAACCTGCGATCGGACAGTTAGCCACACCTCAGATGAAACATTCAGGTGGGGTTGTCCCATGAAACTCCCAGTGGTACGAAAATACAAGTTGTCTTGGCAAAAAGACCGGGAAACCAAGTGAAAGGGGTCGGTAAAAGCATGACCTGAGAGGGATAAAACCTCACTTGAGTGACCGGTTACCCTTGGTAGTAAGTCACTGTTAATACATAACAAGAGGGTTTCCAATAGTCGATAATTAAAATCACTATGGGTAAATTTGAAACCGCAAAACCCAGCTCGCATCACTTTAAAATTTTGGAATTCCCATCACATTCTTCACATGGTATGATATAGTAGGGGGTTGCTGATAGTTTATTTATATACTATTACTACTATACTTATATACATATATTTATGAGAGACTTTGACCTTGAAATATCAGATCACCCCTATGTCTCTTATTTGTTAACTTGGTTTCTCTCTTTCTCACTCTTTTTCCTTGATTTTTCTCTTCTTTGGTTGATTTTTTTCTCTCTTGTGTGACAATGCGATCTCTATAATGCTTCAATTTTTAGAAAACACATTCGTTTCCAAGGAATCTTTTCTTGAAAGTCCTCATAAGAATTTCTTTTTCAAAACTATATTCACGAATAGGACCCAAATGGAACATGTTTCCTTCATCATGGGTTTGTAAAGAAAGAACTTGAGAACCTTCCTCCGAGGTGGGAATTTCTTTGACCTTCCACTTGTGAGGGGGCATTTTTATTCCTTTCGAATTCCTTGATGAAGTGAACATCTTTCGAAAGGATTCCTTGATGATGAATCGATTTGAGAAAGAATTTTCTTCCTATACTTTCAAACAACGCATCCCTTGAGTGGACCTCCTCTTCACGCCAGATTCCCGAGGGATCCCTTTGAAGGTTTTCGAACTTGTCGATTGTCTACGTGACTATCTACTTACTTTCCTATGTGGCCTCTTTTTGACATGTTCTATCTATGGGTAAACATGTCACTTTGCAAGTGTGCCTATGAAGTCGCTTCTTGACTCTACGAAGTTCCCTTCCTTTGGTTTCCTCCATGTGAGAGATCTTGGGGGATACCTTCCTGTAGGTCTGTGGGCCTATAGGATGCTTCCTTTGTGATTCCTCCATGCAAGATATCTTGGGGGTCACTCCCCAATAGGTCTATGAGTCTGTAGGGTGCTTTTTTTTATTTCCTCCATGTGAGAGATATTGGGGGATACCTTCCTATAGGTTTGGGGGCTTGTAGGGTTCTTCCTTTGAGCTTCCTCCATGTGAGAGATCTTGGGGGTCACTCCCCTACAAGTCTGCAGTTTGTAGGGCACTTTTTTCAATTTCCTCCATGTGAGAGATCTTGGGGGATACTTCCCTATAGGTCTACAGGCATATAGGGCACTTCCTTTGAGCTTCCTCCATGCGAGAGATCTTGGGGGTCGCTCCCTTGTAGGTCTATAGGTCTTTAGGGCACTTTTCTCGATTTCATTCATGTGAGAGATCTTGGAGGATACCTTCCTTGTAGGTCTATGGGTCTGTAAGGCACTTTTATTAGTTTCCTTCATGTGAGAGATCCTAGAGGATACCTTGCTTGTAGGTCTATGGGCTTGTAAGGTGCTTTTCTCAGTTTCCTTCATGTGAGAGATCTTGGAGGATACCTTCCTTGCAGGTCTACGAGCCTATGAGGCACTTACTTCTCAGGGCTTCCTTCATGTGAGAGATCTTGGGGGTTGCCTCCTTGCAGGTCTGTAGACCTGTAAGATGCTTTCATTCTACAATTTCATGGTTCTGCAGGACTATGGAGTCTTTTGTGCCAGCCTATGCTTTCAAGCTCTCCAAATCATAGTCTACTTCCTTGATGGTTCAGGTATACATTTCTAACCCTACTACCTTTCTGATCTACTTTAACCAAGCACTCTTCAATATTCATGCTCACTAAAGTGGGGGAAAAATGTATAGGCATAAATTTGCACCCCTTACACAAATTCCCCTTTTACACTTCCTCACCTTAGAAAACCAAATCTAAAGGCAAAATTCCACATTAGCAAGCTGCCTTCATTCTACTTGGTGTTCGTCTTTCTTGTCAGTAAAAGAATAACTATCGGGGATGCCTATGTGATGTGAAAACACCTGTGCGATGCGCAAATGTCTGCACGGTGCACTTACGTCCGTGCGACATGCTTACGTCCCTAATAGATTCTTGTGTTTGAAGTTGGCAGAAGCGTTAAATTTCCTATTTGGAATGAATTGTAAAATCCCTCTTCAAATAGATAACCTGAAAATGCCTTATTCTCCTCACGTCACCTTCAAAAAAATTCATTCTTCATGCAACTCAGATCTCTTTGGCATCTCTTTTGACAATCTCTAAGCATTCACTTCACTTCCATCACTTCAAGCAACACTTTAGCAGTTCCTAGTAGCAGCAACAACACTTCATCAAATCTATAGAGCAAGTGTGGAACAAGCCATTGCAAGAGGGGCTTGAGCTTTTGCAACACCTCCCTTCACCACAGTTGAGGCTGTGGTGATTGTTCATGCTCTCTTTCTCCATCATTGGCTAGTGAGATCTTGGTGGAGGTGGTAACATTTTCACTCCTCTTCTTACGATTTGGTTGAGTAGCACTTCACTATTTTGTAGTGTTTATTGTGTTCTCTACTTGATTTTATATTTTATCATATATTTATCTATCATTGCTAGCTTCATTTTCCATGGAGGTGGAAACCTTGAAATGGGGGTCTAGCTGAGATAGACCCCTATACAACCAACAACAATTTTCCCTCTTTCTATGTGTAGGTGGATGTGCATTTGGAGCTAGCTGGCGTACATGCTCTTTTGTTTGATTATCTTGGTCACCTTAGCTTTAATATATTTGCTTTATCATATTTATTTGTATCTCTCTTATTTTATAGTTCTATTTTGTTCCCTTAGAAATCACTAGCTAGGCCGCCAACTTATTTTCTGGCGGTTCTTACTGTGTTTCTGGTCCTCTAGTCATATGGACACCAGTGCACTTGAGAGATGCCAGCATGTCGCGCTATCATCTCAAAACCACGCTTTTGGCCTCGAGTAGAGAGCTACTTGAGGCAAAATGTTGAACCCGAAAACCAACTCACCTATCCCCGTTCTAAATTTTGGGTTTGCAAAGTGATTGAAGGACCTTATAGTCCTCATCATTCTCATCCCTCATTTGAAACATTCCTTTAGAGTGAGGTAAGTTAGGGAAACCTTCCTCTCTTGGCTCTCTATGACCTGGGGCCTTGAACGTGGTTGGTCCCCCTCTCTCACACTCAAATGATAGGTAAATTTTCTTAGAGAAAAATTAGAATCTCTAAACATTTTTAAAGAATTTAAGGCTATGGTTGAGAATGAAATGGATATGAAAATAAATTTCTTAAGGTTTGATAGAGTGGAGAGTTCACCTCCAATGATTTTAATAATTTTTGTGAAGATCATGGAATAACGAGGAATTTGTTAACCCCTAGAAATCCTCAACAAAATGGAGTGGTGGAGAGAAATAATAAGACAGTTCAAGAAGCAACTAGAACAATGATGAAGGAAGAAAATATATTGTATGTCTATTGGAGACAAGTTATTCATATTGTAGTATACATACTCAACAAAGTACAAGAAAGAGTAAAAGGTTTAAAGACTCCCATTGAACTATGGTATGAAATAAATCCTACTGTCAAATATTTCAAAGTGTTTGGAAGAAAATGTTATATCAGAAGAGATAAAGAAAATTTGGGAAAGTTTTATGCAAGGTTAAATGAAGGAATCTTCCCTGGATATTTTACATGAAGAATGGATCACCAGTGCTACAACAAGAGGCCAAAGAATAAAGTTGAAAGTGAAGTGTCAAAGTAGATGAAGAACCACATAAAATTTTAGTACTGAAAGAAGGATATGAATCTAATGAGTCCTCTTGCAGAGAAGAAGGAAAAGAAGAAGAAAAGGAAAATGATATGTAGGTTGAAGAGGAAGAAGCTCTAGAAAGGATTCCTAACACTCCTAAGTATGTGAATAAGAATCATTTTTAAGATCAGATTATTAGTGACAAGAAGAGGTGTGTTGACAAGAAGAAAAGTTGCTATGACAGAAGAACAGGTAAATTTGTGTTTACTTTCTAAAGTAGAACCTAAGATAGTGATTCAGGCATGCCTGGATGAGAATTATACCAAAGACATGGAAGAAGAATTGATGTAGACTGAGAAGAATAATACTTGGGAATTAGTCCCAAGAGCAATAAACAAGAATGTAATAGGAACTAAATGGGTTTTGGAACAAATTGAATGAGAATGGAGAAGTTGTCAGAAACAAGGCTAGACTTGTGTGTAAGGGCTACTCACAAGTTGAAGGAATAGATTTTGAGGAGACATTTTCTCCAGTGGAAAGAATGGAGTCCACTAGGATGTTTTTAGCCTTTGCAGCACATAAGGACTTCAAGGTTTATTAGATGGATGTGAATTCTACATTCTCGACTAGTGAGTTTGAAGAAGAGGTATACATTGAAAATATGAAAGGCTTTTAATTATCAAAAAATCCTAATAGAGTTTTCATATTGAAGAAGGCATTATATGGACTCAAGAAATCTCCCAAGCTTGATATGAAAGATTGGATAGGTACTTGTTGTAGCAAGGATTCAATAAAGGTACCAAAAATAGAAAATATTTACTTTACAGTTAAGAAGGATCAAATTTTGATTGTGGTTGTGTATTTTGATGACATAATCTTTGGAGGAAATAAAGGTCTATGCAAGAGATTTGTAGAAGAGATGCAAAAAGAGTTTGATATGTCCATGTTTGAGGAGATGAATTTCTTCCTTGGGCTACAAACCAGTCAGATAGAAAAAGGAATATTCATTTCACAGTCAAAGTATGTCAAGGAAATGCTAAAGAAGTCTAGAATGGAAGGCTCTAAACCGATATGTACTCCTATTGTTATTGGTTTTAAGTTGAGCAAGAATGATGAATCTTAAAAGAATAATAAGAGAAAGTACATATCAATGATTGGTGGACTACTATATCTAACTGATAGTATACTATATATCATGCATGCAGTTTATCTTGTGGTCTAATTTTAAGAAGATCCTAGAGAATCAGATGTGGCAGTAGTAAAGAGGATATTCAAGTATTTGTTGGGAACTTTGGACTATGATCTATGGTATCCAAAGGATAATGATTTCTCTTTAAGTGCTTATACTAATGTAGATTGGGTAGGTTGTGTGATGATAAAAAATTACAAGTGGAGGTGATTTCTTTCTTTAAAATAGATTGGTTTCATGGTTGATTATGAAGTGAGACTCAATGCCATTATCTACTATAGAAGCAAAGTATATTGCAACAAAATATTGTTGCACATAAGTGTTATGGATGAAGAAAACATTAAAGGATATCAAATTTTCATACAATGAACCTATTCATATCCTATGTGAATACAAGAGCAATCAATATATCTAAGAATATGGTGATGCATTCAAGAACAAAGCACATCTCAATTTGGTATCACTTCTTTAGAGGGAAGGTCATAGAAAATGAGGTGAAGCTAGATTATGTGCCTAAAAAGTATCAAGTTGTAGATATTTTTACAAAGGTTCTTCCTTGAAAGATACATTTGAGTACATCTCTAGCAGAAGTTAGGGGTTATCACCCCTCCTTTCAGCTAGATGCATAAGAGTGTGCATTAGTCTGGTGGAGAAATTCAATATTTATTCTTTTTGTTTTAGATTGATGAAGGCTACCTCTCAAGGGGATTAGGTAGTAGTATTGTTGGTTAGTGAAGTCAAATGGATCATATTTTGTGCCCCTAATGGCAAGAGTCCAAAAATTGAAGTGCAGTGTAGTTGCTTGTTGGTGTTGCAAGTGGTGTCAACATAGTGTATGTGTATGATGTGTGAAAGGTGCAGGTGTTGCCCTTTGAATGCTGTCAAATGGGGAGAGGAAAAGAGTTCAATATAAGAAAGAGAGTTGGATGAATAATGTTCAATATTTCTGGATAAACTATGTGATATTTTTTTCATCAACATTTCAATTCATACTCCATGATCCATCATTAGGATTATAAGCATATAGAGAGAGGAAATAAAATGGATCATGGAGTATGATCTGAAATGTTGATGAAAAAAATTCTTACATAGTTTATCCAAAAATATTGAGCATTGATTATCATGCATTGTGGAAACAAAATTTTATAAAGATTTGGACGAGTTTATAGCCCTTTACCATTAATGTCAAAGGGGGAGAAAGTTGGTTGAAAAACCATAGTTTAGAAGAGTTGGTTGAACATGTTTTGAAGACCACGGGGGGAGAATTTTTAGGAGCATTAAGAGAATGAGAATATGAAGAGTGAGAGATGCCCCTGTCAGGAGGATTTCTACTTGTTTCTTTTTATTGTAGAGTTGCTATTTACTTCTTTTGTTGTTGATGGTTTTTAGAACCAATGTTGCCAAAAATGACAAAGGGGGGATTATTGAAAGCTTGAGTTAATTGTGAGTTATTTGGGTGTTGTCATTGATTTCAACCCCTTGTATGTAGAGAATGATGGAATGCTACTAGTTTTGATGAGGACAACCCCTAGCATTGGAGTTATTGGAAGCCTAGATCTGTTGGTATTGATGTCAACACAATGTTGTTGGTGTTATCATTGATGCCTTACTTCAATATAGCTACAAAATTTATGTTTAGAGAGATAGGTGGACATGCTATAGTTGATGAGAGTTGTTTCAAATATGTTTCAAAGATTTTAGTAGTGCTGTTAATGCAATTGGTTCACTTGGTTTCCAAGTTCTTTTGAGAAAAAATAAAAATAAAGAGATTTTAGTGTGATAGAGTGGTGTTCAATGTTCTACTCTGTATTTATTCATGGTTGAAGATATACTTGTGTGGTTTAGATATGATTATTAGAGGTTTTCAGAGGTTCTATATCTAGAGTTTTAGGTTCTAGATCATTTTTCAGTGGCAGATGTGTTTGAAAATATGTCTTCTTGGTGAAATAGGTGTTTGGGAGAAAGGAGATTGCTTCACATTTCTCCGCAATGAAGGTTCTTGGATTTTCTATCCGGGAAAGTGCTTATATATTTTGTATCTACCTTCACTCAAATTTTTAGGTACTATGGTGCTCTGTAACGTTGTTTGGTGTGTTGGATGTTTGTGCCATTGAGTTTGGTTGTACATAATAAAGGTGTTCTTAAGTTTTAGGTGATTACTATAGCAGTGGAAAATATTTCAATGTGAAATATTCTGAGATGTTTTGAAATGTTGTTGTGTGGTTTGCAAGATGTTTTTAGACCTAGAGAGGTGTGTTTGGAGTTGCTTGTTAGTGTTAGTGAAAGTTTTGTCTATTGGAATATGTCGAGATGATGCTGATTGCTTGTTGTCATGAATGGTTATCATTGATGTCAACATATCTTGGTTATGTGACCGATGTTTTGTTTTGGTTCTTTGGTGATTTGGATTTCCTTGGTTCCAGATGTCATGCTATAATGATCTATCTTAGGTTGTATCTATCTTGGTCCCATTTGTAGCTTAATGAGATACATTCTTTTGGGTCCAAACCGATTTGGTAGTTGGTTAACATGCTCTGACACATGGTTTGCATTGTAACATGTATATCTTATTATGTGGTTCTGGATATCATGTAGCATGTTGATTTGAGTGAGGAGGTTCTGTGTGCCCCACATTTCATTCCTCTCCATCGTGGGAATGTTTTTGTGGTGACCTATTTTAATTTGTGCTTGGCCGATTTAGAAACTATGAAATTGTGTTTGGCCGACTTGAGTGATTATGGAAGCATGAAACGATATAATTATAAGATGTTTTCATCCAATGAAGGCAAGAATGATGAATCCAAATATGAATATCTAGACATTGTGAAGTGTGTGAAAGTGTATGACCAGAGGAAACAGATAGTGAGATTCTATCCAGTGTCATTACTAGTGACAGTTCCCTTTAGTGGTGGATTCCCTTTCATCATTCTTCAGACAGTGAGCCATTTTCTATAGACAGTGAGCCTCTCTCGTTTAGCAGTGAGCCTTTTTGTATCTTTGGCTATAATAGCCGAGAAACAAGCCCAACCAATAGTGAGCCACCCTTCAGTGAGAAACTTGGCAGTGAGCCCTTGTAAAAATCACCTTAACTGGTGCTTTATAATTGAGAATCAACATTATCCGTGGTTTTTCCCTTCTTGCATTTCCATGTAAATTTTGGTGTTCCTTGTGCATAGTGTTGTTGTGTGCTTTCGTGTTCATTAATATCTGATTGATTTAAGTTTGCTCCAAATTAATTAAAGTAAAGAAAATTGTTTGATAATAATTGATTCACCCCCTCTCAGTTATATGGACTATTCAACAATTGGTATTAGAGCTTTGGTTCCTTGAAGAAGAGATTAACCACTTGGGGTAGATCTAATGGCACACAAATTGATAATTCCCGTGTTTGATGGATCTGACTACATTTTTTTGAAAGTGTAGATGAGAGGTTATCTGATCTATCTTGGCTACAAGACTTGGAAAGCTATTTAGACAAAATATGTTGATCTGAAAAAAGGAGTTTCTATTGCAAATGGGAATTCATCCTATGAGGAGAATGAAAAGCAAGGTATGCAATATTTAGTGGTTTATCTAAGACTAAGCTAACAAAATTTATTTCATTGGGCACCGCTTATGAAGTCCAGGAAAATTTGAAAGAAATATATGAAGGAAATGATAGAGTCAAATTATCAAAGAAGTTGACAGCTAAGCACAAATACGAGAACTTGAGGATGGAAGAAGGTGAGGATATAGCAAGCTACTTTCAAAGAGTTGACAGTGTAGTAAATGAAGTCTCAAATAAAGGAGGTACTTTGACAAATGAATATGTAATGGAGATGATCTTAATGACCCTACCAGAGAGCTATAATGGAAAGATCTCATCCATAGAGGAAGTTTATAATCTGAAGAAACTCACCAAAGAGCAGCTATTTGGCACCTTGACCGTATTTGAGATGAGAAAATTTGGAAAAGAAAGGGAGAAAATTGGAACTGCCTTCAAAGTCTCAAAAATAGAAGATGATCTGGATAGTGATAGTTCTGAAGAGTTGGAAGAAAATTTCACAAGGAAACTAAATAAAGGTATTGACAAGTACAAAGGTATGCTACCTCTTAAATGTTTTAGATGTGAAAATATTGGTCATTTAGCAACTACGTGTCTAGAGAAAGGAACAAGAAAAAAGTTCAAAAGGATCAATAAGAAGGCCTATTATGTCAATGAGAATGCCAAAATTTCAGATGATGAATTAGATCCTGAGGATTGTTTGTTTTTGGTTGAAAAGGATGAACCTAGATTTGATATCTCTAATATTTTTTTGAAATCTGATGACAACATTGAGACTACATTATTTATAAAGAGAAATAGAGATGAATGGTTGATTGGTAGTGGATGCTCAAATCATATGATTGGTGACAAAAGTAAGTTTGTGAAGCTTGAGAAATATGATGGAGGTTTTGTTAGATTTGCAGATGATAAAACAACATAGACAATTGGAATTGGCTCTATTACTTTTGATGGAAAACATAACACTGACAATGTTTACTATGTGAAGGGATTATATCATAATATTCCGAGTGTTGGAAAAATGTATGAAAATGGTTACAATATGGTGTTTTAGGATGATGGTTGTGAGATCCGAAATAAATCCAGAAATGTTATTGCAAATAGAAAAAGAAAAATTGGAAATATGTATTAGCTAGAAGGAGCTACAAAAAGATGCTTGGTATCTCAATCCAATGACAGTTGGCTTTGGCACCAGAGGATGCCACATTAAATTTGACAATTTGGTAAGGATAAGTTCATCAAGAGCAGTTAGATATTTTCCAAGACTGGCTGAACTAGACAGATACTATCTATAAAAGATGTCAAGAAGGAAAGCAGACCAAAGAAAAGTTCTAGAGAAAAGAAGATTCATCTACCAGCCTGTTGGACCTTGTACACACTGACCTTTGTGGTCCAACCATAACAAGAATCTTACAAGGTGAGAAATATTTCATGGTTTTAATAGATGATCATTCTAGATTTACCTAGGTTATATTTTTGAGAGAAAAATCAAAGGTGTTGGAAAAATTCAAGATTTTTAGACAAGAGTTGAGAATGAAACTAATAGGAGAATCAAGTGTTTAATATCTGATAGAGGAGGATAGTTTACTTCTGATGAGTTCAAAAAATACCATGAAAAGAATGGCATTAAGAGAAAACTATTTTCCCCCAGGACACCTCAACAGAAAGGTGTAGTGGAAAGAATGAATCAAAAAGTTCAAGAAGTAGCTAGAACAATGATCATGGAAGTGGGTTTACCACAGGTCTATTGGAGAGAATTAATACACACAACAACATACACTCTTAACAGAGGACTATTCCAAAGGAATTATGGAAAGACATCATATAAGTTATGGCATGGAAGAGATCCCATAGTAAAGTACTTCAAGATTTTTGGAAGCAAGTGCTACATTCAAAAAGATGAGGACAATCTTGGAAAGTTTGATAGCAAAGCTGATGAAGGCATATTCTTGGGTTACTATACAAAAAGAAAAGCATACTAGTGTTACAACAAGAGATTGACAAGATGATTAAAAGTGTGAATGTGAAAGTAGATGAAAATGTTCAAAGAATTCCTGACAGACATATTGAATATGAATCAGATAACCTGGATGATAAGGTAGAGAAGGATACAAAAGAAGAAGAAGAAGAGACAAAGGAGGCTTCAAAAATTGAAACTAAAATTCCAAGGTATGTACAAAAAAATCACTATGAAAAATAGATTATTAGAGATAAGAATAAGGGAATTACTACAAGAAGAAAAGTAGCTCAAGAGCAAGTATTGTTGTGCCTACTCTCAAAAATTGAGCCAAAGACTATGGAAGAAGCATGAAATTATAAAAATTGGGTGAAGCCAATGAAAGAAGAGATTAATCATATAGAGAAAAATCAGACTTGGGAACTTGTGCCCAGACTGGCAAACAAAAATGTTATTGGAACAAAGTGGGTGTTCTGGAACAAGCTGGATGAAAACAAAAAGGTAATGAGAAACAAGAAAAGATTGGTTTGAAAAGGTTACACTCAGATTGAAGGTATTGAATTTGAAGAAACATATGCCCTTTTTTCTTGGATGGAAGCAATTCGGATTTTCTTGGTTTTTGTAGCTTTCAAGGATTTCAAAGTTTATCAGATGGATGTGAAATCTGCATTCTTAAATGGAGAACTAAAGGAGGAATTTGTCGTGCCGTTTTTTCACACACGCTCCACTGAAAGCATGGACCCTCTTTGTCTGGTCTTTTGGTTCTTCTTTGTGGCCTTGTCTTTGGTCTTTGGTGCTTTGAGTCTGGATTTCAGCATGTGTTGGGTTTGTGATTTAATTATGGATACTCCCTTGGTTCTAATAAAGCCCTCAAATGCTTGACACTTTGAATCTTTATGCTTGATTACCCATTTGTCGATTTCTTTCCATCAATATGGTGCAGGGTTTTTACTTGCTTGGCCTTGTTTTCAATTGCTATGTGTCTTATCCTTTGGGGTTCTAATCATGCGTTGACTGGTTATCCCAGTTTTTGGTCTTGTTAGTTTCCTTTTGAGCCATCGGTTTACATTCGTTAACAACCCTTGACCCTGTGATTGTCGTTCATTTTAATTTACCCTTGCACTTAAAATTTAATCTCTAATTTATGTATGACTTAAGTTTAAGTCATTGGATCATGAGGGTGTCTTCTCATTGAACTAGAGGGTCCCCTTTTTATGAATGACTTTGATGTCTGTGCAGGTTGAGAAATTCCAGATCGTGAGATTTCATCGCCACCGTTCCCCGCTAGCTCGCAAAAAGGAGATGTGCATACTTTAAATATGGCGAGGTCCACTAGATGTCACCACATGTACAAAGGGCCCCCCAATTGTGTCCCCTTTCAGCGCCCGGGGCCTAAAAGATCAATGGTGTTGACTGAACGAGGAAGCGATCACCACCATTCCTCGACAGCTCACAAAAGTAAGATGCATGTACTTTAAGGATGGAAAGACCCACAGGATGTTTCCATGTATACTTTGTAGATGTAGGAAAGTGGAGCCCACTCATACATGGGGAAGTTTTGTCAGTGAATTCTCATTGGCCATTCATTTTAGTTGGATGTGACAAGGAAAATTCAAATAATTTTGACTCGATCAGAGTCGCTCAAGATGCCCAGCTCAGCCGCTGATCAACGACCCATATTCAAAGCAAAATAGCACGCCCATTGCAATTGTTTTGGCTTCATGTGAAGTGAGCATTAATGGTGGAAATGACCCACAGGCTTGTTCAATCTATACCCAGAGTTGGAGAGATCCCAGGCTGATCTGAAAGGGAGCCTCATGCATTCAATGTAGTGTCACGATTTATTATAAAAACTGACTACACCAACCTTCCTTGTAACCCTAGATTGGGTCGACATATGGTGTGATATCTATAAGTATGACATTTTTTCCTCATTTGTAGGGGCTAGAAGATAATATTTTGAAGCAAGTTAAGTAGTAGATAAGAGAAATAGGATTAGCAGTTAGTTAAATTTTCAAGCAAGCACTGTAATACAAAATTCTAGAATTGTTACTATTATTGGGTGATTCAATACAAGTGAAGACATTGTGCTTTGGTGGCCTCTCTTGGATTGATTCATCTTTCATGGTTCTTATTCTATCTTTTGAAATTGCTTGGTAATATTTGAATGTATGTTAGACTTAGAATTAAGTGCTTCAATGGTATTTGTGATTTGATACTTGGGGAGTTGTAGCGATCTCTGGTTCATACTTTGGGAAACTTCTTGTGTTTGGGTTGTTGTGCAAGGTCAACTTGTACCTTATATTTATGTGCTTAGTTCAATTGTGGGTATTTATTCATTTCAATTGTAGAATAAGGGTTGGTTGAATGAATGCTCATGATCTAAAAATCTTAACCTTAGAAGATTGCACTATCTCTATAAGATTACAAGTTAAATCTGGGTGAAGCAAGAATTAGTTTTGAGGGATTGGTCCGTTCCAAGTATTTTATCATTAGTATTGTTGATCTCAGGAGTAATATTAATCATAGGATTTTTGAAATCCTTATCTTTTTCTAGTTCTTTGGATTTGAGTTAGGCTAGGAATTTCAAGTATCAACATTTTGACAAATCTGATAGGTTTAGGAGTTCTAGTATTTGTTTTCTAAGGTCCCTTTGTGATTACCAACATTTTCACATTTTATCACTGAGTTGTTTTGTTGCATTGTCAAGACCTAACATTAGAGACCTTGGGGTTATCTCTTTTCTCATAGAGATTGACCTTTCAAGAGAGATAGAATACCATATTTTGTTTGAGTTGTTGATGTGCAGAAAACACCATCAACAAAAGTCTACATTGAGCAACCAAAGGGATTCAAAACCAGAAGTGACCCGAATGTTATTTGCAAGTTGAAGAAATATTTATATGGATTGAAGCAGGCACCTAGAGCCTGGTATGGTAGATTAGACAAGTACTTGATTGGACAAGGATTTCAAAAGGGATATATTAGTAGTAACTTATACTACATAACTCACTTAGATAAGATGCTAATCATTGTGGTTTATGTTGATGACATAATTTTTGGAGGAAATGATGATATGTGTAGAAAGTTTGTAGATGAAATGTAGAAGGAATTCAAAATGTCTATGATAGGTGAGCTAAATTTCTTCCTTGGATTGCAAGTAAATTAGAATAGCAAAGGAATTTTCATTTCTCAGTCCAAGCACTCAAAAGAACTATTGAAAAAGTTTGGGTTGGAGAACTCTAAATTGGTTTGTACACCCATTGTTACTAGATGCAAGTTGAAAAAAGAAGATGAATCACCTAAAGTTGATGCAAGCATGTACATATCAATGATTGGAGGATTTTTATATTTGACTGCCAGTAGACCAAATATTATGTATGTAGTTTGTTTAGTAGCAAGATTTTGGCAAGAACCAAAGGAATCACATGTTGCAGTAAAAAGGATTTTTAGATATCTGAAGGGTATAGAAGATTTGAGGTTATAGTATCCAAAGGACTTTGATTTCACTTTGACAGCCTATACTAATGTTGATTGGGCTGGATGTGCTAATAACAAATGAAGCACACGTGGTGGATCTTATTTCCTTGGATCCCGATTGGTTGTTTGGTCAAGTAAGAAACAAGAATATGTATCTTTATCTACTGCTGAAGCTAAATACATTGCAACATCCTCATGCTGCACTGAAATACTATGGATGAAACAAATGTTGAAGTATTTTGGCATATTATTTGATGAACCGATCTTAATAATGTGTGACAATACCAGTGCAATAAGTATTTCCAAGAATCTAGTACAACACTCTAGAACAAAGCATATATCCATAAGATATCATTTCTTGAGAGAGAAGGTGTTGGAAAATGAAGTAAAACTTGAATATGTACCTACAAAAGAGCAGATTGTAGATATTTTCACAAAAGCATTGAGCAAAGATACTTTTGAGCATCTTTGGTAGAAGTTAGGGGTTATGCCCCTCCTAGTGTATGATAACATGCACTGGGGTATGCATTGGTCCAGGTTATTATATGCTCATTTTTATTTGGATCAATGTTTGGTGGCTTCCTCATAGGGGGAGCAGAGTAAGTTTTTTAGGGGGAATTTTGACCTTTGTCTTTGATGTCAAAGGGGGAGAAGAAAAGAAGGTAAGATAGTCCTTGATGCTGACATTAATTTTTTTGGTTTGTTATTGATGAATTTTTCCATGAATGAAAAAGGGGGAGATTGTTAAAATATGTTGAGATTAGGTTGATTGCTTGTTGTCATTAATGGTTGTCATTGATGTCAACATATCCTAGTTATGTGACCAATGTTCTATATTGGTGCTGTAGTGATCCAGATTGGCTTAGTTATGGATGTCATTATGTAATGATCTATCTTGGGTAGTATCTATCTTGGTCCCATTTGTAACGTAATAAGATACATTTTTTGGGTCCAGACCGATCTAGTAGCTGGTTAATGTGCTCCGACATATGGTTTGCATTGTAACATGTATATATTATTATGTGGTTCCAGATATCATGTAGCATCTCGATTTGAGTGAGGAGGTTCTGTGTTGTCCACATTTCATTCCTCTCCACCATGAGAATGTTTTTGTGGTGAACTATTTCAATTTGTGCTTGGGTGACTTAGAAATTATGAAATTATGTTTAGCCAACTTGGGAGATTATGGAAGCATGGAACAATATAAGTATAAGATTTTTTTGTCCAATGAAGGCAACCATGATAAATATGAATATGAATATCTAGACATTGAGAATTGTGCAAAAGTGTGTGAATGGAGGTAGTAGACAGTGAGATTCTATCTAGTGTCATTACTGGTGATAGTTACTTTTAGTGGTGGATTCCCTTTCATCATTCTTCAGGAAGTGAGCCATTTTCTATAGGCAGTGAGCCTCTCTCTTTTGGCAATGAGCCTTTCTCTATAGGCAGTGAGCCTTTCTCTTTTGGCAGTGAGCTTTTCTATATCTTTGGCTATAATAGCTGAGAAGTGAACCCAATTGGTAGTGAGCCACCCTACAATGATAAAATTGGTAGTGAGCCCTTGTAAAAATCACCTTAACTTGTGTCACCTTAACTGACACTTTATAATTAAGAATCAACATTCTCTGTGGTTTTTCCCTTCTTGGGTTTCTACGTAAATTAGGGTGTTCCTTATGCATAGTGTTGTTGTGTGTGCTTTCATGTTCATTAATATTTGATTGATTTAATTTTTCTCCAAATTAATCAAAGAAGAAAATTATTTGATAATAATTGATTCACCCCCCCTCTTAGTTATCCAGACTATTCAACATGGTCGACCTGGCATGCTAGCACTAATTGTGATGGATGATTGTTGTTTGTGGAACTGTTGATAATCATTTGAGTGTAGATTTGAGTGACAATTAAGTTGTGGTGTGGTCTTCCTTCACTTCTTTAAACCATGGAAGTGTTTTTTGTCAACCTATTTGATGTTGCATGGTTGAGGTGCATACATTTCCTTAAGGTCTACCTAATTGCGATTGTTTTAGGTTGTGGATGGTATAAATACAAGGCAAGTTATTGTGCGGATTATGCAGAGAAGGTGTGTGAAGAGAGATATGTGAAAGTGATCAAGTGTGGTGATTTGAGTGTGAGCTTCAATGCCTATGACTCCCAGATGCAATGAGAAAAATGTGTCTACATTTTAGTCTATTGGATGAGGTTTTTTGCTTCAATGGAATTGTAGCTTCAACATAAGAGAGATGTATTGTTAGCAGTTCAAATTCATAGTGACCTAAACCTTCTTCTATATTATTTCTTTTGGATAGTGACCCATTCCTTATTTTGGGTAGTGAGCCCTCCAATAGTGAGCCTATTGTATTTGGTGTTGCTATTACTTTATATTGTGAGCTAATCCTCACTGTGGTTTTTCCCTTCTTAGTTTTTTCATATAAATCTAGTGTTCGTATGTGTTTGCATTACTATTTCATATGTTTACATTTTGCTAATGCATGATAAGGGTTTAAGGGCTAATAAAGGTTTGAATGTTAATGAGGGTTTTGATGTTTTAATGAAAAACTGATTCACCCCCTCTCAATTGTCCTGTACATCTAACATGACCCTAATGGGGAGCCAATTAGACCTTGATGTAAATATATTGGGGGATTGAAATGGATTGGAAATATTTTTGAATGATTAATTCAATGATCATATATACCCTAATATTAAAAATGCAGGATCTTGTAAACTAATAGACAAAAATAACCTACAAGTGGATCTAGGAAGTGCAAAGGACACCAAAACCACTCATAATTTTTTTTTTTGAGGTGTCTACAAGGACTCATTCACTCATGGGAAAATGGATCTTTGTATAGGGGTTTTGACCAACTTCTAGGGTCCTCTAGTACAAGATCTAAGCTTTTATTTAACACAGGTCCCATTATCGAAAAGTTGGAAATAAATTCTACAACTTAGTTTATGTGCCTTGACAATAATGATGAAAACAAATGCAACAATTCAAAATTTATCCTTCAAGATATTTCCACCCCTACTTCAACCTTTAACTTACATATACAAAAAGAGGGAAAAATTATTTATTTTTTGTATGGGGGTTTTCCTCCATCAAACCCTAATTTGGTAATTAAACATTGATAGAAAGATAATGAAAAATGAGAAGGAAACCATGAATGAACAATGCTTGATACAACTCACCACCCTTCAATGGATTTCCGTAGGGGATTGAAGATAAACACATCACTCCAAGGATTTGGATTTTGCTTGATTGACTTGATTGATTTCTTGAAATGCTTTGGATGCTCTTGAAAACCTACATCACAATGTTCGCTTCAAAATATGACATGAACAATTTTACATGATGTTAGGATCTTGAATGCTGCAATAAATGACTAATAAATCTTCTCTTGAATTCTCTTGACAATAATATTTTCTCTCATAAAGTCTTGTTAATGTATGTTAGGTTTCAAATGATAAAAAGACTATATTATAGGTGTTTATCTAAATTCCCATAAAATAGATTTCAAAAGCTGAAAATTGCAATTTGAATTTGAATCATTAAAATACCACCAAAAATATATTTAAAAATGGGTCCTCATACTTAAAGGGGAACCCGTTCGCCCTTGTATGAATGGGTCCTAGCCTATAATTCTAGGACACACATATTCCATGGTGATCAAAATATTAAATGCATTAATTAAATGTTGGTTCCCCTTTTAGAAAAAAAAGAAAAAAAAGGCTTTGGAATGCATAATTTTGTAAATTAGAAGCTCTTAATTAAGTACAATAAATTAAGGGACCCAAACATAGTGTGAAATTATAAACGTATACAATTTTCTACACTACAATAAAAAAGAGGAGAACAAGGAATAAAAAATTCCTTTACACACTTTTGAAAGAAGAGACCCATGCCCCTAAGGACATGCAACCTTTTTAATAAAGGGGAATATTTATGAAGGGGGGACATGGTGGTTGATTTGTGGAATCAAAGTGGGTTAACCTCACTTAATTAGGAATTGGATTGTACACATGATTAGGGAGTGGGTTAGTTAGAGATTAGGAGGTAATGAAAAGTGGAGGATGGAATATTTGGAGAGGGCCAATTAAATAAATACAAAATATTATTTAATTTATTTGGAAGGAATGAGATGGGAGGTAAGGTTGGATAAATAATTAAATTAATTATTTACCTTAGGGTAGGACTTAGAAGCATATCATAAATGGGATAAAACAATAGTTGAAATAAGGAATATTAATTAAATAAATAGAATATTATTTAATTATAGGGGATGAGGAATATATGAATTAGGGATCAATTGACCAAATGTGAACGGTCAATTTTAGGTGTCTACAAGATCGTTATGTTTTTCTTATATTTTTGGAATGAAGTTATCTTCTTCACATTGTCAAAACATCCTCATTGAAGATGGAAGAGATGACCAAAGTGTATTACTAGAGTGTAGTCAAAACTTTGATGTATCTTATGGTTTGCACTAGACTAGACATTGCCTAAAAGTAGTGGGATTTATTTCCAAATATATGTCTAATCCTAATAGAGTTAATTGGGATGTAGTTAAAAGAGTCTTTAAATATTTGTAGGGTACTAAAAAGTATTCTTTGTGTCATCATGGTAATTTTATAGAAGATGGATATTCCCTTGATATTCATGGTTATGTGGATTCAGAATAGGTAGGTGATGTTGATAATAGACAATCCACAAATTCTTACATTCTTACTTTATTTGATGGTGTAATTATTTGGACGATTAAGTGACATGTTGTGGCTGTTTTTTCCTCTACAAAAGTTGAGTATATGGTAGCTACTAATGCCTAGAAAAATGCAACTTCTTCTACCAAACAATCCAGAACTTGAAAATTTGGACATAACATCTTTAAACACCTCTAACCAACATACTGAAACCACACAAAAAAATATTCAACCATGAAGAACTACAGAGTAAAACACTAGACACTACTCTACCACACTAAACACTCTTTACCACACTACTTCCTCTTTTATTCAATTTTTTTTCAAAAGCACTTTGAAACCAAGCACTACACACATCAAATCAAAATTTACAACACTTTCTCATCATCACCAAAATAATTGCAATACAATAACTCAACCACACTAGAGGTTGAACATCCACAAACACAAGCCTATCAAAGAAACACTAGAGATTGACATCAGTGATATTACTAATGAAAACATAATAAAAATAATTAAAGCATCTCCATAGCTTGAAATCAATAAAACAACAAGGATTTGCTGACATCAATGACAAAACAAACTTCCAACAATCTTCCCCTTTGTCATTGATGGTAACACATGCTATGAAAAACCATCAACAACAATGACAACAACTCTAAACAACAACATACACTACATATCAGTGCACGCTATTCCCTCTTACAAATGCATTTAAACTCCAAGCTTATACTCTTTCTAAAGCTTTCTCTTTTCTCAGACCGCTTACATCATAATGTTTTTTAATTAAATTGCTTCCCCTTCAACATCAATGGCAAAGGGAAACACATATCTCTTCTTAGATTCCTCTTTGAAATCAATCACACACACTTTCTCTCACCCAAGGGCAACACCTCTAAGGGTCATCAGCTACTTTGCAACCTTAGCTTTCATTTCCTTTCCCTACACATAACCTTTCACACAATTGACAAAGGACATTTTTTGTGTGCCTCACAATGAGAAAAATTACCCCCCCTAACTATAACAACCAATAACGCCAATACCTACACCCATGAGAGGTAGCCAATGACATCAGTATAGAACAAAGAATGAACCTTGAAATCCACATGAATGATGCAAAACCTTATGCACCTAGTTGAAAGGAGGGGCAATAACTCCTAACTTCTCTTAGAGATTCTCAAAAGTATCCTTAGAAAGAGCCTTACGGAATATATCTGCAACTTGATCCTTTATAGAAATATAGTCAAGTTTCACCCCATTCTATGTAAAATTCTCTCTCAAAGGTGATACAAGATTGAAATATGTTTATTCCTTGAATGAATTACTGAATTCTTTGAAATATTGATAGCACTTGTATTGTCACAAAAGATAGAAATAGCTTCATCATATACCACTCTGATATCCTTCAAAGTTTGTTTCATCCACAACACCTATGTGCAACATGTTTCTACATGCTACAACAATGTACTCTACTTCTATAGTAGATAATGACACTGAATCCCACTTCTTGCTTAGCCAAGACACCAATCTACTTACTAGAAAGAAAGCACCACCACTTTTAATATTTTTTTTCATCCATACAACCTACCTAATCTGCATCTTTATAGGCACTTAGAGAGAAATTAGTATCCTTTGAATACCACAAGCCATGTTTCATAGTGCCCTTCAAGTATCTAAATATTATTTCTACTATTGGCGCATGTGAATCTATAGGATCTTCTTAAAATCAAGCCACAAGATAAGTTACATGCATGATGTCCATTCTATTGGACTAACCACCAACATCTCCCTTCAGGTTCATGAAATGGTTTAACCACCTCCCTCGGATCTTAATTGACGCTTGTATCAGGAATTGACATTTCAATCTTTTGGTGCAATGACAAGGCCAACAATTGGTATCAGAGCTGGTTACAGGTTCAAACCCCTTAGGTGATGCTGAGGGGGGGATTGTTGGACTAACTGCCAACATCTCCCTTCGAGTTCATGACATGGTTTAACCGCCTCCCGTGGATCTTAACTGTCACTTGTATCAGGCATTGATAGGTAGATATTTTGGTGCAACAACAAGGCTAACACATTCTAGTAGTAGTTAGATAAAAAAATCCTCCAATCATTGATATTTACTTGCTCTGATTAGCCTTGGGATATTCATTGTTCTTACTCAACTTGCAACCAGTAACCATAAGAGTACATACCGGTTTTGAATCTTCCATTCAAAACTTCTTTAACATTTCTTTGACATATTTTGATTGTGAAATGAAGATACCCTTTTTCCGTCTGATTGATTTATAGCCCAAGGAAGAGATTGATCTCCCCAAACATAGACATCTCAAACTCTTTCTACATTTCTTCTACATATATCTTGCACATACTTTCATTTCCTTCAAAAATTATATCAATATACACAACCATAATCAAGGTTTGATCTTTCTCAACTTTAAAATAAATATTTCTATCTATGGTACCTTTAATAAATAACTCGTTACCATCCTTCTTGTGCACCATCCTAGTTATAATAGATTTTAATTTATAATATATATATATATTGTTTTATAAGAAAAATATAACTTTTAAAAGCATCTTGTAAGTTATAAAATTTCTTGTAAAAATATATATTAATTTAAAATTTCAAAAATAGAATATACGATTTTTATTGAGTTGTGATATTTTTAAAGTAATGTTTTTAAATTTTACAATATAAAATTATTTCAACCAAAATTTAATTTCAAAGGTTTCAATTTAGAAATTCACTTTTAATTGTGTTAGTACATTTAATGTATTTATTTTATTAATATTTTTTAGAGGTATTATTGTTCTTGGCTCTTTTATTTCTTCCATCTCTCTTAGTTTTTACAAATTTATGATAAGACATAAATCATAAAATAAGACTACATTGTAACTTGTAAATAATGCAAATAATTATTTATTGATTTTTTTAATTATAACTTTTAACTATAATTTGTTCTAGTTTGATAGACTCTAAATTTTGAAGGAATTTGGAGACATAAATTCAGTAAATTTTGAAGAAAATCTCATTATTTTGAAATTTTCATGCTTTCAACATTTAAATCCTTTACCACTGGGTGTTGCTCTTCCCCCTTCAATTATTGAGGGTGATGTGGGTGTGCCTCCTCCTTCTTCCATGGATTTTCCTCAGTAGTTTGCATCCCTAACTAATCTTTTCTCTCATGGTTTGTGTCTTATTAGTGTTGAAGAGAGGGATTCTACTTTCCCCTCTCCTACTTTTGGGGGTGAGGATAATGAATTTTCTTGGACTATTGTACAATGAAGGAAGAAAGGCCATCCAAAACATGTGCCTTTGTCTCATGTTTGTGTTAAAGGTGTGTGTCTTTCTAGGTCAACTTATGAAATTTCTTATTATATTTTGTCATTAGTTTTTGGTTGATCAATGCGAGGTAATATTTGACAATAACATTCTTAGAGAGTATGGACCCTTGTTCCTTTCATTTTTTTTTTGGAAAATTTTCTATAGCTCTATTGGAAGTTGGTTATGGTTTGTTAACATAAGATTTAAAAGGTTGATGAAACCTTAATCCTAATATGACCTAAACCATTTTCTTGGCACATAGCTTTATTAGAGGATAAGCCTAGAATCACTTGTAGATTTCCTCAAATTTTGCATGATTTTAGGGTAGAAATTCCTTTTAGCATTTCGAAGGATATACATTATTCTCTTTTCTCTAGATGTTATATTGATCATGCTTTGTCATTTTATAGTAAATACACAACTTTCTCTAATGTGCTTAGGAAAATTCAAATGCAAGAAAACAATATTGTACTTGAAGTTGGACATTTTAAGTGATATTAGATCATTTGAGTAATGTCGTGTGCACTATTTCTAGAGTTCCTCCAAACTATTCATGTAGTTGAGGTCACTCTCCACCTTGTCGATGTTGTCAATGACACAATCATTTTTCTCATGGGAATCAAAATGCATATTCTTAGGCTTCTCTAGCTCTTACGAGAAGATATTGTACCCAACAAGGATAGTTAAAATGTACTAGTCATAGTTTTTCTTCTCCCCCAACTTTTGGTTGTGGGTGTGAGGGTCAGTATAACTCTAGGAAATTCTTTAATTGACTAATTTTATTTCTCATGTTTGTGATAATTTTGAATATAAAAAGGATGATAATGTTAATGATGATGGGATCCTCCTATGGATATTTTAGACCCTACTAATGTATGATGTGAATCGAATGACTAAGACCCACCTTGCCCTCTTAGTTTTCTCTTGTCATCTTGTGACATATTTTTCTTACGTTTTGTTATGGTTTGTTGCTTTATTTGAACTTTTGAAATGTGACTCTTTTCACCCACTTTTTTTGTGAGGATATGTAAATCTATTTTATAAATTATAATAATTATAATATACACTTATTCATCAAAAAGAAAAATAGATATATTTTTTTAATTAATATCCAGATTTTAAATATAAATGTTATAAGAATCATTTTTATTTTCTTAAACATTCCACATTAAAATACCTTTTTCTATTTTTGCAATCTATAAACAATTTTAAAATATTAATTTATTTAATAAATATAAGTATAATTAATAAATATGATCACTAAAACTCTCAAAAGTGAATTCTAAATTAAATATATAATAAAAAGATGAGTTTAAACTTTATTTAATGCATCAAAAGATTATTAGTTGAATGGTTTTATTTAAATTAAAGCATGACGTAATTTTTTTAATATTTAATTTTTTTTTCATAAAAGAATTGGAATTAGTGTGCATAATTTAGTTTACCCAACAATTTGCAAGGGATGAGAACTCTGATTTTTATTATAGCGATTAACTCACCCACCAGAGGACAACAATAGCAATAGTTATGCTTTGTAATTTTCTTCATTTATGCTGCCCGAATCAATTTCAATGGATGGATGATCGCAAGTCTTTTCAACCAACATTAATTGCTTTTTGTTTTGTGTCTTGGGAACCTCTTATCCTTTCTATCAAGGAATGGACGCCACCTCCACCTCTCCTTTTACGTGGGGCCACAAAAGCTAAAATCTTTGAATACATTTCCTAACAAATATGACAAAAGAAATCGTGGTAAAAGAAACAATGATAAAGTAGAACCAGTACAAGATTATCATAGCGTATTTCAGGGGACTAAAATTCATGGAGTCTTTTATTGATTATTACGTGTTGTCGTCTTGCTGTATTTCAAGATTCTTTAGAAAATAAAATCCAAGAGGCGACGAAGAATTGGTCCCAGCTTTTTATCTCTCGAATTACAACTTTTGAAAGTAAATAAAAGGTCAAGAAAATTAATAAAGGAGAACATAAATTAAATGTAAGTCATTGATCTTTTTCTTTCGTGAGTCTTATAGCGTGTGGACTGAGACAAATTTTATTTAGAATAGTTTTTAGGAAAATACAACATAAATTAAATGCAAGTCATCAATCTTTTCTTCCAGTGAACCTTTTTTTTTCTTTTTCATTTCGCTTTTTTTTCTTTTTTCATTCATTTTCACTTTTTTATTTATTTTATAGCATGTGGACTGAGTCAAAATTTAGGAAAAGAAACTTCAACTTAGATAATTGAACATTGAGGAAAGAGATATGTAATTGACAACTTTTATTTAGAATAGTTTTTAGGAAAAGGCAACATAAATTAAATGTAAGTCATCAATCTTTTCCTTCTGAGCTCCTCTTTATTTTCCACTTCGCTTTCTTTTCTTTCCCTATTCACTTTATCTTTTTCTTTTATTTTATAGCATGTGGACTGAGTCAAAATCTAGAAAAACAAACATCAATTATAGATAATTGGACATTGGGGAAAGAGATATGTAATTGACAAATTTTATTTAGAATAGTTTTTAGGCATTCGTATTTGCAAGGATTTAAAGTAGACAAATTGAAATTATAAAATTTTATAATTTTTTTCACAAAGTTAATATTGATTATAATTTATTTTTTTACACTTGATTATAGTTGATCTAATTTATGTTCATGTTAGAGAATAATTTATTGTTAATCTACTTAAGTGATGACAATTCTTTAAATAATATTATACAAATTTATAGATTGTGTAATGTAATTCGTAAAGCAAGATGCAATAAACCATAATACTTTCATATTGAAAGGCAATAACATAAATATTATTTCTATTCAATATAAAAATAAAGATAATTATGTAGATATGTTTATTATAAGAAAATGTAAAAATAAGAATTATTATGATTAACAAAGGGATGAGACATCTTTCTTGATTCCCAGACTATACAGATGCTATATCACATATGTGGAGCATATTAATTTATGGATGTTGAGTTAGAGTGTTAGAATATCAAGTCAAATATGTGGATGGCTTCCTCTCTACTAGCTAGCTCTTATGTATAAGGTGTATACTGTCGATATTTATAGATGAGGCTAACATCTATGCCTCATACATATATGGTTAAGTAGCATGTGTGGATAGGGCACAATTAAGTGTCAAAATCAGAATTTGTATATTACATGTAGTGTGGCACTATTGTACACTAGAGACATATAGTGTCAATTGTCAAACTTGTATGGAGCAATTTACTATCAAATGGGGTTTATTAGATGCCACATGGGTGGAAGCATAACATATAGATTTGTGTATTCCATGTATCACCACATATAGTCTAATGTTAAAGTATAAAAGGTAGAGCTTATGAAAAATATATGTCATAATGAAAAATATGGAGTGGAAAGCATAAATGAAGTCTGATGCTAAAGGGGCTTTGTTGATCTATTGGAAATCTTACACATAAGAGACTCTTGAATTTGTATGGCTATGTGTAGAACTACTAAGGGTGATGTCAATATGATTAAGAATTAATTAGCAATACTATCTATATACATATATGTGCAATGCATTTAAGTTAGTGCAAAATTGGTTGTGCAATGGATGCAAAGAAATTAGTGTTTCTAATGGTATAATGTACAAGGTTAGGCTTAGATCATACACTTTCATAAGGATTGATAGCCAATATTGTGTTATAGTGTGGACAAAGGAAGCTTGTATGAAGGTGATGAAATGTTGAACTCACACATGCAATTTCCCTTAGATCATTCACCCTTTATTAAGGAGTGATGACCCTCCATGACAATCTAGGGCGACTTAAGGCTCTAATATAGAGATGAGGCACAACCAACTATTATACACCAATTTGGGGTGATTAAATTAGATGGAACTAGTTGACCTAAGATGAATAGTAATGTATGAATTTTGATGTGATATTTTCTAATTTGATATAAACCATCCAAATATAACACAATAAAAGAGAATATATTTTTCTAAGAATTATTTGACTCAAGACCATGTGTAAAAATAATTTGATCATTACCCATTCATTAAAGATGAAAGGTCCTCAATCAAAGTAATTCATTGATTTCCTAGTAATAGTAATGCAATTATTTTCTAAAAAAACTCTTATACCATGGATTCATCCAAATGTTAAGAAATTTATGGGATATACCCATACTATAATGGTAAAAATAAGAGGGTGCTCATGTACTTATATTGCCTTTGTTGAGGAATATATAAATACTTATTGTATATGAGATTGAGAATTGCATCTTAAGATATACATGCTAATGAGTCCTAGAATTATCCTATTTTCCTTGTTTTAGTTTTATACTTTTCATAACATCTTTTGTGGTTTCAAAGACATTACCAAGACCTTTCAACTTATTTTAAGTATTGAAAGCATTAAGGATGATATATTATTTTAAGTGTGAATAAGTAGAAAAGAATAAAACACTTCTTAATGAAACATTGTATCAAAGATCAAGCTAATAATCAACTAAAAGGGTCCCATTGTCTCCTATCTTCAAAGATTTATTAAGCTATTGTGCTCTCAAATTTAAATAACACTACAACCATTAAAATAAAAATCTAAAGAACTGAATGATGTTGATGCAATGATATGAAGCTAATATGATAAAACTAGATGATAAAATAAGTTAATATGACATGAATTGACATAAAATTTGATAAAAGAAGCTACAAGAGGCAACCATGATTGTGAAAGATTGAATGCTGGATGCTTGAAAGCTTGATGCTTGATGAATTCCTACAGAGTAAACTTGATAACTTGGGATCCTTTTCTTGGTTGAATGAAGCTTTATTTATAGATTTCCTGGCTGTAGAAATGCATAGGGATGGCAAAGAGAGGCTTGGATTCAATCTGCATGATTGAATGGTGAGAGATGGAGGAGATCAAGAAGATTTTGGAGATTGTCTCTACCCATGAAAACACCAGGCAAGAGAAGAGGAAGGATTGATTGAGGAGGATTGAGAGATAAATTTGCAATTTGTCTCCAATTCTTCCCGTGAAGTTTCAATCAATTAATTTTGACATGATTTTGAGGAAATATAGAGGAATATTCCTTATGCCTTAATTTAAATATTTTGATTTTTTTAAATTAGCAAAAGAGAGATAAATAATTTAATAAAACAAACTATAAAAGTTGTTTATTAAATTAAACAGAAGAATATGGAAATTAATCAATAAAGTGTTTAATCTTTATTTAATTAATTTAAGATTGATGTGATAGAATAAAATAGGGAAATGATAATTAAATTAAAAAAAGTATTTAATTTTGTTTATTTAATTAAGATTAGAAGAATTTAAATGTGAATGTGAACGTGAACTATATAAATAAATATTTCTATTTATTCAAACAGTAGAGGAAATTAGGATAATTAATCAAATAATTTATATTTAATTAATCGGATTCTCTAGACCAATTTTAGGTGTATACATTTTGCCCCTCTTTGATGTGATGTGTTTACGCATTGCTTCGAAGAAATTTTTTCTGCTACTACCAGTATTCATGAAAAAAATAAAATCAGTGTGCCCCAGACATGCCCCAGATATTGATTTTCAATTGATTGCCGATTATATACCTCCTCGGGAGATAAATTAATGATTTGATGATTTTTTTAAATTTTTGAATTTCATGATGATTTGATGAAAAAATAATTTATCACCCGACATTGATGAAGAAAATATAGCCTGTGGTTGAATTTCAATTAATTCCATGAATAAAATTAATTAAAATAAAAGAAAACCCACCAAAATCCCTTTTCAAAAATCTATATAAAGTTCAAAAAGTCATTTTCATTTTCATTTGCACTTTTTGACTTTCAAATTCTAGTGAGAGAGACATTTCAACCAACTGGAGCAAGATGCCTATCCCCTACCACACTCATCGTTTTGAGCGCATGCGACGTCACCAACGATTGGTCACTTACAAACCTCCGGTATGTACTCGTAATCCAACTCATTTTTCATGCATTCTCGATTTTCGTGCTTTGTTTATGCTTTCACATTTTTCCTTAGTTTAGTGCATCAAGGTCGCATTGTAGTGCTTTTGTAGACTGTTTCAGCACTTCTAAAATTTTAATCTGGATCTGACGTGACCACGACCATAATTTCATTTTGATATAGTTAAACTAAAATTTATCAATCCTAGGGTAGCCATTTTTGGTTTAAAATTTATCAATCCTAGGGTAGCCATTTCTGGTTTAAGATTTATCAATCCTAGGGTAGCCATCACACTTTTTTCATATCAGTTAATAAGGACACCATGATTTTTTGTGAAGTAAAATCTTCACATAGATTAGCAAAATTTATCTTTTGGGCTTAAAACAAATCATTTATCTATTGTGCTTGTGTGGTGAATAGGCTTATGCTCTCCCCTTAACTGGGTGATCAAAGTGCCAGACTCATCCTTATTTTCATACAAATTTACACTTTTGTTAAAACCTTTAGAAGGCATGTTGTAGTGGGAAAAAGTACTCACCCTATGGGAACGACCTCAGTGGGAACGCCTAAAGCCAAGGATTCCAACCCACTCTAATCAAAATGCAAGTTATTGATGAATGTCCAAATTGACGATAGTGAGCAAGATAACCATCCCCAAAATATTTTTTCTAAAGATTGGGAGGTCTCCTAAGGGAGTTTATCAATTACCGCACCGCACGGAAGCCCTATCTACGAACCATAGTGTAGTATCTAGCCGGGTCAGTAACCAGACATTGTAATACTCACGGTGCAAGGGGAGGGAATAATTTTCCCCCAAGACACTCACCATATAATTGCCAAGGACTGTTTTCTCATAGGATGATAAATCCAACTCTGAGTACATGCCTAGAAATGACAAAAACACGGGCACCCTCTAGGGAGTGACACAGCTATGTGCGTCAACACAATTTTAAGATGTGTGCTGTTGAGTATAACGATGACCTATTTGACCTTAAGAGTGAGTCTGTCTGAATTGTGTACATTTGTCAAAACAAACTCGTGAAAATCAATAAGGACCATTCGTGGTTCTTGAATATACACTATCTATTCAGATTAAAACAATTATTCTACAATTTGCTTGCTTTGTTTTCACAAAATCATTAAAAATCAGATAAAAGATCATCTAGAAAACAACAAATCAAATTAGGTCAAGAAATTCATGATTCAAAAGTGGAAATCAACCAAGTTTGTCAAGAGAACCATCAAAATCACCAAACCCAATAGACCACCCAGTCATCGGGATAATTTAAGAAGAAGGCGTTTCCTATATTAGAATCGAAAGATCGTTTTACAAGATACAACCTTCATTCATAGGTATCATGACTTTGATAGAGGTCATACTCTTGATTACGTTGTAGAACCACTTTATTCACGAGCTTTCTTCCAAAGGAGAGCCCTCACACAATATCACAACCATAGTCAATGTATACATTAGTCTTACTTCCCACAACCCATGATAGAATATGCCACAAGGCCAAGTCAAATTTTACAATAGGGAGTCTTTAAAATCCTGTTTTTAGCACTCTGGAAATCTATTTCAGCGCTTCGGGACTCTGTTTTAGCATTTCCAAGCATTGTTTTAGCGCTTCTAGTCACTGTTTTAGCTCTTTCATCATCTATTTCAGCGCTTTCAGGCACTGTTATAGCGCATCCATTAAGATAGTGCTTCCATCACCTATTTTAGCACTTTTGAACTCTGTTCTAGCACTTCTGTGAAATAGCGCATCTGAACTCTATTTTAGTGCTTTCAAAACAAAGAATTTCAAATCATATCAGTCAGTTTGTCTGTCAATTACACACAGATTTTTATCAAAATAGAAGTACCTTTTTATCAGAATCATTGTCTAGAAACTGAAATCAGATAGGTTCATACAAGTTCCCAATCTTTTCAATTGAAATACAGATCTTGCAAATCATAAAGTGTCAAATCAAAACACAATCTCGATTATTACGCTAAAGTTTCATCATCAGTATATTATCATCCTATCATCATGAAATGAAGCATAGTAATCGAATTTTTAACCTAGTCTTATCAATAAGATATATCATCTTATTCGACTTTTTTAAAATTTCACTTGACATTTTCCAACATAGAAGATCAAATTTTGGGAGAACGAACACAAAACTTGTATGCCAATCTTCACTAGGTTGCAAAAATAGAAGCTCTTAGAAAAGAAACTTGAAACATCGAATACAATGGTAGAAGAAAATCCCTAGAATAGTCTACATCAAAGTGACAAAAATGAAATAACTCCAGAAGACATACAAACAGTGCAATAGGATCCCAAATTCCATAAATTCATGGAAAAGATCTTAGAACAGGACATGGAGAAATACCTCTTATTGTTGGTTGAATCAAGTGCTAAGCTTCCCAAAGACTTTGATGTAAATCACCTAAGAGAAGCACCTGGAACAAGTGAAACCAAAATACCACGACCCACACAAGGTATAGATCCAGTTGTTGCCTTAACATCCCAAATGCAAATATTACAACAATAAATACAAGACATGACAAAAGGGAACACCAAAAGGTATGCAGTATAGGACATTTTTCCTTATCCTTTCGACTCAACAGTCAATATGATACCTTTTCCTCAACACTGTGAATTCCCCAAGTATGACAAATACAATGGAAGATCAAATCCGATCGATCATATCCATGAATTCAAAACCATGAGCCTAGAGTTTTCCCAAGAGGAATCTTACCTGATGAGATTATTCCCAAGAAGCTTGGGAGGTTCATGTATGGAATGGTTTTCAAAATTACAACTAGGAATAAGGAATTTTGAAGAACTTATCAACAGCTTCATCTCTCAGTATTCTTTTTACATCCAAAATGATGTCATGATAAAGTATTTGTATAACTTGAAACAAAACAAAGGGGAGACATTCTTGTCCTTTCTACAAAGATGGCGACGATTGTTGGCTAGATATCCTCGATCAATTCCTGAGGAAGAGAAAATGGATTTGTTCAATGACAACTTGATAGAGGAGATGAGTTATAGACTTTAATTGCAATCTCCTCCTACGTTTGAAAAGGTGATGGAAAATGGCCTTAAGATTGAAGAAGCGCTAGTCAAAAGAGGGGTTATTAAACATTTCAATGACAAATTAAATAACACAAACTCCTCAAATCAGTACCCCAACAGTGATAAACCAAAATTTTGGTAAAAGAACCAAAATATGACTACCAACGAAATGACAAGTGATTTACAAAATGCCAAACCAGTTTTCAACTTGACAAAATTTACTTCAAAAACAAATCTAAACAACGATCAAATCGTCAAGTCAAATGTCATTGAGAACAACGAAATCACAAAACCACAATCATACCAAAAACCATCAAACCGACGTAGGTTCACACCTTTAGGCCAAACATTGGAATCGGAAATGAAAGAACTAGTCATTAGTGGTCTTATAACTACGTGGGAAGCAATATTTTGGGATCCAAAGGTCAAACCGCCATGGTGGAATGACTCGAATTACTGCAACTTCCACACCAATAAAGGCCACAAAACTAATGATTGCATGGAGTTAAAACATGTAGTTCAAGATCTGATTGACAATAACAAGCTATATATAGAGGGATCCCAAAACAATAATGATCATTCAACCTTCAAGGACCCTTTACCAAACTATGACAAAGGAGCATCATCTTCTATGAAGAACAAAGGTAAAAATATCAATCATATCTATGATAAAATGATCCTTTGTTTTACTGAAGTAGAGAGTGATCATACCATTGGTCATAACATAAACGAACATGAAACCATCAAAACTACCCCTTTGGATTTTCTCCCAAGCATACAAGTCCCTGAAAATCAAATAAACGTTATAAAAATTAGAGAACGATAGGACTATCAACCAACAAATGTAATGACAAGGGGGCAATCCAAGGTAGTGTTAAAGGGAGTTAGGTGTAAAAATGCATATCCACCTCCATCTCATTACAACATTGTCGATTAGCTTCAAAACATTCTAGCATAGATATCAATACTAGAACTCCTCAAACTATCTCCATCACATAAGGAGGTTCTAGAACAAGCACTAATTTCCACTACAATACCAAAAAATCTAGATGTTTGCCAATTCCAAGCTATGGTGGGAAATTTGACTACCCCACGTTGTCAATCATTCTCTGAACAAGATGATGTCTCACTCAACCATCCCCATAACACCACACTCCATATCGAAGTCTTGATCCACAATCATCGTGTCAAAAGAGTCTTAATAGATGGGGGAGTTGATTTGAAAATTTTCACTCTAAAGTTAATTCATGCACTAGGGTATTTCGATGATGCTATTGATGCCTGAAGGAAAATGACCATAAAAGCATATGATGAGGAAGAGAGATCTTCAAAGGGACTAATTGTGTTACCAATTCAAGTGGGACCAATTATGAAACACATAGCATGTCATGTACTGGAAAAAGAGTTGACTTACAACATACTCTTAGGACGTCCTTGGATCCATGAAATGTAGGTAGTACCTTCCACATATCACCAATGCTTAAAATTCCTAGTAAATGGATAGGAGGTGACTGTATCTGTTGATTATAATAATCCTCAACATTGTGACACACTTAGAATCTCTCAAGATACCTTTGTGCCTCACAATCAGGAAGCATCTAGTTCAAAGTCATCAAATGAAGAAAAACGTCCAAATATCATCACCAAATGGGTAGAGAAGAAGGATAAAGAAAAAGATACAAATCTTGTTGACACTCAAGTAACAGACAATTCAGATCCCCAAACTTCTTTATCACATAAATCTCAAGAGCAGGTCCAGTTGAAAGACAAGAGAATGGGGCAATATTCTTTGGAGAAATCACTTAATCTTTCACAATTAATGCCATCTCCAAAGACATATGGCCAACCATTAATGATCAAACAGGGTGATCCCACAAAGCTGGTTTACAATTTCTTTGAGGAACCGATTCTTGCTGAAATCACATATTTTTAGAAAATATAATTATTTAAGCCTTTAAAAGTTTCATTTTAAGGATTCCGATTGAAGAGGGTTTGATTAAACCACCTTACATCAAACTCCCTTGGATAGAACCTCGCTAGTTTTAAACCATACCTATAAATGAGTCTCCTTTACACCTATCAAAATGCTGATAAAAAATAACTTTTGATTTACCTTTTGGGGGATCAAATGAATTAATTTAAAATTTATTTCAAATGATTATGGTAGTCCTCAAAATGAGTTATCCCATGAATATAATTTTAATATGTTTTGGTTTTATTATGTATGTGTTTTTTTAGTTTTATTAAACATAGGTTTTTCACTAAAAATCAAGCTCTTTATTTTTCACATGTGGAAAAATAGAAAATTATCAAAAAAAATAAAATTAAAATATGTTTGTGCTAGGTATTGATGTCCTTGATCCATTAAAAAAACAAAATTGAATTTTGATACATACAATTTTTTTTATGTTGTATACAGTCCAACTATGTCTGAATTGCAATTGGTTTGACTTCAAAACTCTATTAAGGAAAAAATATTCAATAAAAAACTATGAGACCAAATGAAAGTGCTAGATATCATAGTTATGAATCTAAATTTGAAAAAATTAGAATTTTATCCTTCATACAAAAAAAGTTATATTGTATACGGTGAGCGTCACTTTTTAAAAATGTTGTTTTATGAAAAAAATGAGTTTTCGTGGGAGATGGAAAAATAAGTGGAATCTTATTCCAAAATATTTCCAAAAAATATTTTTAGAATCTATAGACAAAATTTGATGAGACTCTAGTTTGCATCATTTTCAAATTCCTCATGGTTTAGTCGCTATAGGTGCCCGAATGTGATGATTTAGTTAAAAATAATAATTTTAGTGTCCAGTTTGGCCAAAAATTGTAAACCACTATTGTGGGATCACCCAACATCAAACATCACTACCTGTCACAGTTCTAGAAGAAAGGTTTCTAAAAACTGGTACCATAGAGAATGAATCAGACAACAAAGTAATCCTTGATTGGTTATACAAAGATGAATAACCATCGACATCAAATAGCAGTATCAAGAATGTCAATATCAATCTAGATAAATATGGAAAAGGGAAAGCTATCCTAGAAAAAATGGGTTATGAGGAACAAGGACATGTTGGTTTAAGAAAGGAAGGAATAATTGAGCCTATTCAACCCCTCACTCTCCAATCACAAAAGAGAAGATGGGACTGGGATACTCTAAAGAACAAAAACAGGAGATGATAAGGAAGGTTGTAGAAAGAATCCTTCAGCTTATAGATAGCTCTGAAACGGATTCAAATGAATATGAGTGGGATTTGTGTTTCGATGTATCTTACACCGTTATTCAAATTGATGTAATAAAACAATATGCCACCTACGTGTGAGGAGGGACAAAGCTTTGGGTCTAGACCATTCGTATCAGGATCACTAAATATCAATGACTCAAGTTGGGATGAACAAACATCAAGTGAACTAGACAATCTTGAAGAAGGTACCATAATTGACCTTGATATTCCAAATAACAACTATGATGAAATGGTTGTCCTAACCCTTACATCCATCAACTGAAATCAATCTGATGACCTCATGCCATTAATCCATCCAGAACTTATTGACTGGGAACTTGTCGAACCTTTGACTGTACCAATATTTGCAAACAATGATGCCATCGCAAATTTCCTATGTCATGAAGAACTTGGTACGAGTTCTATCCATAATACTCATAACAACATGCCTCGGCAAGAGGGTGTCAAATCTTCCAGTTGCAAAATTAAAAACAGGGATAATAGATCTAATGGTGAAAACCATTCCTTGGGAGCATTAGATCTGGAAAAAGATAAAATAAAGAACGCATATAACGGTGAAAACCTCTTCGAGGCACCGAAAGATGGGATATTTTACACTCTTCTAGAACATTATCATGAGTGATCATCAGTTCTGGTAGAACCAACACAGTCTGTTAACATCGACACTGAAGAGAAAGAAAAAATCCTACATTTGGTAGAATCCATGACAGATCAAGAGAGACCAGAATTCATCAATTTCTTTAAGGAAAGAAGGATCAAATTTTCTTGGTCATATGCCAATATGCCAGGCTTGGATCTAAATCTTCTCATGCATCATTTGTCTTTTCCTGCAAGAATCAAGCTTGTGAAGCAAAAATTGAGAAAAATGCATCCTCATATCGCATTAATGGTAAAGACTAAGTTACAAAAATTGTTGGATGTTGGATTCATAAGGTCTATTGACTATGCCAAGTGGATATCAAACATTGTACTTGTCTCATAGTTGGACAATAGCATTAGGATGTGTATGGATTTTAGGGACCTAAATAAAGCATGCCCAAGGGATGATTTTCCATTACCAAATATAGACATCATTGTGGACTTGACGACAAGGCATGCCATGTTGTCAATCATGGATAGTTTTTCTGGATATAATCAAATTAAAATAGCTCCAGAAGATCAAGAAAAGACAACATTTACATGTCCATGGGGAACCTTCTGCTGGAATGTCATGCCATTTGGTTTGAAAAATGTAGGAGCCACCTATCAAAGAGCAATGACAACAATCTTTTATGATATGATGCACATCTTCATGGAGGATTAAGTGGATGATATTCTGGAAAAATCTTGTACAAGGGAAGGACATCTACATATCCTGAGCAAAATCTTCAAACGACTAGAGAAATTCAATGTCAGGCTAAACCCCAAGAAGTGTGTCTTTGGGGTCACATCAGCGAAACTATTGGGGTACATTGTCTTAGAAAAGGGCATTGAAGTGGATCTAGTGAAATTCAAGGAAATAATGGAAATGCCACCTCCCAAAAATATCAGTCAACTGAGATCACTACAGGGAAGGCTCCAATCAATTAGGAGATTTATCTCCTAGCTAGCGGATAAAATTCACCCATTTAATCACCTTTTGCATAAAAATGTTGTTTTTAAATGGGATAATGGGTGTGAGACAACGTTCAATCAAATAAAACAATATCTAATGTCACCACCTATTCTCATGCCACCAACCAAAGGAAGACCTTTGATATTGTACATTGCAACAACAGATATATCTTTAGGAGCATTATTGGCACAAGAGGATTATGAAGGAAAGGGACACGCCATCTACTATATTAGCAGGACTTTAAATGGCTATGAAATAAACTACACTTTCATAGAGAAATCATGCTTAGCAGTGGTGTTTGCTACTCAACAACTGAGACATTATATGTTGACTCATACAATTAGGCTAATAGCAAAGATCGACCCCTTAAAATATTTACTCAGTAAAGCTTCCTTAACAGGTAGACTGGCAAAGTGGATCATATTATTAAGTGAATTTGATATTCAATATGTGGATAGAAAATCCATCAAGGGTCAAGCAATCACTGAACAATTGGCTGAGGCTCCCTTACCAGATGATCGCCCTATGACCATGGAGTTTCCAGATGCGGACATTGTGACAGTGACACCACAACAATGGATATTATATTTTGATGGATCATACACACAGTGAGGATCTGGAGCAGGTATTTTGTTCATCACTCCCCAAGGAAACACCATTCCAAAATCATATAGACTGATGTTTCAATGTACAAATAATGTGGCAGAATATGAAGCATTGATCATTGGGGTCAAGATAGAAATTGAATGGAGGATCACAGACCTACAAGTATATGGGGACTCTCAACTAGTCATTTATCAAGTAAATGACAAGTATCAAATAAAGGATGAAAATTTGATGCCCTACAAGTAGCAAATAGATGATATAATTTTTTTTTTTGTCAAGATCAAATTTGATCAAATTCCAAGGGCAGAGAACAAAGTTGCGGATGCTATGGCCACAATCGCTTCACTCTTACAATTGCTAGAGAAACAATGTTGTTATGAGTTTATGGTAGAAAATGTACCATGTCCTTCTTAAAATAGTTAAGAATCCAATACCATATTCCATCTACAAACCATTGAAACCTCCATCTATGAAAAAACCTATGCTTACCTAAAAGACAATATCCTCCCTCCTGATCTTTCCAGGAACCGAAAACGTAATTTTATCCGCCAATCCTCCTGACACACTTTAATCACTGACATCCTTTATCATTGAGGTCTTGATGGTACCTTAATCTGATGTTTAGAACACAATGAATCTAAAATGGCCTTACGCGAGGTTCATGAGGGTATTTGTGGCACTCATTCGAGTGGAATAACTCTAGCAAAGAAACTCCTCCGTTTAGGATATTATTGGCCATGCATGGAGAAAGAATCTTATTGATTTGTAAAGAAATGTCAAAAGTGTCAGATTCACAGTAATCTGATTCATGCACTAGCACAAGAATTTCATCCCTTCACATCAACATGGCCCTTTTGTCAATGGGGCCTAGATCTGGTAGGAAAAATAAATCCCTCTTCATCCAATGGACATAAGTTCATAATAACAACTACATAATAATTCACAAAATGGATAGAAGCAATGCCTCTTAGAACGATCATGGGGAAGCCAATCTCGTCTTTCATCTTGAATTATATAATATGTCGGTATGGCATCCCTCAATCTATTATCATTGATAATGGATGACCTTTCAAAAATCAAGATGTTCAAGAATTGTGTGAAAAGTTCCATATCCAACATCATTTGTCAACACCATACTATCCTCACGGAAATGGCCAAGAAGAGGCCTCTAACAAAAAAATTCTAAAAATCCTCAAGAATACGGTAAACGATGTTGGACGTGATTGGCATGTTCAACTCAATCATGCACTGTGGGCCTACAGAACCAGTATCAGAACACCAACAAAAGCTACACCATACACCTTGGTATATGGATTAGAGGCCATACTATCTATTCAAGTAGAGATTCCATCACTTCGTGTATCACTCAGAGGAATCATTTCAGATGAGGACTATAGGGTATCAAGACTACAAGAATTGGAATTATTGGATGAACATCGTCAGCAAGATATCAACCATCTCACAACATATCAACAAGGAATATCAAGGAGTTACAATCATAGGGTAAAACCTAGGATTTTTCAAGTTGGCGATTTGGTTCTTAAAAAAACCTGAGAAATCAACAAGACAAGGAAAAGAAAGGGAAAATTTGAACCTAACTGGCTAGGTCCTTTTTTCATCATATCAGTGTACGGATTAGGGGCCTATCAACTATCAACGTCAAAAGGGGATTTGTTTGATGAAACTATCAATAGTATCCATCTCAGAAATTTCTATACCTGAATTCCTAATGCACAGGTCATACTTCTGAAAAGGGTTTCCTTGACGAAAACCTGGCAAACAGGCGTCTTGGCAATGGAAAATACTAAATATATATATATATACAAAAAGGGAAAAAAAAAGAGAAAAATGGGAAAAAGAAAAATATACAAATAAAGAGTGTAATCAAAACATATGGTGAAAACCTAGAAGCAGGCATCATATGTGATTCTAAACCAACTTTCCCATCTTTTTTGATACATATCAGGATCATTAGTCTAGCAATCATTACCATTTTATATCATATCATTAGTCTTGCCATCATGCATCCGTTATCAAATCATAACACATGGTCATGTCTCACTCTAGCTTGGAGGCAACATCTGGATATCACTAGAGGCAACGAAAACATCGGCTTCACCAAATGGAAAAACAACAGTACAACAGGAAAACAAAAACAATGATCAAATCACAACATCAATCACCATCGGAAAAGCATCAAACATTTGTATCGAAAAATTCCAAAAATAAGTCAAAAAGTCAATCTAGAAAAGAAAAACCAAAATCATGGGTCTGTGTCAATCGAACTACATGGTCTCTACATGTGTAATGTAGGCAAGACTAATCTTTGATCAGCCCGCGAGACCCCTAAGATAAGTTAGTAAGTTAGGTCTTTGGTCAAAATCTCGAAAAATCACAAAAACATCACAAAATCAGGATGGATGATCTAATCTGAATAATGATTGAATCACTCTAAGTAAAAGGTGGATAAATTGTATTGATTTAATTATTATCATTTCTTTGGAGTAAGTCGATGATGTATTGAAATAGAGAAACAAGGAAGAAGAATGATATTTTTATTATCTGTTGTTTGTAAGTTTATCATATGAATGTATGAATTGTCGAGGGATGTGCTATAAAAATGTATCACCGATGACATTCAGAATTCACACATTGAAATGATTAACCACTGTATGTTTATGCAATGAATGCTCAAGTCATCTCAGTTCAATTATACCTAGATTCTTGTGTTCGCTTGCAATATCAAAAATCATGAAAGTAGTACTCAGATCATCATTGGTCTAACATATACCATTTACGCTTGTACTCACTTTCAACATCCTAAAAATCTCTATGATGATACAGTTAAAATGGCAATGGTTTGCATATAGTTGCATGATAAAATTAGATTGCATTCATAATAAATTCTACATCTGTAGAGTGATTGTTGCATAAGGGATTCAAATTAATGATTATCTTTTCTACAAATATGATTGAGTATACTTGGCATTAAACCAAAAACCATCAAAAACATAATAGGAGCGTCATCTCATCATTCATGCATTTAACATCAAATAGTTATACATTTATCGTACCATATTTTCCACAAACCATCATTTAAATAAATACATCATGTTTCATTACATCATATCATTCAGTACATCATATGATCAATTTTTAACCCATACATCATTTGTCATCCATCCATTATCATTCATCACAAAATCATCATTTTATTATCATTATCACATTTAAAATAATCATCATTATTATCCATACATCCATACATCATAGATCATCATTTAGAACATCATACATTATTATCCATACATCCATACATTATAGATCATCATTTAGAACATCATACATTATTGTTCATAACATCCATACATCATATATTCTGCATATACATTCATCTAGAATCATCACATGAAATAAAAGCATTCATCACATGATACATCATCACATAAAATAAATGCATACATCATAGAATATTAAACCATCATAAATAGAAATCACTGCATATCATATATATCACCAATGTCAAGTATACAATGAAGTCTGAAATAAGAAAAGATACATCGTCAAAAATAAGCTGACTCAAAGTGTACATCATATCTCAAAAAGAATGTCTCAATACAACATCTATGATCTGTTGCTACCAAAATGAGCAGTCCTAATAGGTTTAGTACCACCACAACCCCCGGAAGAACCAGGATCTCTGGGATCTCTCATTGGAGGTTGTGTCACACCCTTGCTAATTTTCTAGGTACGAGTCCAACCAGATCTCGATGGGGCATAGCTGACTCTGTGATCAATAGGCATTGCATCATGATATCTATCCCGGTAAAACTCTACCTCTTGGCCAACCTATAGAACCTCCCTCATATAATCTACAACTGAAGTACCATCGACTACTCTCTGTAGTGTCTTGGTCGTCTCCTGTGCCCTCTTGGCAATCTGTCTAGCACTGTCTCGCTTAGTTGTCAAAGTATCAACCTGAGTCTGAACAACTACCAATTGTCCTTGTACCTATGCCAATGCCTGGGCATGAGCCTGTTCCTGACTCTACATCTAAGGCTACATCTATACTAGCAAACCTTCTGCCTGTACCAACTTCCCCTGTAGAGTTTGTACCTATGTTTGTAGATTGGCAGTCTACCTTTGATGATCAACCGAGGGCACTGCCACTGCTCGCCTCTTGCGAGGCCTGCTCAATGATTGTCCAACATTGACTCAACCCACCCCTCTGCCACCTCCACCACCACCATCACTGTCATCACTACTACTATAGTCACTTCCACTCTTAATACTTCCGCCTGACTGAGTACCATCCCCACTATCCTCAGAACCCTCGGTAGCATTTTTCTCCATGGGTAACAGTGCTGACTCATCAAGAATAGTAATATGAGGATGTGGAGATAATGCCAAAAATGTTGCATACTCCTCTGTCATGGGTGCCTCTGCAATATCTATGTGCATATCCCAAGTTGATGGCTGCAGAGTCCTATACCCCTCTACTAGTGTCTCATATGACAAGCATGGCCCCCAATCTACTACATCACTCCATCGCTGCGCATAATGGGCTACCCCTGAGGCATGCACTGTACTATACCATACTACATGTACACCCGCCGCAATAGAAATCTCTCCAACATAAAAGGGATCCTGCCAATCAAGTACATAGAGTCACATAGATACCCAAGCACTGCATCATCCTCATCCCACTGCTCGCAGTCCAGATACAACTGCCAGACAAAACTCTTTGTGTCATCCAAAAATTATCTCCAATGCTCTAACTTACCCATCTGAGCCTAGGTATGTCTACCTCTGTACCTGAAAACATAAGGTTTGTCTGTTGGTCGAACAATAGAAAAATTCTCCCATGCCCACACCTATAATAGGGTCATCCCCGCTGATAAGCTATGTGCTCCCAAGTATACCACTGAATGTAAATCATGGTAGAGATGTGCTAGCATACACATACCCCACACATATCTCATCCCATGCACAACCATGCTCTCCAAAATCTAGCCCCAACCCATAGAGAATCCCTTTGACCTGTGATCGAGACAAAGGAAACCTCCAATGAATCCAACTAATTATGTTGGTAGTGAAGCATATGCATCAGCTATCGTCCACCATCGGACACTCGGTCCGACAATGTGCTGATCCTGAAAGACCCTACAGAGAGCATCTCTCCCACCAGCCTCATGTGAATCATATACAACAATCTCTCCCATAAATGGAATTCGCAGTATTCACCACATATCCTCAGGTGACAGTCATCTCACCAATGGGTAGATGAAAAGTGTTATGGTCATTGTGCCATCGCTTGGCCAAAGTAGTAAGGAGACCCCGATTAATCCTAATATGGGGCATATCAAGTAGACTAGTAAGGCCACATCGACCTATGATCTGAATCTCATCCGGATTCAGATGGCAAATCAAATCAGTGGTCCAAGGAAACCGCTCTCGCATCTGGAGAGTACCCAGATCCTCCTATCATCATAAAAAGTTTAAAATCAGCGCACTATGTCAAGAATCAAAAGTCATTCTATGTCCAATCAAACTTTGGTATGAATTTTTCGATCAAGAATTCATGAACAAACATCAACAAACCTCACCTATCATGAAGTTCATCAACATTATCTAATCTCACCTATCATGAGATTTATTAGATATGAATCATTCCTCGCCTATCATGAGAATCATCATAAATAGGATTATTTCTCACTTATCATGAGAGTAAGTCTTATTAAATCATCAAAATAAGTTATTAGGGAATTTGGATAATCAAATCATACCAAACCAAAGAATGGACATAATTGAAATTGGAAAAAATCAAAGTTAACTATGTCGAAATTTGCAAATCTGACATGGATGTGCTAAAATAGGCATCCAAAGCATTAAAAATCAAAAGAACCACTTTATCATTCATATGTGCTAGAACAGGTATCCAAAGCGCTATTTTACCAGAAGCACTATTTCAACACATGAATACACTAAAAAAGGTATCCAAAGTGCTACTTTATCAGAAGTGCTATTTTAGCACATGGAAGCGCTAAAACAGGCAACCGAAGCACCACTTTACCCAAAGCATTGTTTTACCGCATCAATGTGCTAAAACAATCCATCAAAGCACTACTTTAATCAAAGCGCTATAACAAACCATGCATGCACCATTTTACCACATCAAAGCGCTAGAAAATTCTAGGTGCTAAGATCCGGCATCGAAGCGCTAAATTTAACTACCTAAGCGCTAAATCATGGAAGCGCTAAACTATTTAATGAAAGCACTAGAGAAAATAATGCAAGCGCTAAATCTCAAAGTGCTAAAATAGTCTACGAAAGTGCTACACCGAAGTGCAAAGTGCTATAGCACGACCTTGATGTGCTAAACTAAGGAAAAAATGTGAAAGCGTAAACAAAGCATGAAAATTGAGAATGCATGAAAAATGAGTTGGATTATGGGTACATATCGGAGGTCCATAGGCAGCCGGCCGCTGGTGACGTCACACGCGCTCAAAACGATGAGTGTGGTAGGGGATATGAATCTTGCTCCAGATGGCTAAAATGTCTCTCTCACTAGAATTTGAAAGTCAAAAAGTGCAAATGAATATGAAAATGACTTTTTGAACTTTATATAGATTTTTGAAAAGGGATTTTGGTGGGTTTCCTTTTATTTTAATTAATTTTATTCATGGAATTAATTGAAATTCAACCACGGGCTATATTTTCTTCATCAATGTAGGGAGATAAATTATTTTTTCATCAAATCATCATCAAATTCTAAAATTCTAAAAAATCATCCAATCATTAATTTATTCAAACAGTAGAGGAAATTAGGATAATTAATCAAATAATTTGTATTTAATTAATCGGATTCTCCAGACCAATTTTAGGTGTATACATTTATACTAATAAATGATTATGAGAATGTCTATAAAATTTAATATTCATGTTGATTATGTTTATTAATGATGAAAATATTCTTCTAAAATAAACTAACCTTGATAGTGAAGGATATGTCAACATGAAACAAAGGGTCTATCAACTCGTAGAAAAGGATGTCTATTTGCTATAGAAAAAGGGAGTGATTACCTACAACACATGTAGTCTTCTATAAATTTTGGAGGCATTGGTCCAATATTGTGACCATGATTTATATATGAATCATTATTTTTACTTTATGTTGTCATTTGGTCATGGAGGAAAGAATATATTTATAATAACCATGGTCATGGCTTGCAATAATTTTTATCTTGTTATGCATGTCGTCAATTAAATAGCTATCTTATTTAAAGATGTAGAGTCCTAATATGATTATGCAACTCTTACCTCCATTATATTTTTATTACTATTTCAAATAAGACCTAGTCCTCTTCCTATGCTTTTGGAAGAGTTAGAAATTGTTTATAGTTTGTTTTCAATCCAAAACTAATTGAACTCTTGAGATCTTGTATATATGTATAATCTTGTGAGAGTTTGAGGATGTAGTATTCTTGTGTTAAGTAGATTCGAATATAAGTACTCTTCCTATAAATTCAATATTATGTTCTTCATTTATCTATTCAAAATTGCAATAAAGAGGGATACAGTATTTCCCATGAATTTTTGTTAATATTTAAGAAGGATATTGTGGGATTGTAGAAACTCAACCAAGGGCAACTTGAGGTACTGTAATAATTGTTGGAGTTTAGGTTATTAATTAAAGTAGAATAAATTTCTAAGTTTTATTTCCTAGTTTAGAATTTAATTAACTTTTTATGTAGTGATTAATTATTATTTTAGTAAGTTGCAACATAGATGAGTCATTGAGTCACTATCTTAACAAGGGTAGTTACCTACAAAAACTACTATTTAGTTTATTTATATTTACTTCTAGATAAAATTTATTTCAATCAAGTTTCTTCAATTAAATATTATTTTGTTACTCACTTGTACACAATTGTTTAGGACGATTTAGGATTCTTAGTTATATATAAAGTGCCAACATCATCCAAGAATTATGATTCCCTAGTTGATAAATTAAATGTAGCACCTCTAGGGTAGTGAATTGCTTTATAAGTGATTTTTCGGTCTATTAAGTTGTATGTATTCATTGTATACATCAATTGATTAAGCATAGATGGAGCTATACATTTTTAGTGGTGTTTCTAATGATGGAAGTTCAAAAATTTTAAATCATCTTTTACTTCCTTTATATTTCTTTATATTGTCACATGAAACTACATCGTTTTGAATATGAGCTCAACATTCTAATGACACAATACAAGTGTGTTGGCAATGGTTGTCATTGATGTCAAATATTATGGTTATCATTAATGTCAACACTAATTGTTGTTGGTTGTCATTAATGTCAACACTTGGTGAGTTTTTTGGTAATGGTTGTCAACACTTGAGGAGATTATTGCATATGTCTGTGAGATTGTTGTTTGGCATTGATTGTCATTTTTGACAACATTCAGTTTGGGTTGTCATTGATGTATAATGATGTATTGTTGATTTTCATGGTTGGATGTCATGCCTTACCTGATGTTAAGTAAAGATGTCTTGAGTATGGTTGTTATCAAAAGAAATGATATCATGAGGATATATTAAGATGAGGATTAGAAGTGTTAAGATGATGATTATAAGTGTTGTTGAAGGTGGAGAGATTTTGTTAATGGTCTCTAGTATATTTTATGCACTCTCCTATTGTTCTTGATGAAGTATTTGTTGCTACAAGGAGTTCTAGCCTCTGCATGTTAGTGAAATTTTCTATTTTAGGAATTTGTGTTGAAGACTATTTTAGAGAATGCTTTGCATTTATCTACTATTGAAGATATAGTCTTGAGATTTGGGATTCAGTGTTTGTACTCTATGGATGTTTCACTCCTATCTTTTTAGGTCATCAATGTTGTTGAGGAGGTTTTTGTTAATTGCAAAAGGTTGACAGTTTTGTTCGTTGTCTCCTCTAGTCTAAAAAATGCTCCTTATTTCTTCGCATTGGTGTCTTAGCTCCTATGGCTTGGTTAATGTGCTCTCAATGTCTATGAAATGTCTTAGATCCAATTTCATGTGTTGGAGTAGTCCGCAATTTATTTTTTTAATGTTATATCTCATGATTATGCATTCTATATTTTTGTGATAAAGTGTTTTTTCATGTTTTTTTGTGATGGTTGTTGGTTGCATGATAGTATGAAAGAAGTGTCTAGAAGTGTTTTTGGGATTTCATGAAACATCTCTTTGTGATCCCAACATTAGTTGTTGATCTCTTTGGTGTTGCATTGTGTTTTTGAGTTGGTTTCTTTGGTTATTTGTAGATGTTTGGCCAATATGGCTTGTAATCTTGCTTGGGTTGTGTGTTAAGGGTTTACACCAACATATGAAGTTGTGTTAAGATGTATTTGGGTCCTGACCTATCTTGGTTAGAACCAAATTGAGTACATTTAGTTGAAGTTGTGTTTTGGGTCCAACTGGTAATGTGCTACATGTTTGAGATCTACATGTCTCCTTATTACCAACTTGAGTTGATGTGCGCCAATGTGTGAGTTTTTTGGGATCATATTGGAAGAAGTAATAAGATTGTTTTGGTCATCTCTATCTCCTAGATAGGACCTCAGTATGTTCTTATAGCCGACTTGTTGGAATTATTGTTTATCTTTTTCTTGGCCAACCTAATTGATGTTTGGTGATCTTGTTGTGGATATAAATGAAAGATCATTACAGTTACAAGTGGGTATGAGTGTGGAATATATTTAATATAAAGTAGAAGAAGTGTGAAAGTGTGTAGAAGATAGATTAGATATTCTTTACACCTCAGTCAAAAGAGTGTATTACTCACATATGTTGTAATTCCTAAATCTTCATGTATCTTGCTTTAACACAGTGAATCTAATTGGGTCCTTTTAATTTACATCTTGCCCTAGATTTGTTGACCTTAGTACTAAATATCCTTTATATATTTCACTAAGATTGTGTGTCTTAGTTTGCAAGTCTTTTGGTAGTGAGCCTTATTGTAACTTTTGTAAGCACCGAGCTTCACATATTATGACTTAACTCTCATCGTGGTTTTTCCCTCATTAATTTTTTCATGTAAATATGGTGATATCTTGTGTTTGTGTGTTCTTTGTTTCCTCTCGCATTTTTGTTGATCTAGTTAAGAGTTCAATTTTTGTATTTTTCATTACTGAGCGTTGTTGACCTTGTCAAGGAATTAAATTACCATATATTTCTTTGATGTTGATCTTTTTGAGGGCTTCTATTCTAGTAAAGAAGTTTAAATCTATTTTGGGTTGAAGGGTTTATGTTTTGAAAAGACCAATCCACCCCCACTCTCAGTCTCCAAGCATGTTAAAAAAATTGGTATCAAAGCCAAGTTCCTCTAAAGAAGCTTAACCGCTTGAGGAAAGGTCTGACATGACACATGATAGAGCTTACAAAGGTACTAAATTTGATGAGACAAATTACACCATTTAGAAATTTAGAATGGAAGGCCATCTAAATTCTCTTAGGTTTGGTGTATGGAAATCAGTCAATGATAGTTATATTGCTCTTGCTACTCCTCCAACAGATCCTAATTAAATCAAGTTGTATGAGAATAATTCCAGGGCTAAGAATGCTATCTTGTGTGGATTGACTGATTCATAACTTTTGAAGATGATGAATTGTAGTTTTGCTAAGGATGTCTTGAGAAAACTTAGCAACATCTATGAAGGAGACACCAGAGTAAAGAAAGCTAAGATGTAGATATTTAAGAGCAGATTTGAGACCTTGAGGATGATAGAGAATAAAGACACTATAATTTATATGCTTTGGGTGCATGAAGTAGTTTCTAGAATCACATGTCTTGGTGGAGAAGTAAAAGAAGATGAGATTGAAAAGAAGGTTTGAGATCTCTTCCTAAATCTTATAGTCATAAGGTGTCTACCATTGAAGAGTCTAAGGACATGGATAAGTATTCTTTAGATGAAATTTTTGGTGCTCTAATAGCCTTTGAAATGAGATAATTTGAAAAAGATGTTCCAAAGAAGGAATCAACATTCAAAACCAGTAGAGAGATAGAAGATGAAGCTATTGATTGAAATGATGACTTTGATGAGGTAGAAGAATTTTTTTTAAGAAGATTGATGTCACATCTCAATTTCATTACTTGTATTTAATAATGTTGAGTTAATTGAAATATTTGAAAAAATGGAATTTATCATTTAGTATTTATGGATTTAAGAAATGGAGTAGTATTTGAAAAATGAATATCTTGCAATTTATGATTTAAGAGAATTATTTCATAATGACTATTGGTTAAAGGTTACTGATAAAGTGGGCAAGTGCAAGAATGTGTGTGTGTGCAGGAACATTTTGAAGGACGAGAACTTGGTTGAGGCATGGATTCTTAGCCAGATGACAAATGGTAAGTAAGGATGGAATCTTGAATCTCACACACCACAATAGACCGTGACATCTGTATTTTTTTGTAATTGGTAAATATCATTTTTTATTGTGTAGAATCATAATTTGGTGAAATAAGCAATCTTGTGAAAAAACTGAATTTAGTGTATCCTTTTCTTACCCTATCTATCATAAAGTTTGATATAAATGGTATTGGAAATGCATTCTATCATATAAAATTATTATAAAGAGAACAATTGTATTATTTGTTCTTTTTGATGAACTTGAAAATGGACTTTTGATAAAGGAAATGGAAAAATAAAATAATATGTATGCTTGTGAATCCCTACATAAATATATATATATATATATATATAAATATACCCACGCATATATATATATGCATATAAATGTATTACCATGGTTTTTAAATAATGAGTTCTCGTTTTAATTTGCAACTCCCATAATCAATGGGGAAGGGGCTGACCCCTCCCATATTAGAAGTAATAGAAAATGCTCAGAATTAGAGGGGAAGTGGGAAATTAAGTAAAAGAAGTATGGGAGAAGGAATTAAGACCACTATTTCCAAAGATAGAAAGGAAGATATTCTCGATCAAAGGGGGTGATTTGGAGGATAAAATCTAGCATAAAAGAAAGGGGAATTAAATGAAACATTGACAAAGGAAGGGGGAATGACAAAATAGGGAAGTTGTTGCTAATTTACAACTGAGGGAAAAAGCACCAAGAATCACAACTAAGAGAGGTATTCTTGATACTATCTCAGATGTTTCCCTTTTTTTGTGTCGAATGACATTTCATCGTAATTCTCTATCTTGAAGATATCGAGTATTTTCTGTGTTTAGTTTTTCTTAAAAAATGTGCTCTTAACATGTAAACTCACGGCTCTATATTTTTGTTTCGGTCACTGTTTAGATGACCCCATATTTAACATTTTTAGCTATTCTAGGGTCGAGCCTCTATGTGTGAGCCCATTCTTTTGGATACCTTGCATGTATAGGTTCGAGATGAACACCCATTATGGGTTACCTCCTGCAAGCTACATCAAACCTCTGTAGCCTTGGTCGTTCGACTGAGCCGTTGTCGTTGTATTTTGTTTATCTAAATAATTTTGTTTTGTACTTTTTATTAAAATTTTGGATGGTCACCGTTAAGGTATTCGGCTTATGGACTGGGAATCAATATATGGCTGAACGAATGTCACCATTTGATGACTACTATTTCATTAGCGCTCTACGAGCATCTAGTTATTGCTAATCGAACGATTTATATCATTTCATTACTTTGTCTATCAATGAACGACATGCATCATTAAACCTGTAACATTTTTATCACCCACTATTCTCTGAGGTATAAGTGGTGAAATAGGCCCTACTATATGCATGGGTCGAATAATGTTCTCATCATTCCCTTGTATTTCTTTTAATCTATTAAACAATCTCACTTTACACTGTTAAGAAGAGGATTATGAACAATGCTATCATTCAAAGGATAACCGTCAGTTGAACGTTGGTAATGTTCCATGCATGACAACAATGCATGATTTATTCTATGTCGCCCATGTTTGGCCATCTCAGGCCACAGGATAAATGAATTAATCAAATCATCTCTCTTATGAGATATCTTGATGTTCTTATATTTTTATATATGTATGTATGTATGTATATATATATGAATATACGTGTTACTTTCATTTAGATCTAACGTTTAAATCTGGGTAAAAAGATATATGTACTTTGTTACTTATAGATGAATGGTGCCTTTACTATATGGTTAGTCGAACCATAGCACAATAGATAACAAGTAAAATTTAAGGTACATATTGTTAACCAATATCATGTTATCGATTACATGATAAAATGTGTATCAACACCCTTGTTTGGAATATTGTTGTTGTTAGAATAGAGTAACCAACAATATAGTGTTAAATGATTTTTAAACAAATGATAAGGTGGTGAACCAAAAATGAATGGTATGTGGACATGTTTTGGCTACAAAAAGGATGAATATAGAACCTAATAATGTTTCAGATTAAAAGATATATATATACAACTTGCGTTATTAATTAGGAATTTTATTTCTCTAGAATTGATTATCCATGATCTTGCATGTTTCATTTTGAAATTGATTGATGATCCTCATGAAAGAGAAGTGATTATTGAATAATGATTTCTTTTGTATCTTAATTGAGACTAGTTGTTACTAAAAGATCAAATGGAACACCTAAACAAAGTTGATACTTTTTCTGAATATGGAAAATTGTATGTAAGGAAGATTTTTCTTTTAATATTCATAATGTATACGCATATTCCGAACTTTTTTTATTTTCAGGAATATATGTGTACATGCATAAATTATTTATTTACGCACATCCACATGCATGTGGTATACCTTCTGATTTCATCTTGAATTACTCATTGATTAGGATTTTTAAATTTCGTTTGCAAAGGAAAGAATTGTATCTAAATGGAACAGTGTTGAATCGCAATACGAATCTTAATGGAAAGATAGTTAAATGATGAATAGATGATTGGTTATACCATATTTTAGATGGAATAATTGTTGATGTTATTGAAATGGAATGAAACAAAAGTACTTGATAGACTGTAGCACATTGGAATATGATGCTAGTATATGGTCTAGAAGGGAGGGATACCCCTTTGTTATGATAATATTTTCTTTTGGGAATGGGTGCTAGAGAGTATAGATTTGCTTTTGTAAATCTAATTTAATTTGCATTTTATGCAACACGAGCTTGGCCAAGCTTTACAGTCATTTTTATTATGGAGCACTATTTATTATTTATCCTCTCTTTTTTATATTGTATTTACCTAACATGGAACTTGCATGTTCTAACAGTAGATAGAAATGCATGTAGTTAGGCACACATATATTCCACCTCACAAATTGTATCTCTTGCTAAGTGTTTTGTGAAGGTTTAGGTATTCTTCGGTGGATAGAAGAATATTAGGGAAGAATTGCTTCATGGTTGGGTGGAAAATCACCTCAACCATGTTCGTTTCCACTAGTGGAGGTGATCTATCATAGAGGAATTACAGTGGAATTCTATTTTACCTACTTGTATCATTAATATAAATATTGTATAAACTATGTAGCGATTGAATGCCAAGTCAAAGTTGTACATTGAATATTGACATTTGGAAATGAATATAATCAATTTTTTTATTTCTTTAAATATATGGACATGAAATTGCTATGTCAAAATATAGCTATGGGATTTATGTCTTAAATTTATATTCATAATATCAATTATTAATTTATTGAGGAAATTTTAGTTGGCTATGTTGCATTTGGTATCAGAGCTTAGGGTTCAGCTCTAGGCCTATGAGCCCAAAATGGATGAACTAGGGAATAGATGATCCTTAACTAGAATTGAGTTACCTAGAGAATAATCAAATCTGAATTGGTTGCAGGAAATGGGAAGGTCCAAGTCGATAAGAAAGAAGGGAAATAACTTTAAGGACTCAAAGAATCCAATCATAATCGAAGAGAATCCCAAACCTGAAGACCAGCCTGAGATTCTTGATGATGAAACTCTAGCACACGCCCTCACATGTCTCAAGTTGGAGAGAGGCAAAAATATTGAGGAGTCTAGATGAACTCCTAAGACTAAGAAACCCTCTACATTTAGAGATTGGACAATACGATGTGGACCTAATGCACCTCTATTAAATAAGGAGGAGAAGGAGTTATTGCACACACATCCTACCTCACCCAAGAGGGATGTTGTAGATTTGGATGAGGATCCAGAGGAATATCCTCTTTCCGATAATGAGGGAACTGCTTAGTATGGAAAAAAAATTATAATTCAGGATTGATGTAAATCCATATTTAATATAAATAAATAAACTCTTTTTGTTGTTGATCAAGAGCACAAAACTTGAAGACTTGTCTTGATGTGAATGAATGTGTATCTCTTCTAGATTACATGTGTACATAGCATTGTGTAGATGCAATTGTTTCAACGAAAAATCTTGTGTTAAGATACACTAAATGCAAATGTGGTGTAGGTCAAGTGTGACTCATTATGGTGACCACTAGACAAGAAGTGAGTAGTAGTGGACATGACAATGGGCCAAGCAAGGCACTAGACCAAATCTTGGAACTCCTGAACCAAAAAGAATCTCGAATGGAGCATTTGGAACAAGAGGTTCAAGGCGTGTAGGAAGATCAAATCCCTAGGAACAAGGTACCAGACCAAGGAGAAAGGGGCCAAGGGGATCTTAATCAAATTTGAATTGAGGAAGAGCTAGGGAAGGATCTTACAAAGGTAGCTCCACCGAAATTCGATGACAAGTCCATCAAGGATGGAGACGAGGTATGGATTATAGAGATGGAAAAATACTTTGGACTTTGTACCCTATCAGACCAAACCAAGGCTACTTGGGCTGCATATCAACTGTCTAGAGAGGAAGCTACATGGTGGGACGATGAGAAGGCGGAGAGGAGAATTCAAATAGAGGAGATCACTTAGGATTTTTTCCTCCAATCTTTCAAAAGGAGGTGGCTACCAAAACTTTTATTTGATAAGAAGATTACTAAATTTCAAAATATGACCTAGGGCGGCCTGACTGTAGTTCAATATTGGGAGAAGTTTATAAATTTTCTCAAGTATGTGCCACAATATCAATCTGATGAGAATTTATGGATTTAAAAGTTTATATTGGGATTGAGACCCCACATTGGATCTGATGTGTACCTCATAATCCCCTTATGATGATATAATATTTTGAGAAGGCCATTAAGAAAGAACAAAAGTTACAACAATTGTCCAATCTTTGCAAGGATTCAAACTTCAAGCATTGATTCATAAACAATTTTTTTTGGAAGGGTGGTGAAGATAAGGGAAATAAGTCCCATCAAATCAGAAATTTAAAAAGAGAAAGTGGCTCTCCAAAAAAGGAAGAAGGCAACCAAGGTGAAAGAAACAAAAGGGCTAATAGGGGCAACGAAAACTTTCATAGTAACCAAAGGTTCTCAAAAGAGGATAGGTTTGGAGGTCGAAAAGGACCACATGATGGCTGTTACACTTGTGAGGGAGACCACTATGCATCTAATTTCCCTCAAAATTCAAAAGTCACAGAAGGAAGGAAACCAATAGGAGACCCCACAACACAAGATCTATCTGGTGGTGGATAATGGGCAAGCAGAGTACCAGGCTTCTTCGATACGATTGATGGGTAAGATTTATAGCTAAACCATTTCTATTTTGATAGATATTGGAGCTATTGAGTGTTTATAGATCCTAGAAAGATTTCTAAGATACCCATTACACTTAAATATTTGGAAAACTCATGGTTAGTTTAGTATGGAAATTGAGTAGAGAGGGAAGTAGATTCATGTCTCTTTTGTAGCGATTTATAACTTCCCAACTTCCTAACCCAAGTTGACCTATACATGGAACCTCTAGGGTCCTATGATGTAATCTTGGGAATCAACTAGTTAACTAAGTACAAAGCCATTTTGTAAATTGTGAGGATAAGATGGTGAGTTTTATGGATGACTATGGATACCCAATTGAGATTCATGGGATACAAAGACCCCTAAAGCTTAGGTAGATCTCAGCTATGCAACTCAAGAGAGCTTAGAGGAAGGGTTGTGTCATATATATTTTGCACGTTAATGAACCTAACAATGAGAAACCATACCTAGATGATTATACAATTCTTAGGGAATTCTGACATGTGTTTCTCTAAGATCTCATTGAGATGCCTCTGAAGTGAGAATTCAATGTCTCCATCAAACTAGTGTTGGGAGCTAAGCCTTAGTCTAAGCACCCATACATGATGACCACCATTGAGATTTATGAATTGAAAGCCTAGTTATAGGAGCTATTGCATAAAGGGCTTATTAGACCTAGTGTGTCACCATGGGGAGAACCAGTTATCTTTTTAAAAAAGAAGGATGGAACCTTGTGTCTGTGTATTGGTTATCAGATGTTGAACAAGGTGGCCATCAAGAATTGATATCCTCTCTTGAGGATCGATGAATTATTTAATCAAATGAAAGGAGTGTCAATATTCTCAAAAATAAATCTCAGATCTAGATATCATCAGTTGAGAATAAAGGAAGAAAATATTCCAAAGACTTCTTTCTAAACTCAGTATGGTCATTATGATTTCATCGTTGTACCATTTGGATTTACCAATGCACCCATAGTTTTCATGAATAGATTATGAACAGTGTGTTCTAGGACTGTTTGGATAATTTTTTCCTAATATTTATTGATGACATTCTAGTTTATTCCAATTCTATTGAGGAACACAACCAACACTTGAGGATAGTCTTACATCGTCTAAGGAAAAATAAGCTTTTTGGAAAGCTATCCAAGTGATCATTGTATTAGGATAGGGTGCACTACCTAGGTCACATTATATCAATTGAGGGAGTTTCTATGGATCCTGAGAAGATAAAAGAAATCATAGAGTGTTCGGTACCTCAGAGTGTGAAAAAAGTGTGAAGCTTTATGGGCCTTGTCAGATATTATAAAAAATTTGTGCAAGTTTTTTCTCAGATTCCAGCCCTGATAACATCTCTTCAAAATAAAGAAAAGAGGTTTGAGTGGATTGAGAAGTGTGAAAAATCCTTCCAACTCTTGAAGGAGAATCTCACAACAACCCCAATGTTAACTATTCGAGATCACAATGGTCAATTCTCAGTGATCATGGATGCTTTAGGAGATGGTGTAGATCATGGATGCTTTAGGAGATGGTGTAGGAGCAGTGTTAATGCAAGATGGGTAAGTAGTGGCGTATGAGTCAAGGAAGCTAAAATAACATGAAGTAAATTACATGCTACATGATCTAGAATTAGTAGCTATAGTGCATTCCTTATAGAAGTGGATATATTATCTTTTGGGAAATTTGTTTGAGCTCAAAATGGATCATTTAGGATTGAGATACATCTTCACTCAACCAAACGTCAATGCATGACAAAGGAGATGGATAAAATTCATTAGTGAGTATGACTGAAAAATTGAGTATATAAAAGGAAAGGAAAATAGAGTGGCACATGATCTTAGTAGAAGAATACATCTGGAAACCATGACCTCTATGAGATCCAATTTGAAGAAGTAGGTGATGCAACACTTGTAAGGAGATGCGCATTATGAGAGGGTAAAAAGGATTTAGAAGAGAATCCATCAGACCATCAATTTGATGGGTATGAATTTGAATTAGATGGTATCTTAAGATAAAAAAGGCGGATTTATATTCCAGATTCTAGAGATCTTAAGAATCTAGTCCTAGAATAAGTCCACAATGCACCATATTTAAGACACCCCATAGTTACAAAGATGATCGTAGAATTGAAAAATTTTAATCATTGATCGAAGCTCAGGAAGGATGTAGTGTAATGTACATATCCAGATGCTTGGAGTGTAAATGAGTTAAGGTTGAGCATGTGCATCTAACATGGCTCCTTTATCCTTATGATATACCTGAGTACAAATGGCAAGTGATCAACATGGACTTTGTAAGAAGTTACCCTTAAGTAGAAACATGCATTATGTCATTCTGGTAGTGGTTGATAAGCTGACTAAGGTGGCACATTTTATTCCAAGGAATCTGAACAATGGATCATTGACCTTGGCCAATAAATTTGTCCAAGAGATATTTCGCTTGCATGGAGTGTCATAGAACATCATATCCGATAGAGATACACGGATTGCATCAAGGTTTTGGACAACCTTGAATGCAACATTGGGGACTAAGATAAATTTTAGTTCAGCTTATCATCGTTAGACTGATGGTTAAACTGAGAGAGTAAATCAGGTAGTGAAAATCTTCTTTGGATGTATTCTATGGATCAATAGTATACATGGGAAGAGTATCTACCACTAATAGAATTTTCTTATAACAACTTCCATCATGAATCCTTAGGTATGGCACCTTTCGAGGCCCTGTATGGGTGAAATTTTCATACTCCCATCAGTTGGGATAGATTGGAAGATAGGATCATAGTGTGTCCTGAAATGTTAAAAGAGATGGAAGAGAAAATGAGACTCATCAAGAGAAAACTGGGGGAGGAAGTAGATAAAAAAAAGAACTATGTCAATAGGAATGGAACCTTTAGATAGTTTTTAGTCAGGGATAAGGTCTTTTTAAGAGTCAAGGCACATAAGAGCTCTATTAACTTTGGGAAAATCCAAGTTGGTTCTGAGATACCTGGGCCAGTTTGATGTGTTGGAAGTAATCAACCTAGTTGCATACAAACTTTCTCTATCACTTGTTATAGCTCAAATCCATAACGTGTTTCATGTTTCTTTGCTTAAACTATACCACCCAGATGTATCTTATATAGTTGATTCACATTATTTACAAGTGGAGGATCTAGGAGTGATGCTGGTGGAGCCCATTAGAATTTTGGATAGATGCAATGTCAAGTTATGAAATAGAGGAATTGTCCAATATAAGGTCCAACAAGATTATATTCTAAGGAAAGTGGTACATGGGAGGATGCAGAGGAAATAGAATGCTCATTTCCTCATTTTATTTCTTAGATAGAGTGTTGATGGTTTACTATATACTATTTCTTAACATTTTGGACTTGTATGTTATGATGTTTTATCTTGAAAATAGTATAATTTGATATTGAAATGAACACATGTGAATCAATTTTGTTTTATTAGACATCAAGATGATGTCTTTTCTAGTGGGGAAGGATGTCACATCTCAATTTTATTACTTGCATTTAATAATGTTGAGTTAATTGATATATTTTAAAAAAATGGAATTTATCATTTAGTATTTATGGATTTGATAAATACAATAGTATTTGAAAAATGAATGTCTTTCAATTTTATGATTTAAAAGAATTATTTCATAATGACTATCGGTTAAAGGTTACTGATAAAGTGGGTAAGTGCAAGAATGTATGTGTGTGCAGGAATAGGTTGAAGGATGAGAACTTGGTTGAGTTAGGGATGCTTAGCCAAATGACAAATGATAGCCAAGAATGGAATCTAGAATCTCACACCATAGTAGACCATGACATATGCATTTATCTGTAATTGATAAATATCATTTTTGATTGTGTGGAATCATAATTTGGTGAAATAAGAAATCTTTTGAAAGAAAAAAATTTAGTGCATCCTTGTCTTACCCTGTCTATCTCAAAGTTTGATATAAAATGGTATTGGAAATGCATTCTATCATATAAAATTATCATAAGGAGAATTATTGCATTGTTTTTTTCTTTTTGAAAAAATTGAAAATAGGCTATTGATAAAGGAAATGGGAAAATAAAATAATATGTATGTTTGTGAATCTCTACATTGAAATATATATATATATATATATATATATATATATATATATATATATATATATATATATATATATATATATACGTATATATATGGGTGAAACCATATGTATAAATGTATATATATAAATTTATTAACATGGATTTTAAATAATGAGTTCTTGTTTTAATTTGTAACTCTCGTAATGAATGGGTAAGGGGCTAACCCCTCCCATATTAGAAGTAACAGAGAATGCTCAAAAATAGAAGGGAAGTGGGTGGCTAAGTAAAAAGAAGTATGGGGGAAGGAATTAAGACCACTATCTCCAAAGATATAAAATAAGATATTCTCGGTTAGAGGGGGAAATTTGAAGGAAAAATCGACAGAGGAAGGGTGAACGACATAATAGGGGAGTTGTTGCTAATTTACAACTAAGGGAAAGAGAGGTATTCTCGATACTATATCAGATGTTTCCCTTTTTGTATTGAATGGAATTTCGTCCTCATGCTCTATCTTGAAGATATTGAGTATTTCCTGTGTTTAGTTTTGCTTAAAATATGTGCTCTTGATATGTAAACCCGTGGCTCTATATCTTTGTTTTTGTTATTGTTTATATGACCCCATATTTAACACTATTAGCTATACTTAGTCTATGTGTGAGACCATTCTTTTGGATACCTTGCATGTGCAAGTTTGGGATGAACACCCATGATGGGTTACCCCCTGAAATCTACATCAAACCTCTGTAGCCTTGGTCGTTCGATTGGGCCATTGTTGTTGTATTTTGTTTATCTAAATAATTTTGTTTTGTAGTTTCTATTAAAATTTTGGATGGTCATCGTTAAGTTGTTTGACTTATGGACTGGGAATCAATATATGGCTGAATGGATGTCACCATTTGATGACTACTATTTTGTTAGCGCTCTATGAGTGTCTAGCTATTGCTAGTTGAATGATTTATATCATTTTTTTACTCTATCTATCAATGAATGACATGCATCATTCAACCTGTAACATGTTTATCACCCACCATTCGGTGAGGTATATACGGTGAATCGAGCCTTGCTATATGCATGAGCCAAATGATATTCTCACCGTTCACTTGTATTTCTTTTAATCTATCAAAGAATCTCACCTTACTCTATTAAGAAGAGGATTATGAACAATGCTATCGTTCAATGGATAACCTTCAGTTGAACATTTTTAATCTTCCATGCATGAGAAAAATGCATGATTTATTTTGTCACCTATGTTTGGCCATCTCAGGTCATGGGATAAATGAATTAATCAAATAATTTATCTCTTATGAGATATCTTGATGTTCTTATATTTATATATATATATTAATGGAAAAATTATCCCTTTTTCCTACATTTGGAAATAATTAACAACAAATTAACCTAATAATGCCTTGATTTAGTGTTGTAATGTTTTTTACACATTCATATTGAATCGAGGGATATTTTTAATAACATGTACTTAAATTATGCCTTATTTAGGGTGGTGTAAAGTTTTTTTATTACAGTTTCACACTAATCTAGGTCTTGATTAATTAATTATGGTTAATCAAAGTTTAATTTCCCTTTTAATTCAAATTCAAGCCCTTATAAATACAATTTTCAAGGATCTATCTCGACACCCATTTATGATATTGGATGGCATTTAACTTGGGAAAATAGATGTCCTACAAATTTGTGCAAGGAACTGTTTTCCTTTACTAGAAAATGGGTCCTCCTAACATAGGACACCCCTTTATTGACATATTTTAAATGGGTTTTTGATGTTATTTCATCTCCTCGAAGCTTGCTCCTAGGAAATTATGCTAGAACCCATTCACCCAAGGTGGCAAATGGGTCCTCCTCACTTAGGACACCCCTTTTTAAATTTATTTGTGGTGGGATTTTAATTATTTTGAATTCTAGATCTTATGTCAACTTGGATTATTTGAATTTTGGGGTTAATTCTTAGATTTAGTATAAACATAAGGTTAATTCACATAGTTTCATCCTAACAAGCAACCTAAGACTTATAAGCAATCAAGAATACATTCACAAGAGCATTATAGAGCACTTCAAAAGAAATTTCAAAGGCATTTAAGGGTAGTGGTGGAACCTACAAAATCCATGGCCATTTTGTCAAAATTTTGAGTCTCCTGAGTGCTAGGGTTTTTTCTCATGTATTAGGGTTTTGCCTTAGGGTTAAAATACCACAAAGCCTTCATTGCTTGCCTAAACCCTCCTAAAACCCTAATTTTTCTCTATTTTTTCATTGACATTTTATGACTATTTAGCCTTGTACCATTTTAGTTGTAACCTTATGTCATTGGTTCCCATCTTCCTAATGTGGGCCCTTTTAATTTTTGGCCTAATTCTTAAGTCTACGGGCCTAGATATTTCATCCCCTAATGTCCTGATTGTCTAGGCGACCCTCTTTTATGTCATGATTTGCACACATGTGCATATTAACCCTTTAAGTGTGCAGGTGGGCCCTTGATCAGATGATGAATATGAAGCAAGCATCATTGACTGTATCATAGCCACTCCCCACTAGCCAGTTGTATTAAAATAATCAATAAAGAAACCCGATGGGGGAGCAGACATATGATGCATGGAATTTACGTGACATGGACCTCAGAGTCTTCAAAGCTAGAAAGGGTGGTGGTGGGACTTTCAATCAATGATCATCATTTGATAATGGTGATGTGGTTTCATCCTGGTTGTTCCCTATTAGCCTACAAGGGACCCACTAGCTGATACAGATTCTCAATGGGGAAGCACATAGGTGACACCTGGCATGGTGGGACCCGATGTGGGTCATGTTTTATGGTCTCTTCCCTACATAATCAATGACCCAAATTTAAATGAGGAATATCGATGATGGTGTTTTAATCTTGACCTAATGTGTGATCTAATTCCTCCATTTCTAATTTGGCAGTCTGTATTCAAATGTCAATGGCTAATTATTTGAATCTTTGTGGGTAAGGGTTAGAAGTAATGGTGCAACCACAACCAGCTACCAAATCAATCTAGGAAAACTACAGATTGGATTTTTCCTTCTCTCAAGAATAATTTATTATGGAATGACACCATTGATGCCATGATGTGTTGTAGAGGATAGAATTCAATGTCAGGGTATGTTCTTCTTGACTATGATCGTGGATTTCCTGGGAATGCCATGGATATATACATTATTTCCTACATCTGTAGTGTTCTTAAGGTATCAGAGGTAGTCATGGCTAGTTGTTGTATTCTTGGGGAAATTTTGAATTTTTTTAACCTATTCGAGCTCCTTTTTGTAACCCTAGTTAGGTTAGGGTTAGCAATTTCAAATTCAAATATGAGTTATTCTTGCACTATAAAGGAAAATTTTGTACATTTTGTTTGGATTCCATTCCTTTAGAATTTTGTAATTCTTTTTCTTAGTCTGTATAGTGTTCTCTTCTATTACACTTAGGAAGGATATGTTGTAACTTTTTCTTTGTAATAAAATAAGATGACCAGAATGTTCATTTCATTTAGCACTTAATCTTTGCATTAGTTTTATCATTTTCTCCTATTTTGTACTCACTATCTTTGAATCAATATAATCAAGGATTGTCTTTGGTTCTCAGTCACATTTTTTGATCTTCAATGTATGATTTGTTAGTTTATGTTTAAGGAGTAGAGTAATTACTTTCATTTCATATGTTAAGGTGTTCATGATGCAATTAGGATTACAAAGAAGTTTGATAGAAGTGTTCTTTTGGTGGTTTCTTGTTGTAAAGAATAAATTTTATTAGAAGACAGGGTGGGTCTATTTTGGGAGTGTTACTTCAGTTCTTGACTCCATATGCATAAGGCACTAGTTAGTCTATGTTCATAAGCCTAAGTCTAAGGTGGGTCCAATTTCAAAAGAAAAATCACAAACCTTTTAATTACATGCATTTTACTTTTATGCTCCTTCTCCATACTACCCAAAGTTATTGAAGATATATGAGGTTGTGTAGATGATTTAGCTTGTCAAAGGCCTTCAACCATTGAAGTATGATGATTTGTTTCAAATAATAGGGATACCCACCTTGGTTCAATAGAGCCTAAAGTGTAGAGGAGAAGCTTTATAATCTCCTGATCATTGGCCACTGACCTAGAGTTTCTCTAAGCATAAGGAGTAGCTACCCTTTAGGAGATGTTAGACCATCAGCTAGAAACACCAACAGATTGGTGAATCCACTGGGGAAGTACTTGATTGAATCTATTAGAATACCATATTTTCTTAAAATATTCATTAAGGTTTCAAATATTCTATTAAAGTGCATTGAAGGAAAGAAATATTGATCCCATTAAGCTGGGTGGTGACTCTACACTCTGAAGACTAGTTGAAAAGAGTAAGTTGTAATCATGCACGATAGAAGATTAATCCACAATGTTGACCCTTCAAGAAGGATGGAGGGAGGGGACACAAGAGGGTGAACATATTGGAGAGACAAAAATCAAAAGAAGAAAAACAAGGATGCAAGTAAGCCTGGTCCTACTTTTGATAAAAATATTCGCTATATTCTGCATAGTGAAGATAGTTTTGATTTCTCTAAAGAAAGATATGATTTACTAAATGAGGAGGAAGGATTAACTACTCCATTAATAATACCTAAAAACTCTCATAGGAGAGAAAGGAAAAGAAGAAATATAGATTAGAGTAGGGTTGACCCTTCTCAAGGACTTTCAAATCAAAATCCACCTCTTGTAAATTTAGTGATGCAACAATTGCCTAGTGGATCCGTTGTTTCAAAAGGCCACACCTTTTCTTATGAAAACCCAATTAATCCACAAAATACTACCGAAGTCCATACTTAGGCCCCTGCTCCTAATGATGTAGTCCAAATTGAGGAAAAAAATCCTAAATGAAACTTGGGATTTTTTGTTTGAGATTGAGACATTAAAACAAGAAAAGGCTATGAAAGAAATGATAAAGAGAAGAGATGATATGAGAAAAGATCTTGAAGATTTGAGAGATGCAAAAAATGTTGTCAGCACCCCTATACATACATCTCATGCTCAATCCCAAAATACCAGCCAAATAAGTATGCCTTTATGTACTTCCCATGTGAGTACATGGACTAACCCTAGACCAAATGTTGTTGTACAAAATGTGACTAGTTTGGCTTGTGTAAGAAGTACCTCATCTGGAGGTGTAGGCCCTTCCAATTCTCAAAGTAATCTAGGCATGAGCTCTATGCCTATGATTTCTGATACTTCAGTTGGCACTTAGATAAATCCCACACAAAGTCAATATTTTCAGCAAAACACAAATGTAAGAGGTGTGTCTCAGCAACCATTTGTGGGACAAAATCTTGGAGTTCAAAGTTATATACCAAACACCCAGAGCCAATTTTAGATTAGTCCTCAAGTGTAGGGTGGTGTTCCACCTTATTTGGGAAATCAACATGTTCCCATATTATATCCACCATATATACAACAATAGATTCCTCAAATACCAAGGATGTTGTCAAAACCTTGGAGGAGGAAATGTTCTCGGAAGAAGACCTTTGAAAATGGATACGTATAGGCAATTTGATTTTGAGGGAATCCCTATATTTCCCAATCAAGTCCCAAATAAAGTGAGGTAGTGTATTTATAAGTTCTTTGGAAGTAATGTCGTGACAAGTGAGGAACACTTGGGTGCTTTCATGAACTTGCTAGGTGATTTTGAAGTGGAGAATGAAGATGGGATCATGAAGCTATTTGTAAGGAAAGAAAGAGTGTAGAACAAATTTCCTAATGCTAATTCAAAGAGGATTTAATTCAAACGTGGATTTCAATTTCATTTACACAACATTGAGATGCACTTTTAACAGGAAATTATAGAATAGACAAGTACACAGGCACATAGTAGACACCAGATTTAACATGGGAAAACCCTTATAGGAGAAAAACCTACCACGAAGAAAATATCACTTTATTATTAGTAAACAATGGCTCGCAATAAAGTTACAGATCAATCCTTCATGACATCAATTTTCAATTTCACATAGTGACAACAACCCAATCACCTCACATAGATTACAGTTATACAATAGTAACTCTATCATACTATTACATTGCTACAATAGCATACAGTAACAAATTACCATTCAACCATCAACAAAGTTCTCATATGTATTTTAAATCTCCGTAGAACCCTATCCATTTGGTTATTGCCAGTTCAACTATTCTCCCTTTCACACTCACAAGACATTCATTATCCCACATGCACTAAGTAGATGAACCGGTTTGGGTTTAAATACAACTGCCCATAAAATTTACTATGTGTTGGAGTGTTGAAATTTTTTCTTTGAGATAACATCACCACCAAGTCATCTTGACTCTTCATTTTTATCAACTCATTAGAGTGTTGGAGCTATTCGAGCATTGGAGGATCAAGCACCAAGCAAACATTGCCAAACTTTCCACTCAAACCCCCGACATCTCTGATATGTCAATACCCAATTCTTAAACCAAGGAACCATTGAAGCTATCATAGGTTGGGGATGTCAGAGACTTCACAACATTTAAAAAATTTCAATGATCGAACTCCGATCATCGATCCATCCAACTGTCGATCGATGATACTTCAAAGAAAACTAAGTAACAAGTCTAAAGATTAACCAACTTAACACGTGACCACCGACATGTCGATTCCCGATCATCGATACAGGCCAGTAATTTGAGGCACTAATTCTCAAAAAAATTGCACTTGGCAAAGAACTTACTGACCCTCTAAATGAACTGAAAATCATTGAGAATCATGGGCACCAAGGCCCATCACATTTGAACACCATTTGAACTTAGTTGTGTGTTGTGCAGTTTTTGCAGACACATCCCACTGAAAGTAGGGACCCTTTTTGTCTTGTCTTTTGGCTCTTTTCTATGGGCATTCATTTGAGTTGGACGTGACATGGAAAATTGAAACAAGCTTGAATCGATCAGGGTCATTCAAATTCCCAACTCATTTATTGATCGACGACCCATATTCAAACTCACATTGTGCACCCATTACAATTCTTCTACTTCACAAGGGTGAGACATTAATGGTGGAAGTGAACCACAAAGTGTATTCAGTCTAAACCAAGATTTGTAGAGATCCAAGGCCGATCTGAAGGGGTGCCTCATACATTCAATGTAGGGTGGTGATTTATTGTTAACTGTCCAAGGCCGACCTAATTGGTGGCTGACCTTGCTTTGTAACCCTAGCTTGGGCTGGTACATGGTGTAATCTCTATAAGTATGAAATTTTGCCTCTTTTGAAAATGGTTAGTCAGTTAAAGGGTTAGTCAGTTAAAGAGTTAGTTAGTTAGTCAGTTAGAGAGTTAGACTAGAGTTAGACATGCTATAGAGGATTATATTTTTAGAGCAAAAAGTTATAATTAGGAGTTAGTTTTATTTTCAAACAAGTACTGCAATACAAAATATCAGAATTGTTTTTATTATTGGTGATTTAATATAAGTGAAGACATTGTGATATTATTGGTGGCTTCTTTGGATTGATTTGTCTTGCATGGTTCTTATTCTATCTTTGAAATTTCTTGAAAATAACTGAATGCATTTTAGATTTAGAGTTAAATGATTTAATGGTGCTTGTGATTTAGTGCTTGGAGTGTTGTAGCGATCTTTGGTTCATACTTTGGACAGCTTCTTGATTTTGGGATTGTTGTGCAAGGTCAACATGTACCTGATATTTGTGTGCTTAGTTCAACTGTGGGACTTTATCCAATTCAATTGAATGAATGTCCATGATCTAAAAATCTTTAATTTCTTAGAAGATTGCACTGTTTCTGTGAGATTGCACGTATAGCCTGGGTTAAGCAGAAATTAGTTTTGAGGGATTGGTCTATTCCAAGTATTTCATCATTAGTATTATTGATCTTAGAAGTAATCCTAATCTTAGGATTTCTAAACCCTTATCTTTTGCTATTTCTTTGAACTTTGGTTAAAATAGGAATTTGAGTATCATTATATTGTAGAATCTGATAAGTTTAGAGTTTCCAGTACTTTTTTTGTAAGTTCCCTTTGTGATTACCAACATTTTCACATTTATCACTGAGTTGTTTTGTTGCATTGTCAAGACTTGACATTAGAGACCTCGAGGTTATCTCTTTTTCAATAGAGATTGACCTTTCAAGAGACATAGGATACTATATATTCTGTTTGAGTAATGGCGACTCCGCTAGGGAAATTCTCTAGAGCATTTTAATGACAAACTGGAATCAAGAACCCAAAATCTTTGGTTTCAGTCCTTACATTAGGTCACCCTATGAACAAGGTTTCATAAATCATAAAAAAATAAAACCTTTCTTGTACTTGGGTCAAAGTGTGTGTGCATGCATTCATTTCCTTTTCCTCAGTTGCAAAAGGGACCAAACTTAGTCAAACTAGGCTACATAAAGATTCCAACCCCAAAAGCAAGCTAGATAGAGCTTCGTTACCACTCAAGCATTCATAGCCCCAATGAGGTTATCACCATGACCCTCCCTGTCATAGCTCTACTGCCAGCTAGACATCCATAGCCCTGGTAGAGATACTAGGATACCCTTGATAAGGTGAACATTTCTTTTGATTTTCATTTTTCCTCTTTTTTTTTATATTCTCTTTGAGATCTTTTAATATTTCGCTTTCACCCTGCAAGCAATGAAGCTCACACTCAGGGATGAGAACCACAATGGCATTGGAGCAAAATATAAGATTTTTCACCTAGTCAGATATCATAAGGACCTATGCAACCTCATAATATTTAAGATTTGTGTGAAAGTATGAGACCCAAATACATTCCATAATTTGACTTACTCAAGTGACTCCAATTCCAAGCATATGCAACATCAGATAAAGGAATTCTCCCAGTTCAATTGACTCTGAAAAGATGATTAGAGTTTGTAAAAGAAATCCCTAGAACAGCCCCGAGAAAGCAGCCAGTTATATAGATGCAACAAACCTAGAAAAAAGAAAACCCAAAGCAAGAGCAGAGAAGAAAGAAAAACCAACCAAATCAAACCTACTCTAACCAAAATTAGAAAACGAGAAAAAGAAACAAAAGAAACCCTAATCTAACCAAAGGACAAATAGAAAAATAGAAAGGAAACCTAATCTACCTATGTACAAGGAAAGAGCTATAAAAAACTTAGGATTGGAAATAATGGTTCAAATACTGCCCACTGATAGGCAGTGGAATATTTTCTCTAGTGAGAGTTTTCAAACGAAAAGAATTGTCTCCTAGAATCTCTACAACCTAATAAGGGCCAAGCTAAAGTTTGTCAAATTTTCCATGCTCCCCCTTTCGGTGATGGGCTTTGTCCCAGTAGAGAACCAAGTCAAAGATTCTAAAGGCTTTCACCTTGGATCTCCTATCAAACCATCTTTTCACTACACCCTGATTTTTGGAAAAGTTTTCTAAGGCTTCATCTCTTCTCTCTTCAAGGTGCAAAATTTCAGTCAGGCATGATTCACGCTTATCCTCTCCATCATAATATTCATTAATGAATTGCAGGGTAGGGATCTTCAGCTGGATGGGAAATATAGGTTCCAAACCATACACTAGGTGATAAGGAGAAGTTCTTAGGGATGCTTTTTGTCTAGTGCGGTCTTCCCAAAGAGAAAATCTAAGTTGGGTGTGCCAATCTTTGGGATTCTTCTCTAGTAGCTTACAAATGACCATTAAAAGATTCTTGTTGGAAGACTCGGCCAAACCATTATCCTATGGATAGTAATTAGATAAAAAAATTATGAAAATTCCATGATCAAAGGCCTAGTTAGAAAAATTCAATGATGCAAATGCAAGACCATTATCACAAACTAAAGAAAATAGACATCAAAAGCGATTAATAATACCCGACTCAATAAAATTGATTACCACTTCAAAAGTGCATTATTTGAATGCAAGAGCCTCAGTCTATCTGGTAAATTAATTAATTACGATGAGAATATACCTGTGGCCTGCAAAGGAAGGTGGATTGATTGGACCTATAAATTCCATTCCCCATTGTGCAAATGGTTTTACCTCTATAACAAGCTGAAGTGGAAGGGTTGCATGTTTCTCCTTACTTGTTGCAGTTAGAAATACATGACAAGTCCTCACATGGTTATGTGTGTCTTTGAACAAGGTAGGCCAATAATAGCCTGCCCTCAAGATCTGATTTACAGTGGAAGGTGTTGAGCCATGGTGTGTGCCATATTTTTCATGAAATTCAGTCATCACTCTCTCAACTTCTTCCTTTCCTAGGCATCTCAAATAAACCCCCTCATGATTTCTCTTATACAAGATAAATCCCTTCATTATAAAACTATCACTCTTCAAATGCAAAGCTCTCCTTTGTACTGCATTAAGGTGTTCAATTAATTTTTGGTTCAATAGATAGTAGATAATTTCATCATACCATTCTCCTGGAGACACTTCTTGGAGGTTATATTGCTGAGTTGTGAGGTCAGGACCCATCTCATCCATTGTCTTTGTCAGTCTCTACCCTCTCACCAATTTCATGGGCTAAATCATAATATCATATTCCTACAACATAGTTACCCACTTGGGTCTATGTTCTCCTAATTCATTTTGCATTAATAGCAACTTAACCGCAAGATCAGGTACTATGGAAAAGACCTTATTTCTCAAGATATAGTGTTTGAATTTCTTCACAGCCCGGACCAAGGCATAGGCTTTTTTCCACATTGGGATATCTCAATTTTGCATCCTTTAAAGGAGCACTCATAAAAGCTATGGGATGTTCATCACCTTGATCATACTTTTGAGTTAACATTCCAGCACAAGAGTGATTAGAACCAAATGAGTATATGTAAAAAGGCTTGACATAATCCAGACTTACAATACTGGAGCCTCAACAATATCTTTGTTTATTTTTGAAAATGCCTCCTTAGCTTCTGCGCTCCATTAAACTTTTCCTTCTTGTTTCAGCATAGCATTCAAGGGCTTCACTATCTCTACAAATCCAGTGATAAGCTTTCTGACAAAGTTAATTTCCCAAAGAATGACTTCATCTCCTTTTTTCTTGTAGGGGGCTAAATATTTATTATAGCCTCTATTTATTCTGGTTCAATAGCAATACCCTACTCTGAAATAACATGTCCTAACAATTTTCCCTCAGTGACTCCAAAGATGCATTTCTTTGAACTAAGTGAGATGCCAAACTCTCTCTATCTTTGGAATACTTTGCATAAATCTGCTATGTGATCACCTCGCTTCTTAGAAAAAGTTGTCAAATTATCCATATAAATAATTATGCACTTACCAATAATGTCTTTGAAATAAATATCCATTGCTCTCTAGAATGTAGCTCCGACATTGATTAATCCAAAGGGCATTCTCTTTAAGAAAAAGTTCCCCATTTTGTAGTAAAGGTAGTTTTTGCATATCTTCATATTGTATCATAACCTAGTTGTATCCAAAGTACCCATCTAGAAAAGACATCATCTGAGATCCATTGACAATTTGAAGTACTTCATCCAAGGAAGGAACTCGATAGTTGTCTTTTTCTGATGCCCTATTAAGGTTCCTAAAATCAATACATAGTCTAATTTCTCTATTTTTCTTCCTTACTAGAACCAATTTTGCAACCCAAGTTGAGTGTCTCATTGGAAATATGATTCATGTTGAAAGTAGCTTCCGCACCTCCCTCTGAATGATGGGTTCTAGCAGAACATTAATTGGCCTTTTCCTTTGCCTGAATGGTCTGACATTTGACTTCAAGGGAATAATGTGTGTGATGATCGAAGTATAATATGTCTTTAAGTCCTCATAACTATAGGCTAACACATCTTGATATGTGTGTAATACATCAATAATTCATCTCCTTTCCTCTGGAGTGCACACTTTACCAATAAAGAAATTTTTCACACCACCTTGGGTCCCCATGTTGTATGTTTCACATTGACTGCTAAGAGACTCCCTTTTCACTTGTTGTTCTATATATTTTATCTTATCCAAATCAAATATTATATCCAACTGCACCATACCTCTTGGGATAGTATTAGTCTTCAGGTTGATGACACCTTCCAGGTCCATTTCTACCTCTTGAGGTTTCACTTCATGTCGACATGAGTCTCTTTAGAATGACCAATATGCTTATCTTTTTCTGCATCAGCATTGCTTCCTTTTGATGCCTCAGGTTGTCCTCCTTTTGCAAAGTATTGTGTTGGCACATTAGGATAAGATGGATTATTACTGGCATATGGGTCTGGTGGAGTGGTCAAATTGTTTGGAGGAATAGATCTAGTAAATGAGCCTCCAGCTGGTGGATTCGTGTTAGGCCTATTCCTCAAATCATACTTTCTTGTAAATTGCTAAAACATTTGTACTTTTTCAACACCAGATTCCTCTTCATCCAAGGGACCATTATCATTCTCAGTTCCTTCATTAAATAACTAAGAGATTTCATCCTCATTGAACACTTGTCTCAGTCTCCTCATTTTGGCTAATTGACTCCTCTTCTAGTTCATTCTCTTCATCCCTTGGGAAAGGAGCATGACTCAACACCAAAAATAGGGAATCATAGGGATTTGAGGGTACCAACTCCCAACCAATGGAGTTTTTCTCAACTTCATACTGAAATATGGAAGCAACAGTTTGAAATTCAAGACAATCAAGCTCAGAGTGTTGACCTATCTTATGGAGCTTGCACCATCCAGACAAAGTTGCCTTTGCTAGGTATACACTACTCAGAGGTTTCTCTTGATTGGAAGGTTGATCTAGTGGAGTGGGGAGTCCTCCATTATTAGGTCCAATGTTCCATGGCCTATTTTTCCTAGGTGGTTGTATCCTTTCAAACCCTTGTCCACCTTGTTGTCCTCTATCAAAGTTCTGACCAAAACCTTGTCCTCCTTCAAAATTTTGATTTCTATCAAAATGTTGTCCTTTGTCAAAGTTTTTCTCTCGTGCAACATCTCAATTCTCCCTATTGTAATTTGATTGCATGCTCTTATGAGAATCTTGGAGTTGGTTATTTTGGTTCCTCAAGTAGGTTACCTCCATATTCAATTTTTTCACTTGCTCGGTTAGCTCATCTAACCTTTCCTTATTAGGACTACTATAAGGCACTGAATTCACATTGTTTGGAGGGTATCCTAATACTTATCCAAGACCCATAGACTGATTCAAAACTTATGAGTTCTGCAAATATGTAGGGAAACCAACCTATTGTTGTGGATGAAGGGGTTGATTGGCACCTTGCTACGGGTAACTAGGTATCGAGTGAGCCTGACTTATTGGATGACCTAGGTGAGGAACCAAAGGTAACTATGGAATGGGGTTCATAATGGGAGTGTGATTGGTCAGAGCCCGGTTAAGAGCTTGGACTTTCCCAGGGTGAGTAGTGGGTCCCAAAGATGGAAAAGGTCCTGACAAGTGCTATCTCAGATATGTACTGACCTTAACAACCTCTATATATGCAGTGAGCAAGGTAGTTGGGGTATTAGTTCTCCACTTAAGGAGGGTGGATGAAAGAATATCAAGGGCTTCAAAATAGACCTCTAAGGCAGTGGCGTCATCTACAACATAAATTTCTTGCAATCTAGTGTATGCACGGTGGAACCTATTGTTGAATGACCCGATAGGCTCATTAAATTCTCTCGTAACCCTGATAAACTTCATGTAAAGCTCATTGGAACTCATGGAGATTTTAAACTTCTGCAGAAATGCAGCCTCAAGTTTAACCCAATTATGGATTGATGCAATAGGTAAATGATTGTACCAATAAAAGGCATCCTCTCCTAGAGAATAAGGGAAAATTCTACATGCAACATCCTCATGATTAATCCCTCTATCTCTCAGAAAAGTTTGAAAAATCCTAATATGATCCTCTATTATCCTATTAGGATCACTTGTGTGAAACTTAGAGCAAAAATTCTCAGGGTTCTTGGGCATAACATTGTATTTATTGAAGGATAGAGCTAATGGGTTATTTTCCATGAAAGCCATTAGTAGAGGTGGTAAAGGCTAATTGATGACTAGTTGGGGTTGTTGAATGGAATCTACCTCAAAATCAGATGAAGATGAGGTGGATGAGGGTGAGGATGGTGGAAATGATTGATTGGATGATGACTCCTCCCTTCTTCTAGTCCTTCTTGACCTTGTTGGAGGTGGCAGTTCTTGAAACTCTTCTTCTCCTGGTGTAGATCTGGTTCTCCTTCTGAGTCTCTCAAGAGAAAGGGCATTTAGAAAATGCTACAACTTGCTTATTTAGGCCCTCCTTCTAGTTCCAATTTGTTGATGGTTTTTTCTACACAACAACAACTCAAACATAATATATAGTATCCTATCTCTCTTTAAAGGTCAATATTTATTGAAAAAGAGATAACCCCAAGGTATCTAATGCCAGGTCTTGACAATGCAACAAAACAACTTAGTGATAAATGTGAAAATTTTGGTAATCACAAAGGGACCTTACAAAACAAGTACTGAAAACTCTAAACTTATCAGATTCTGCAATATAATGATACTCGAATTCCAATTTTAACCAAAGTTCAAAGAAATAGAAAAAGATAAGGGTTTCAGAAATCCTAGGATTAAGATTACTCCTAAGATCAACAATACTAATGATGAAATACTTGGAACAAACCAATCCCTCAAAACTAATTTCTGCTTAATCGAGGCTATACCTGCCATCTCACAAAAACAATGCAATCTTCTAAGGAATTAAATATTTTCAGATCATGGACATTCGTTCAATTTAATTGGATAAATGCCCATAATTGAACTAAGCACACAAATATCAGGTATAGGTTGAACTTGCACAACAATCCAAAAATTAACAAGTTTCCCAAAGTATGAACCAGAGATCGCTACAACACTCCAAACACTAAATCACAGGCACCATTAAATCATTTAACTCTAAATCTAAGATGCATTCAATTATTTTCAATCAATTTCAAAGATAGAATAAGAACCATGCAAGACAAATCAATCCAAATAAGCCACCAATAATAGCACAATGTCTTCACTTGTATTGAATCACCAATAATAGAAACAATTATGATATTCTATATTACAACACTTGCTTGAAAATAAAACTAACTCCTAATTCTAACTTTTTGCTCTAAAAATCTAATCCTCTATAGCCTATCTAACTCTTGAACTGAGTAACCCTTTAACTGAATAACCCTTTAACTGACTAACCCTTTTCCGAAGAGGTGAAATGCAATACTTATAGAGATTACACCATGTGCCAGCCCAAGCTAGGGTTACAAAGCAAGGTCGCCCATCGACCAGCTTAGCCTTGGAAAATTTGCAATAAATCACCACCCTGCATTGAATGCATGAGGTGCCCCTTCAGATCGGCCTTGGATCTCTACAAATATTGGTTTAGATTGAATATACCATGTGGGTCACTTCCACCATTAATGTCTCACCCACGCGAAGCAGAAGAATCATAACGGGCACACAATGCGAGTTTGAATATGGTCCATCGATCAATAACTAAGCTAGCCATTTGAATGACCCTAATCGAGTCAAGCTTTTTTGAATTTTCCATTTCACGTCCAACTCAGATGAATGGGCACAAAAAAGAGCCAAAAGACTAGGCAAAAAGGGTCCCTACTTTCAGTGGGGCATGTGTGCAAAAACTACAAAACACTATTCTCATAGGCTTTATCAATGCATCTACAACATTTGTTAGAGTTTCAACCTTTTCTATATTAACCCTTCCATCTTCCACCATGTCTCGAACAAATTCATACTACACATCAATATGTTTCGTCCTAGCATGGAAACTAGAGTTTTTCACCAAACAAATGACACTCTAACTATCACAACATATAGGAATCTGCCCTACATTAAACCCAACATTAGAACATAAATTCTTAAGCCAAACAACCTCTTGATAGGTATGAGTTGATGTCATATACTCTGCCTCTGTAGTAGATAAAGTGACTATATCTTGTCGCTTGCTTATCCAACTAATTGAAACACTAAACAACATGAAGATGTACGGTGGATCTTCTACTGTCAATGTCTCCTATCCAATCAAAGTCCACATATCCATGAATGCTAAGATACTTTTTTGATCCAACAAAATTTCCATGATAACACAAAGCATGCTCTGAAGTTCCCTTCAAATATCTGAAAAACTCTTTTCACAACATCCCAATGCGACCTTCTTGGATTATCCATAAACTGACTTAATAATCCCACTACTTGGGAAATGTCTAGCCTATTAAAGACCATTGCATACATTAAAATACCACCTACACTTGCATAAGGAACTTTGGTCATGTCCTCCATCTCATTCAGAGACTTTGGAAAATCTCCAACAAATAGCTTAGTTCCCTACAATATTGGAACAACTAACTACTTGCAATCTATCATATTGAATCTCTCAAGGATAGTATTGATATACTTTCTCTGACTAAGCCAAAGTTTTTAATTCTCCTTATCCCTTTTAATTTTCATCCCCAGAATATACATAGCTGCACCTAAATCATTCATTTCAAATTGTGCTAACAACTGAGATTTTAAATCAGACATCAAACTCTTACTATTCCCAATGAATAACCTGTCATCCACATATAGGGAAATAATAAGAAAATTATCACTTTTAGTTTTATAATATATACAATGATCTTATTTTGATATCATAAATCCCAATGACAACACATAAGTGTCAAAATTATTGCACCACATTCTAGGTGACTGTTTTAAACCATACAAAGATTTTTTTAACTTGCAAACCATATTTTCTTTACCTTTTTCCACAAAGTGCTCAAGTTGTGACATATAAATTTCTTCCTCTAAGTCACCATGAAGGAACGTTGTCTTCACATTCATCTATTTGATCTCTAAGCCATAGGTTTTTGCAAGTAACAAAATAAATCTGATAGATGTCAACTTAGCTACAAGAGAAAATATTTCTCCATAATCAAGTCCCTCTTTCTGGGAATAGCCCTTTGCGACCAACCTTGTTTTATACTTTCAATAATTCCATCGAGACCAATTCTCTTCTTAAATACCCATTTACAGCCAACTGGTTTTCGACCTTCTAGTAAGGGTACTAGATCCCAAGTTTCATTCTTCTTTAACGAAGCCATTTCTTCATTCATGGCCTCCAACCAGGAATCTATATCAGACATATTTATTTCCTCCTTCACAGTCCTAGGCTCATTAGTGTTAGTAATTAAAGGATAGGCACAAGTTGAATCCAACATGGAAAATCCACAACTATCAGGTCATCGCCTTTCATGTGTAGACCTCCTCACAGGTTGAGGTTGATGTTGTGGTTCCTCTTCATGTTCAGAACTCTCAGAGATGCTTGAACTCTCATCATTATAAGGTCCACCAAGAGTACATAGTTCTTTCTTTTCAGGAGTAACAGGTACTTCTACTACCTCCTCTTTTTCTTCTTCTTCATTCTTATCTGACTGTAAATCTATAGCAAAAGGTTTTAGCTCTCAAAATATTACACTTTTGTTGTATACAACCTTCTCAGCAATAGGATCCCAAAGCTTGTATCCTTTTACATTGACTCCATAGTCATAAAGATACATTTGACAACCTTTTTATCTATCTTAGATCTTTTTACATCAGGAACATAAGAATATTCCTCACAAACAAAGACACAAAGATGTCTTAGATATGGATTCTTACTAGACCATTCTTCCATAGGAATTTTGTCTACCAATGCTGAAGAGGGCGATTGATTCAACAAGTAACATGTAGCAACTACTTCAGCCTAGATCTTTTTCTCCAGACCAACACTACTCAACATCCTTCTCGCCCTTTCCATCAGCATTCTATTCATCCTTTTATCAACTCCATTCTGTTGTGGAGTGTAAGGCGTTGTTTTATGCCATTTAATTCCATGGTCTTTGTAATACTTGTCAAAATCTGCTGAGCAAAACTCACTGCCATTATCTGTCCTCAAGCATTTTATTTTCCTACCAGTCTGATTTTATACCAAGTTCTTGAACTTTGTAAATTGACTAAACACTTTTGATTTACTTTTGAGAAAGTATACAAATGCTCTTCTCAAATAATCAACTATGAAAGATACATAATATCTTGATTTCGATAATGAAGGAACATTTACTAGACTGAAAAAATAAAAGTGAATATAATCTAGAACACCAAAATATTTATGAGGACTAGACTAAAATGAAACATGATGTTGTTTTCCATATATACAATATTCATAAATATCAAACTCAAGGTTACAATCATCAAGCCCTCCAACCAGGTTTTTGTTTTCCAAATATTTTAAGCCTTTATCACCAATATGGCCAAGCCTTTGATGTCAGAGCATGGTCTTTTCTGTAGGAATTTTTACCTCCAAAGAATTCACCCCTAGAGGAATTTCAATCTCCTTCTCTACTCGAGCAACCTTGCTTGAATTTTTTAGAGACATTGTTGCATTGAATTGCATGTATATCCAGCTTGTACAGAGTACCAATTCAAGGACCCCTATCCAACACCATTGAGCCTCTTGTCATTTTGTAGCCACCATTTGAAAAATAAACTTGTACACCAACATCATTTAGCTTGCTTACAAATAGTAAATTTTGAGCCAAATCTGGTATATGTATTACGCCATCAATCCCTTTGATCCTTCCATCAAGAAATTGAATTTTGACTCTTCCATGACTAAATATTTCTAGAGATGATTCACTTGCTAGATACACCTTTCCACCAACATATTTTTTCATATTTTGTAAACCAATCTCTATGAGATGTCATATGAAAAGATTCACCTGAGTCAATCAGCTAGACATAATTTGATGCTTGAGTTTCCAAAGTTGCAATGAAGGCATCTACATCACTCTAAGAAGAATCATTATCTGAAGAATTTTATTTTTCTTCTTTTTCTCCTCTTTGCAATTCTTGCGGACATGGCTAGGTTGTCCACAATTCCAACATTTCACCTTGGACTACTTTCCAGGAGAGTTTGGTCTTCCTTCATACTTAGATTTAGACTTGTATTTATTCTTGCCTTTCTCCTTCAATCTACCTTGAATAGAAAGAGCATCCTTTTCCATCTTAGAATATTTCCTTTGCATCTCTTCTGACAACAATGAAGGAACCACATCTTCCATTTTGAAAGTGGTTGTCGTGATCTCAATAACCATCACTAAATGATCCCAAGAGTTGGGAAAAGAACATAATAAGAGCATAGAACAATCCTCATCATCTATCTTTACACCTACAAATGTTTACTAAGCAATGAGCATATTGAACGTATTCAGATGATCACCCAAAAATTCCCCTTCCTTCATCTCCAAAGAGTAAAAATTATTCCTTAAGAATAGCTTATTCACGAAGGACATTCCCTGATAAATGTCACTAAGCTTCTTCTACAAAGAAGATGCAAACTTCTCTTCATGAACATTCAGGAGAACAAAGTCTGCTAAACAGAGTCTTATCTACCCTTTTTCTTTTCTTTTTGTGAGGTCCCAATCTTCTTGCTTCATGCCTAAAGGTTTTGTTCAAGACACATCAATCCAAAGATCTCTATCTATGACCAGATCTTCCATTTTGAGTTTCCACAACTCAAAATTGCCTCAATTGAATTTCCCAATTTCAATCTTCCCTGATGTGTTTGCCATCTTAATCTGGAAATGAAATTAGTAGACTCCTCTACAATAATCCCACTTTATAATTGGCACAAAAATTCCACCTAACCCACAAGGATAACACAACTGGCCAGGATCTTATACCACTTGTAAGGAAAGAAAGAGTGTGAAACTTTCCTAATGCTAATTTAGAGAAGATTTAATGCAAAAGTGGCTTTCAATTTCATTTAGCAAAAAATAAGATGCACTTTTAGGAGGAAATTATAGAATAGACAAGTACATAGGCACAAAGTGGACATTGGATTTAACGTGGGAAAACCCTTACGGGAGAAAAACCCACCACCAAGTAAATATCACTTTATTATCAGTAAACAATGGCTCACAATAAATTTATAGATCAATCCTTCATGGCATCAATTATCAGTTTCACACAACGACATCAACCCAATCACCTCACATAGATTACAGTTATACATCAATAACTCTATTATATTGTTACATTACTACAACAATATATAGTAACAAATTACCATTCAAATATTGAACAATCAAGCATTCAATCACCAACAAAGTTATCAGATGTCTTTTAAATTTCCATCAAACTCTATCCATTTAGTTACTGGCAGTTCAATCATTCTCCCTTTCACACTCACAAGATATTCATTATCCCACATGCATCGAGTAGATGAACCAGTTCGGGATTAAATACAACCACCCACAAAAGACTAGGTGTCAACATGTTGACCTTTTCTTTTTATCTAACATCATCGCCAAGTCACACTAACTCTTCATTGTTATCGGCTCATCAAAGTGTCAGAGCTACTGAAGCATCAAAGGATCGGGCTCTAAGAAAACATTTCCAAACTTTCAACTTAAACCCCTAACATCTCTAATATGTCGATACCCAATTTTCAAACCAAGGCACCATCAGAGCTATTAGAGGTTGGGAATTTCTGAGACTTCACAATATTTAAGAACTTTCAATGACTAAAATTTGATCGCTGATCCATCCGACTGCTAATCACGGATACTCCAAAGCTTAACCAACTTAACACATGACCGCTGACATGTCGATGCCCAACCACAGATACATGCAAGTAATTTGAGGCACTACTTCTCGACACTACTCATTCAATCCTTAACTTTCGATGCAAGAGATTGTTGTAGAATTCTTTCGAAGGCTAGTATTAGGTCTTGGGAAGAATTCATAAGGGTTTTTAGAGAGCAGTACAGTGACAAAATAGACCTGAGATTCAAGCTGAATGAATTGAATAATATTGCTAAGGATTAGAATGAGATGGTTTCAAAATTTAACATCATATTCCAAAAGGCTATGTCTAGGCTCCCACCTCATTAGAGGCTAAATGGGCATGTTTTTTTGGTTACATATCTTAATTCCTTTGACTCCAAAATGGGTTATCATCTCAGAGATAAGAATCCATAGAACTTGAGAGAAGCATATAAAGTTTCAATTCATATTGAAAGCAACATGAGAGCTTCATGAAAGATAGGAAAGAGAGAGGATGTGAAGCTTCTCAATAATCCTAGAGGCCATCAAAATGATAACACTAATGTACAAAAATAAAATCTAGATAAGTTGATGATTGACATAGAGGATTTGACTTATAAGGTGACAATAAATGATAAAGGTTTATCTCATAATAAACCAAACTATCAGGGACAAGAAATAAAACCTAACCTTTCAAAATAGACATATAACACAAATTGGCATAATGTTAGGCCTATCTAGAATAATTAGAGAAATATAAAAAACAAAGAGACTCATGATCCTTTGAAAAGAAATAGGGAAAAGTTTGTGGAGGATGCTCCTTGGTGTTACCCTTGTCAATTTCCATATTCTTCTTTGCAGTGCAGGGTTGCTTTGTCTTTGGAGGATAGCCACGAATCACATGATGGTGGTGATGGCTCAAAAATTGATGATCATGATGTTTACATTTTGTTTGGAATGAGTGAAGATGTTGATGAGTATTCTTTAGGGGAGGATTGTTTAGAGGTAGATGTTTAGAATAGAAGACTTGAGATATTCATTCTTATCATCAACAAGTTTTGTTTGATGATGAGAATGATAACACTGCTAGGGTAAATAACCTAAAGGTAGAAGAGGGTGTAAGTTTAAGAAGGCCGTTAGAAGAAGAGATCTAGAGGTTGACTGATGTTGCTATTGCAAAAGCTAGAAGCAATTACAATCTAAGGAATATGACAATCAACAAAGACCAGGGTAATCTTGGTAGCCTCTTTATGAAAGAGGGAAATAGTAATGAGAAGGGAAAGATACCTACAAAGAACACACATTAAAGCGAAAGAGGCTAAAGAGCCTAAAAATCAGACCATGGTTTCCCTTGCTAAAGAAAAATCTTAGAAGGAAAAAATGTTGGAAATTAATAGGTTTTCATTGATGTCAACATGATGTAAACATGGTGAAAATAGAATGAAAAGTTTATTTGGTTTACCATAAGCTATTCTCTACTAGAAGTGTTCTTTTCTAAAAATTTGGTGTGTTGGTTTTTGAGTTTGGAATTCACCGCAAGAAGAGATTAAACTCTACACTCTTAATATTATTATTATGACTCTTATAGATAGATATATCAAACATCTTGAGAATTTTTGTGTTGATAATAGGATGTTATCATTGACACAATTCATCTTTGTACATTGCAGTTGTTCCTCTATTCAGTGTGTCAGTATGGGAGACTCCACATTTTTATATGAAGAATATTTTTGTGTTGTGGTTCTAATGGTAGTTTCTCTGATGTTAATATGATGAGAAACCAAATATATATCAGATCTAGAAGGTGTTTTCTTTGAGAAGTGTGTACTGGATTGGAATTTTTTTGATTAGGTCCTAGCTCTAGCTGACCTAATACATTCAATATGCATGAAGAAGGTTAAATATACTTTATGGATGTTTTCTATAGGTCTATGCTGACTTGATATGATGCACTACATGGATAAAAATGTTCTAATCTTATAAGGTGTCGATGAGTTTACTTTGCTTGGTTTTTTTTTCATCTAATTAGGTTGACCTAATTGATGAATGAGATATACTTGTATATATATAAGACCTTTTGAAGAAGGATGAGGTGAGGAAGTGTTAGGGTGTGCGTGGAAAAGAAAAGAGATATAAGAAAAGATGAATGTGCAAAGAAGGCTAAGAAATATGTAAGTGGGCCTAAATGATTTATCAGTTGAGTATGGTATAGACAAAGCAAAAATTTTAAGTGGTTGCTATGAATGGAATTTTTCTTATTCGGAGCTTCATTGGAACTGAACCCTGCACATAGAAGGTATATTCCATTAGTTCATCCTTTTGGAAATGAGCCATAGCTTTTGTATCTTGGTGGTGATCCATCTCTTTTTTGTATTCTAGTTGTGAGCTTTTCAAGGATAGTGAGTCCTAGTAGTGAGTCCTATAATATTCTATATCTGAATATCTTATATTATGAGCTAATCCTCACAACAATTTTTCTGAATTCAGGTTTTCTACATAAAAACTCTAGTGTTCATGTGTGTTGATGTTGTATCTTGAATTTTTTGATAATTTTTTAATATTCTAGATATTCAACAATTGGTATCAGAGCCCAGTTCCTTTGAAGAAGCCTAAAAACTTGGGGAAGGTCCTAAAATTCGATTTCTTGGAAGACAAAAAAGTTCTTCTTCCTCCAGAAGTAATATATGCTGGTCATAAGAGGAAAATGAAGATCTGAAGGACAATTTGATGAAAGCAAATGAGTATATTGAAAAACTGCAAAGTAAATGTGAAGAAGCATGTGATCTATTGGACAAGGCAGATGAAACTGTATCCGGCCTACTACAACACTTGGAAGAAAAGAAAAGGACTAAAGACCATCAGAAAATTGAAATTCAAAGGAAGATGGATGAATGCACAAAGCTTGAGAAAGAAGTGGCAACTCTAAAATTAGATTTGAAAAAGTTCAAAAAGTTTTGAGGATAGATTTGCTACAATTTCTATAATGCTGGATAAATTGATTGCAGGACAAAAATTCTTAAGGGATAAAAGAGTTCTTGGATTTGAAGGACGTTGTTCAAAGTAAAATCAGTCTCATGATCTAAAGATTCAATTCAATGGTGAACAATTCAAGAGTACCTGAAGGATTCCCATTAGGCAACCTAATTCTTAGAGGTATTTTTCTTTTAATGGCACTTGTTATTCTTGCAATAAATTTGGTCATAGGGAAAAATAGTGCAAATGTAGGATGAATGATACTCTATCATTCTCTAGTCAATGGTTTGAAAGCAAGAAAATAGGATATCAAGTTATGAATTTTAGAAGGAAAATTTTGAACAAGGAATCCTACCCATTTAATGGGTATTGTTATCACTGCAATGTATTTGGAAGCAAGGCTAATCAATGCAAATATACATTGGATAAAACAATTTTTGGATGGAAAAATGTTTTTTTCTATAATTGCAGTAATTTGGAACATTTTTTGAAAAGTGACAATCTGGTAAAGAGACATTGACTAGGAATTAAAATTGATCTAGAAGAAGTAAGAAAAGAATTCAAAAGAATATGAAGAAAGGAAGGAGAATCTAAGCATGTTGAATCAAAATCATCAATGTCATCTGTACCATCTTCTGGCGTAGACATGTTCGTCAAAAATTAATCAAGGAATGTCTAAGGGAGAGCAATAATTAGAATATTTAATAAACCCCTTGTCGATGCTAAATGTCACATCATGATAGAGGTGCATTTAATAAGGTAATGAACTCAATATTTCATGTAGAAGGAAGTTACAAGAACACATGTGTGAAGTATGAATTCAACATAATTTGAAAGGATGAAAGTTTGAATGGATTTTGAGATGATCTTGTGATCTAAAACATTAATTGCAAAAGTATTTGGAATGAGAGAAATAAATTCAAGAAAGTTAATGAAAAATCATTCGATGAATAACCTTTGTGAAAGTAAATTTTTGTGCAGAAGAAGCTTGAAGAAACCAAAGCTACTACATACGACAAAAATTCAGGTTTTGGGTTCAACAAGCAAGAAAGAGGTAAGTTGGTGCATGTTGAATTCTATTAAAAGAGATGGAAACTACTCAAATTGTAGATAATTCAGTGAAGCTAGAACCAAAGATCAAAATATATGTTGTCAAAACTTTATAATTTTATCCTTTGGGTGCATTCTCAGAAATTCCTCTTGGTGTTGTGCAAATTGAGAACGTTGGAACAAATATTCAATAGAAATTGGAAGAACCCTCCTCCAGTAAAGATAAAATTAAATATAGTTTGGAGAATTGATTGAAAGTGATCTTACCCTCAAATAAAATTACAATGTGCTTACGGAAATGAATTTCAATGTATGGAACAACTTTCCAAACTTTAGCAATGAGGAAAGGTGTATCAAAATGGCTCTTAGCATATTCCATGATGAATATGTATGGCTCAATGAATCATATGCAATAACTAGAGATGTGATCAGGGATGTAACTAGCTTACCATCCTTCAGACCGACTCATGAATGCAATTATAATAGAGGAAAAGCTTTAATCAAGAATACTCGTGTTAGGATCTCTAATCCGACAGTATAGTATGCAAGTCTAGTCATTTCATAATTTATTTTTGGTGACAATAATGTTTCTATAGTTGCAATTGAACTTGCATTGGATATGGTTGAAAAAAAAAGGAGTATGACCTATGTGAGTTGCTCTGACAATAGTTGGAAAAATTTAGAGATGTTAAGAAAAGGAAAGGTGCATTCAGATATGGTACACTAGTTTTATGCTTAATCTTCTACTTTATGAAGTATATTCCTGAAAATAGTGAGTTTTATTGGGATCATACCGGACCAATCTCTCATAAAATTAAGAAACTCATGAGGAATATTTTGGATTTTGATGCACAAGAAGATGCTCTTGTTGCATACTTTGGAAAGTTTCAAAGGAAAATATATAGAAGAAGTATAGTTCCCAGATAATTGGTTATAAAGTACAAGGATGACATAACATTTTTGGTAACCACTGATAGTTGCATCATCAAGGAAGTTGAACCCAGGAACACGTGGATACTTGAGCTTGGATATGAGATTGAGAAGGACTATGCTATTGGTTGTATTGAACTATTAATTAACAGCCCCCAGGACCCCAACAAAACTCAGTTTGGAACTTACTCTGAATTGGCTAAATCTCTTGAGAAGATTGAATTAACCTCAAGCAAATCAATGCCTTCCTTCGAAGAAAAGAGAAGAGTCAAAAAATTTCTTGGATTAGTTGCACAAGCTGAACCTACTCCAAGAAGATCAAGAATCAAGCAACTAGCAAGTAATAGAGGACAAATTTAGTTGGTTCCCAATGCCAGCTCCAGTTTAACTTAGCCTACTTTGGTAAGAGAAATCCTATTAACTAATAGATTTCATGAATTAAAGTTTAAAGCAACAAGTGACATGGTCGTTTGGGTTGAAAATAAAGGATTGTTGGAAATTAAAGAGAAATGTGAGTCTACTCATAGTACTGCACTTGATAGAATCATAATTGTTCAATAATGTGAGAATGAGGCTAAGAATTTATTCACACTTTGGTGGTCTTGCCCTGATGAAATTAAGAAATTCAAGGATAATGAGAGCTTGATTGAAATGATGATTAAGTCTACCTCTGGCACATTTGATCCTGCTCTTGATTTAGATAATTAGACATGGTATGAATTGAGAGAACTTCATGAGAAATATCTTGCATGACATAAGAAGAAAGGTGAAAAGATTGAACTATATGGGGAGCTCAAAGATATAATAAAGAATAAAAAAACTCCTATCTCTTATCACCTCTTTATAGCTGATAGGACTTTGAAGTCTAATACTACTCCTAGAACTATGGTTGAAGGAAAGGACATCTTAAGTGATCTAAATTATCTATGCAATGTATTGGTAGAAGCAAAAAGACTTTAGGATGAATGAAGATCCTCATGGATGGGGATTCTAAACAAATTTCAAGAAACCACTTCCTCTGGTCATCATCCCTATTTGGAATATACTTCTTAGGGGGAGTGTTCAGGTATGCAAAGGATCTAATAAAGTTTTGTTTCCTTTTCCATTGATTTCAAAGGAGGGGGGGAGAGACCTAGAAGAGATTAAGAAGTATCATGTGAAAATAGGAAGATTTTGACTTAGATGAAATTCCTTTTTAAAATTAAAGTTTTTGGAAAAGATGCTTTGATGGTTTTCACATCTTGTGTTGTCATCAATAACAAAGGGAGAGATTGTTGGAAATTAAGAGGTTTTCATTGATGTCAACATGGTGACAACAGTATGAGAAGTTTATTTGGTTTAAAGGAAGCTATTCTCTATCTGAAGTGTTCTTTTCTAAAGAACTAGTGTGTTGGTTTTTGAGTCTGGAATTCACCACAAAAAGAGATTCAAATCTACACTCTTAATATTATTATTATGAATCTTATATATAGATATATCTGAGATCCTGAGAAGCTTTGTTTTGATAACGAGAAGTTATCATTGACACAGTTCATCTCTGTACATTGTAGTTGTTCATCTATTTGGTGCATCAATATGGGAGACTCAAAATTTTCATATGAAGACTATTTTTGTGTTGTGGTTCTAATGGTAGTTTCTCTGATGTCAATATGATGAGAAACCAAAGCTATATCAAATCTAGAAGGTGTTATCTTTGAGAAGTGTGTATTGGATTGGATTTTTTGTGATTAGGTCCCAAATCTGGACAACCTAATACATGATATGCACAAAGAAGGTTAAATATACTTTGTGGATGTTTTCTATAGGTCTACGCTGACTTGATATGATGCACTAAATGGATAAAAAAAAAATTGATCTTATAAGGTGCCTACAAGAGTACTTTGCTTGGTTTTTTTTTCATCTAATTAGGTTGACCTAATTGATGAATCAAATATACTTGTATAGATATAATAATTTTTGAAGAAGGATGAGATGAGGAAGTGTGAGGGTGTGTGTGGAGAAGAAAAGAGATATGATAAAATATGAATGTGTGAAGAAGGTTGAGAAATATGTAAGCGGGCCTAAATGATTTATCAGTTGAGTATGGAAAAGATAGATTGGAATTGTTAAGTGATTGCTATGAATGCAGTGTGTCTTATTCAAATATTCATTGGAACTGAACCCTGCACACAAAATGTGTATCCCATCAGTTCTTCATTTTGGTAGTGATTCATAGCTTTTGTGTCTTCGTGATCAACCATCTCTCTTTGTATTTTGGTCGTGAGCCTTTCAACGATAGTAAGTCCTGGAAATGAGCCTTGTAATATTCTATATCTAGATATATTATATTATGAGATAATCCTCACGGTGGTTTTTCCCAATTCGGGTTTTCCACATAAAAACTCTGGTGTTCATGTGTGTTGATGTTGTGTCTTGATTCCATGTCTTCTTTTGATAATTTAGTCAGATTTATGATAATTCTTAGATGGATTATATGTCAATGGTTTTATGTTATACTAATTCACCCCCCCTCATTATTCTGGATGTTCAACAAAAAAGTGATCAAGGGAAGAAAAGAGATACTGTTGCTTGAAAAAATAATTCTGAACCCAAGAAAATAAAAGAACAAGAACAAGTTGTTGCAAGTTTTGGTGTCCCAAAGTATAATGTTGTGGAATCGGATCTTGTCACAAATCAAAGTAATAGTGCCTTTGTTAGAAATGATGAGAATTGACAAACAAAAGGAAAATGCGCTAGCCCTTATTGTCGATACATTTGCTGGTGGGAATAAGGAAGAAGTGAATGCCCCTAATGAGAAATAAAAGGGAGAGATGAAATATGTTGAGACAAAAAATATTCACATTGATTTTCCTAAGGTATTTATAGGAACCACATTAAGTTCTAACCCTAATTGGATAGACCCATTTTATGTGACTTTGCGAGTGAATGATAAGTTAATTCGAAATTATATGATAGATTCTAGTGCTTCCACCAATATCATGCCTTTGGAAATCATGAAGGAACTAGGTTTGCAAGAAAGTCACACATCTCGAATTTTTTTTGCTATGGATTCAAGAGAGGTCCCTATTGTGGGAGTTGTGAATGAGGTTTCTTTCAAGTTGGTTGCTTTCCCTAAGAAGAATTATGCTATGAGTGTAACTATTATTGATATTCCAACTCACTATGGAATGCTCTTGTCAAGGGGGTGGGAAAAAGTTGTTGGGGGAAGCATGAAGTTGGATCTTTCTTATGCTACCATACTTGTGAGTGGTAGAGATGTTATGATTATTAGGGGAAAAAGGGCTAAACATATAATTGAATATTTTTATCCACAAGAAGATGTGCACTTTGCTGACATAGATATGAATAACTTTGAAGTTGTAGATGCATAAATCGTGATGGTCGAGGATGCACAAATAGTTGAAGAGATAAAGCAATAAGATCAAGGAGATGGTCTATAGACCATGAATTTTGATGGAGCTTGCTCAAAAGAAGGGTCTAGAGGAAGGGTGATTCTCATGTCACCAAGAGGTAATTCTTATAGATACTCATTCTCACTCAGGTTTGGGTGCCCAAATAATGTTGTTGAATATGAGGCTTTACTCCTAGGACTTCAAGTTGTTGTCAAAAATGGTATTAAATTGCTTAGAGTCTTAGGTGATTCTGAATTAGTTGTTTCCCAAGTAAGAAAAAATATGAATCTAAGAACAAAATGCTAAAGCAATACATAAATTTTGTTTGGGATTACATTAAAATATTTGATGCATTTTCCATTAAGTGGGTAGATAGGTCAAAAAATGTCATAGCAGATTTTCTTTCCAATATTGCTTTAAGACTAGATGATATTTCCTTCTTTGGTATATCAAAGTTTGAGACTCAAATGAGACCTTATATCCCATATAACATTCAAATTTGGCGATATTCAATGATGATGAGGATTTTTTGAAATTCTTGTATTGCGTGGATGAATGTCATAGCCAGGAAATTGATTTCTAGAATTTTTTGGAAAATGTGGAAGCAAAGGATGCCATTTTTGGAAATTAGATTATTCAACTCAGGACCAATAAATTCCCAAAAGGATTGGTAGCCCTAGAAATAGTTTTTAATAAATGTAATAAATGTAATATGAAAAAAAATTCTACACATGAACAAGACCTTGAGGAAATCAATTTAAGAACAAAAGATGCACCCAAGAAGGTGTATATCAATAAGAAGCTTAACCATAGGGTTAAATCTATGTTGATTGCTCTGCTAAGGAAATTTACACATGTGTTTTCTATGTCATATGATGACCTAAAGGCTTATAGAGAAGAACTGTTCCAACGTGAAATTTCTTTGAATCCATATGCAAAACCTTTTAGGTAGAGGTAGAGGCCAATAAATCCCACATTGGCACATAAAATGCAGCATAAGCTCATGAAGCTCAAAGATGGTGGAATCATAAAACCAATCAGACATTCCACTTGGGTATCAAATTTGGGAACAACGAGGAAGAAGAGTGGAGATATCAGGTTATGTGTAGACTTTAAAAATTTGAATATATCTTCATTAAAGGATAATTACCCATTGCCTAACATGGAGGAAATGATGCATAAGGTTACTAGTTGTGAGATTTTATCCATGATGGATGGGTTCTCTGGCTACAACCAAGTAAAGTTGAAAGAATCTGAGTACTATGAGACTTCTTTTACTACACCATGGGGAACATACATCTATGTCAAAATGCCTTTTGGTCTGACTAATGTTGGAGCTACATTTCATAAAACTATGGATGTTGATTTTTCATATTTCATATATTTCTTCATGGCTATATATCAAGATGACCTCACAACATATTTCAAGAAGGAAGAAGAGCATTGTATGCACCTAGAGAAGATATTCATTGTAGCTTTGGAATATGGTATTTCATTGAACCCTAAGAAATGTATATTTGGGGTTACAGAAGGAAAATTGTTGGGATGTATAGTTTCAAAGGATGAGATAAGAATTGAACTAGAAAGAGTTACAACAATTGAAAGATTCCCAATCCCTAAATCAGTCAAAGGAATCTAGTCATTCTTCAGCCAAATTAGTTATTTTACGATATTTTTTACAAACTTTGTTGAAACTAGAAGATCCATTTCTAAAATGTTGAGAAAGAAAGAAACAATTGCATGGGTGATGAGCTTGTTAAAGTGTACAATGAAATAAAAAAGGCTATCAAAGAGGCACCAGTGCTCAAGTCACCCAATTTCACTAAGCATTTTCAATTGTTTGATTTTGCATCATTATATACCACTACTTCTATCCTATTACAAAAAAATGATGAAGGGTGTGAACAACACATTGCTTTCTTTAGAAAATCTCAGCTGGCAGTAGAATTGAAGTGTGACATCATGGAAAAGTAGTCCTATTCTTTGGTGAAGGCTGTGAAGAATTTTAGGCCCTATTTAGTGGGTGCTAAGATAGTGGCTTATGTACCTAGAGCCACATTCAAAGATATATTCACTCAAAAGGAGGTTATGAGAAGAAGGTGTAGATGGATCAAAAAAATTCAATAATTCAACATTGATATTTAGATCACTACACTTGTTAGAGGATAGAATGTAGCCAAGTTGATGGCTAAATCAAATTTGGAAGTCAATTAGATAAATCAGATCAGTGAAGGTGTTCATAGGAAGGAATGCATTATTCAAGAATGCATTTGGTATAAATATATTCTACATTATCTAAGGCATATGTGTTTCCTTGAATATATGATAGATAATCAAAAAAGAACCTTGAAGATACAATCAATAAATTATGCCATGCTTGATGGTTGCTTATATTGGAGAGATAAGGCTAGTGTGATGTTTAGTTGTGTTGATGAAAAGAAAGCGGTGTTGATTATAAATGAAATTCTTGGTAGACTTTGTGGATGTCATTACATAGCCAAGAAAACTTCCCATAAGATCCTAAGGTTTGGATATTGGTGGACCTCTCTCTTCTCTGAAACACACAAAATGGTGAGGAAATGTGATGCTTGCCAAAGGTTTTCTAGTAAGTTAAAAAAAATTGGTGCTTTGCCCCTTAGAACATAGAATATTGAGGCTCCTTTTCAGAAATGGGGCATAGATTTTATTGGTGAATTCAATTAAAAATATAGTAGTGGTCACAATTGGATACTTGTTGCCATAGACTATGTACGTCACTAACTAGGTGGAAGCAATTCCCACAAGATGGGCAACTAGTAAAGTTGTCATTAATTTCATTATGGACAATATACCGATCAGATTCGATACTCTTGCAAATTTAATCATGGACAATGCTATGTGTTTTAGATCTAAATAATTTACTAATCTTTGTGAAAGCTATGGGATAGCCATGTCATATTCTTCCCCTTATCACCCATAAGGGAATGGACAAGATGAATCCAATAACAAAAGTCTCATGAAGATCATGAAGAGAGTCATGGAAAAAATAAAAAGGCATGGGATTCAAAGTTAAAATTAGCACATGGATTGATAGAACTACCATAAAGAAAGCCACATAAAAATCTACTTTGAACTTGTGTATCGACTGGATGAAAAAATACCAATGAACAATCTGATGCCACTGTATAATTTTATTCAAGAATATGGAGAGGGTATTGATGATAGTTTGATTAGTAGAATTAATCAATTGATGAAATTGGATGAATCAAGAAGAGAATCACAAGAGATCAATTTGAAGAGACAATTGTAGGTCAATTACTTATTTGATAGAAAAGCTACAGAAAGAAAGTTTGTTGCAGGAGATTTTGTTTTGATGTAGAATACAAGAAATCAGGATAAGGACAAACATGGAAAGTTTGAGGCCCTTTGGGTTGGCCCTTATGTTATTTTGGGTAGTCATGGTGAAAGATCCTATTGGTTACAAAATATGAATGGATAAATGTTGAAATTTCTAGTGCATGGACAATTCCTCAAACCCTACATCTCATGAGTAGGGCATATCCATGCACATTGTACTATAGATTCATATTTTGGGTTTTTGGATGGTCTGCTCCTCCAAAGAACTAAAGTCTGGCTTTATTCCTCCTTAACAGACATCCCCAACTATAGCCACTAGTGGAACCTACAAAATCCATTATCATCTTGTCAAAATTTTGAGTCTCTTGAGTGTTAGGGTTTGTTTCTCACGTATTAGGGTTTTGTCTTAGGGTTAAAATCCCTCAAAGCCTTCATTGCTTACTTAAACCCTCCTAAAACCCTAGTTTTGTTTTATTTTGTCATTAAATTTGTGTGCCTGTTTAGCCTTGGGAAATTTTAGTTGTAACCTTATGCCATTGGTCCATGTCTTCCTAATTCAACCCCTTTTAATTTCTAGCCTAATTCCTAAGTCTACGGGCCAAGATATTTCATCCCCTAATGTCGTGATTGTCTAGGTGGCCCCCTTTTAAGTCATGATTTGCACACATGTGCATATTAGAAATTTAAGTGTGTAGGTGTTCCCTTGATCATATGATGGATATCAAGAAATCATCATTGACTATATCATAGCCACTCCCCAATAACTTGTTGTATTATAATAATCAATAAAGAAACCCGATGGGGGAGCGGGTGTATGACACATGGAGTTTACATGGCATGAACCCCGCGATATTAAAAGATAGTAATGGTGGTGGTGTACCTTTCAATCAATGATCCCTATGAGCTAATGACGATGTGGTTTCATCCTAGCCGTTCCCCGTTATCCCATGGGGGACCCACTAGCTAATACAGATTCTCAACAGGGAAGCAAGTAGGAGACACCTAGCATGGTGGGACCCGATGTAGGTCATGTTTTATGATATCTTCTTTGCATTATCAACAACCTAGATTTAAATGAGGAAGATTGATGATGGTGTTTTGATCCTAACCTGATGTGTGATCTCGTTCCTCCATTTTTTATCCGACGACTTGTATTTAAATGTCAACGACTAATTATTTGAATATGTGTGGGTAAAGGCTAGAAGTACAAGCACAAGCACAACCAACTACCAGATCGATCTACGACAACTACATATCAGATTTTTTCTTCTCCCAAGTGTTTGGAAATTATGCCCCAACTTTTAGGATCCTTTTCGGACTTGGGCGTTTTCTCCATGTTTCTGGCCTTTACCGCTGCAAGCTTACTTTGGTGGCGCAGTTGAGCGGTTTACCGCTCTACCGCGGGCCACTCTGCTTGGTTTGGCAGTTGGGTAGTGTCACCGCCTTACCACAATGGTCTCTTCCCTGCTTGGCGGTGGCATGGTGAAGGCTCGATTGTTCGCATGGATGTTACCTCCTTACCGCAAGGGTCGCTAAGAGGTGGCACGGTAGTGCGGTTGGCGGCATGTTGGCAAAGCAAAGTCCTACCTCCTTACTGCGGAGGTTTCTCATTGGTGGCGCATTGGTGCGGTGGAAGAGCGATGCCTTGCATCCTTACTATGGGGTCTCTGTCTGGCAGTGGAGGTAGCGCAGTGAGCGGCACGGGAGTGGCCGCTGGCGAATCAAGGGTGGCGGTTATGTTTGGCGGTTACCACCTTACTGTGGGTGGTGAGAATTCTCACTGTGTTGGCCATAGTAAGACCACTGGCATTCTGCCTAGTGGTCACCGCCCTACCGCGGGATGTCCTGGCGGCCTCCGCAGTAGCGCGGTTGACCACAACGATGATGCCAAGCAGTTACCTCCTTACTACGACTGGCATGTTCAAGCTTGGTGGTAGCACGGGAAAGGCTGAGAGTGGGTCGAGTGGGCTCACCGCCATACCGCGGTGGGTGTTTGGACTCAGAGTGGTAGCATAGGGGGAGCTAGTATGAGCTTGAAGCTTGGTTGGTCGAGCTTGACCGAGATTGACTCAGAGTCAAAGAAATGAACGAATGGAAGAGAGACACATGGCAAGATCTTTAAGATCTAATTGGCCGAAAGATTATTTTTTGATTGTGATAGGATGCACTATTTGAATGGAGGTTGACAGAAATGTATCTGCAACTGATTTAATGTTGCATGACTCGATGTAGGAAGACGGTGCACGTTATCAGAGAATGATGGAAGCTTGCAGGTAGGATAATTTATTATCCTATTGAATGTTGATTGCTTGAATAGGCATAATAGGTAGGCACATAGGTAGAGATTATAAATTAATCTTGTGTGCAAGATAAAGGGATGATGAGAAAATAGAGAGAGACTGAGAGTGTTTGAGAGGTTTTTCATATTGTTGTAACCATGAACACTTAGACTCTCAGATCAGGAAAGATGTGAACCTATGGTGGCCTAGAGGCTGGGCTGGCCATATGGTTGGCTGAGAGAGTCTACTATCTTGGTGAGATGAATCTACACTGTGTGTTGTGAGGGTGCTAGAACAGTGTGAATATTTTGATTAAGTTGTTTCCTTCATTCTCCAGATGGACAAGATGTAATCTTTTGAAGAGCATAGCTCTGAGATTGTATTGTAGCTGTTTGTTGCTGAATAATACAATTTCAGTTGAGTGTTTTGGAGGGTGGAGTTTTTTACCTAAAAAGGTTTTCCCCATGTAAATCTGTGTGTCTACATGTTTGTATTTCATGGTTGTTTGATTCTTCTTCTTGAATCTATGCTTGTGTTGAATCTGTATTTTGTTAAGCATTTACTTTTCTCCGAAAGATGAATGGGGGATCCACTGTGCCTATTTCTGCTTTATGGCATAGTTTGTGTCTTTGATGTGATTTGAAGAAATGAAAATCACTAAGGCACTTTTGTTTTAGATGTCCATTCTATGAGATGGCATACCCTCTATATCCCCAACACCAAGAAGAATTTATTATTTAACGACACCATTGATGTCCTGATGTGTTGCAGAGAATAGAAGTCAATGTCAAGGTATGTTCATCCTGACTATGATCACGGATTTCTCAGGAGCGCCATGGCTATATGCATTATTTCCTACATATGGAGTGTACTCGAAGTTTCAAAGGTAGTCATGACTAGTTGTTGCTCTATTCTTGGGAAAATTTTGAACATTTTTAACCTGTTAGGGTTAAAAATTTCAAATTTGAATTGGAGTTATGCTTGCACTATAAAGGAAAGTTTTATACATTTTTTTTGGGTTCCATTCCTTTAGAATTTTGTGAGTCTTTATCTTAGTATGTATAGTGTTCTCTTCTCTTACACTTAGGAAGGTTATGTTGTAAATTTTTCTCTATAATAAAAATAGATGACCTAAATGATCATTGCATTTAGCACTTAATCATTGTATCAGTTTTATCATTCTCTCCTCTTTTGTACTGACTATCTTTCAATCAATATAATCAAGGATTGTCTTTGGTTCTCAATCACATTTTCTAATCTTGAATGTATGAGTTGTTAGTTTCTATTCAAGGAGTAGAGTAATTTCTTTCATTTCATACTTTAGGGTGGTGATGATGCAAATAGGATCGCAAAGAAGATTGATAGAAGTGTTCTTTTGTTGGTTTCTTGTTGTAAGGCATAAAGTTTATTAAAAGCTAGGGTGGGTCTATTGTGGGAGTGTTAATTCAGTTCTTGAATCTGTATCGATAAGGCGCTAGTTAGTCTATGTTCATAAGCCTAATTCTAAGGTGGGTCCAATTTCAAAATAAAAATCACAAACCTTTTAATTCCATGAGTTTTACTTTTATGCTCTTTCTCCATACTACCCAAAGTTATTCAAGATATAGGAGGTTGTGTAGATGATTTAGCTCGTCAAAGGCCTTCAACCATTGTAGTATGATGGTCTATTTCAAATGATAGGGATACCCACCTTGGTTTAACAGAGCCTAAACTACAAAGGAGAAGCTTTCCAATCATCTCTTGTTTGTTGCTCATTGACCTTGTGTCTTTAAGCATAAGGAGTAGCTACCCTTTAGGATATGTTATACCATCAACTAGAAACACCAACAGGTAGATTAGTCAATTCTTATTGTACCAATTCAAGATCATATCATCATGTCAAAGGCATAGTGCATCATACATGTGGTTGAGCTAATATGTGTTGATGTAGTATTGAAGATCCATTTGCAAGAATTGTTTCACATATAATTCAAGATAAATATCTACTTTCTATATGGCCACTTCATGTTAGTTTGCATATTTACATTCCAAGATAACTTCCAAGGTATCAAAATTTCATGTTTCATGCTTCAATTTCATTGTTTCATCATAAGGTTTAATTACCTAAAAGGGGTTTGATCGAGGAAAACCCCTATTCTCTAACAATCAACAAGTTTTTCTCCTCTTTGATGTGTTTGTGTAGATTCATAGGTTGAAGATCAAGGGGAGAATAAGTTTGAAGCAAAATTGTCAAATTTGTCAAGTTGCAAATTTGTCACCTACATTGGAAGAACATGAAAAGAAGGCTACAAAATTTGTTCCAGGTTTTTGGGAGTTGAGCACTGAGGAGCTAGAAGTGTGGACATCAAGGAATAGAACCTAGATCTCAGTTCTTAGAACCCCAATAGGGACCCATTCGCCAGTAAAGGCGAATGAGTCCTTTGTGACCTAAAACCAACCTTCTTGTAGCAAGGTACACACCATTATATCCTCTCAAAACTCCCCTCATTGTTTGTATAACAATTAGGAATCATTTTCTTATTGTTATTTATGCATTTTGGCCTTCATAATTGAATGAAAAACCCCCTAGAAAAATTAGTGGTTTATCATTCATCTTGGTAAAACCTTCCACTATATTTTTCTATGTTTGAAAATATATATGAATATACATGTTACTGCCATTTAGATCCAATGTTTAAATCTTCATCAAAATATATATTTACTCTATTACTTATAGATGAATGGTTCCTTCACTATATGGTTGAAAAAATCATAGCATAATAGATAATAGGTAAAAATGAACGTACATAATGTTAACTGATATCATGTTATGGATTACATGATAACATGTGTATCGACACCCTTATGTGTAATATTTTTGTTGTTAGAACAAAGTAACCAACATTATAGTTTTTTTTATTTTTAAACAAACGATAAGGTTATGAACCAAAACTAAATGATGTGTGGACATGTTTTGGCCAGAAAAAGGATGAATATAGAACCTAATAATGTTTCAGACTGAAGGATATATATATATATATATATATATATATATAATTTACTCTGTTAATTCTAATTTTTGTTTCTCTGGAATTGATTATTCATGATCTTACAAATCATCCATGTTTCATTTTGAAATTGATTGATTATCCTTATGAGAGACAAGTGACTATTGATTTAATCATTCCCTTTTTATCTTAATTGAGACTATTTGTTACTAAAAGATCAAATGGAACACCTAAATGAATTTGATACTTTTTATGAACATGGAAACCCATATGTAAGGAAGATTTTTCTTTTAATATTCAAAATGTATATTCCAAACTATTTTTATTTTCAAGAATATGTGTGTACATGCATAAATACTTTATTTATGCATGTGCACATACATGAGGTATAGCTTTTGATTTCATCTTGAATTACTCATTGATTAAGATTGTTTAATTTCATTTGCAAAGAAAATAATTTTAGAAATGGAATGTAGTGTTGAATCACAATACAAATCTTAATGGAAAGATAGTTAAACAATGAATAGATGATTGATTATACCATGTTTTAGATGGAATACTTGTTGGAAACAAGGTACACTGAGAGGTGGGTGAATTAGTGTTGTGCAAAAATTAACTTTATTAACCTTTATCTTCAAAGCATTACTAACATTCAACCATAATGCATAAACATGAAGCAAATAAACAAAACACCATAACACAAAGTTTTTTACGTGGAAACCCTATTAGGGGAAAAACCACGGTGGATGCCCAATCCACAATTATTATTTGAGTATACTTAAATGAATTTTACAATATGGGGAATGTACTTGCATTCAAGCACACTGCCTAGAGTTCACTGCTTAAAAGGCAAGGCTCACTGCCTTACAAAATTTTCAGATTAAAACCATCTAAGAGATTTGAACTAAAGTAGTAGCATCTACATATGCTTGGTTATAGTTCTAGTTAGGCTCAGTACTTGATCTTTTTTCCTAAAAATTTATTATACACTTCTGCTCTATTTTTCTCACACTTGCAACACAAATTCTATATGCAGAAGTGGAACTATGTATTATTGCTCTTTTGTTCTGCTCTTATTCGCAATTTGAATCAACACACACTTCATACACTCTTCAAAATTATACAGACAATCTCATATATACATCCGCAACTTATAATTCAATTACAATATGTCGGCTTCAATAGAACACAAAAATATTTACAATTGTCGACTCAAATCATGAGCAATATGTAATGTGTATCAACCACAACCAGCTACAACTTATCTAGGACCCAAAAAAATATGCTTAAACACAAACATACTTGAATAATTTCTTCCCAAATATCCGCAACAAGTTATATTCATGAAGTCAACTTCTATGCACTGATAAGCAGCAAATTACTCAATCGGATCTTCAAAATTGCACGTGGATCGATACGAGCCATTGCGCTTCAATAGTAACAAATACAATATACCAAAAAACATTTCTTGAGATGTGCAACACAAAACAATAACAAAAATTCTTCATATGGATCGATGAACACTGAACTACCAGATGGACTGTTCTTCCTTGACTGCCATTAATTTGTTTGCTGGTATGATCGAATAATGATGTGTGTATCAGGTCATCGATTAGGGTTTACATCAATGACAACACCAGATGATAGTAAAAATTTCTTTTTCCAACAATCTCCCCCTTTGGCATTGATGGCAACACTTTTAGAAAAATGACTAAGTGTTGGATCAGTACCAAGATAAATTGCACTGCCATCTCCAAAATTCCAAAAATACAATTCTACCCCTGAGATGATTATACATTTTTCACTCTAATAATCTCCCCCTTTGACATCAATGGAAAAATTAGGGATTTTCATACCAAAAATGGATCAAACAAAACTATAATATACAGACTGCATACTTACATAAACTAGAAAATATCTACAAAATCTTTCTTCAACTGGATAAAATTTGTGTCCCAAAGGATTTTGAGACTCTCCAAGATTGTTATGTGACCACATACAAGATAGCATTGTGTCTCTATAGATTCCAAGTTTGTTGAATCACCAACTGTCATAGTGTCTTCACCTTCCTTTAGTGCACTTGACATTGTCTCAATCTTCAGACAAATTAGACTTCTAAATTCACATGCCTTTTCAATGATTTTGTCATTTTCATGCTTTAAGCTCCTTATTTTGTCAAGTAGAGATATCACCTAATTTTCCTGTTTAACAACACCACCAGCTAAAGGATCATATGCTTCAGAAATAGTGGTTAACTATTTTTCTAGATCCTTAACCTTGTTTTCATTAGCCTCGGTAAATTTTGATAGAGATAGACATGACTTATACACCTTTCCAGCTTCAAATAGACTAGTTTGGAGATTTTTCACACATGTGGCTAAAAGAATTTTATCCTTAGCAATCATCTCTTTCAACCCATTAAATATTTTGACATCAAATTCTTTCTGCACTTTAACCATAGTTGATTTCTCAAGTGACTCAAAGTGAGTACTTACAGAGTTGATAAGCTTTTTCAATTCATCGGAGTTGGAACCGGTCGGATATTTCACATGAGTGGGAATTATATTTTCCAAGACTCCAGATGCAAGATTCAGAAGTTCATTGTCCTCAATATGGGACTGCAACAACTCTTCTTTGGCTTTTTCTTGGGTGAAATGAAGCTACCTTCATTTTCTAAATTAGACTCAAGGTAGATAGGTCGATTGGACCCTTGATTATTTCAAGATCAAACTCTTATTTTTGTTCTACCAAACTTTCTTCACTACCTCTATAGTGTCTCTTACTTCTATTTGAGCCTTGACTTCAATAGTAACAAAGAAAATATACCAAAAACATTTCCTGAGATGCACAACACAAAAAAATAACAAAAAATCTTCATATGGATCAATGAACACTGAACTACCGTATACACTATTCTTCCTTGACTGCCATTAATTTGTTTATCGGTATGATCGAATGATGGTGTGTGTATCAAATCATCAATTAGGGTTTTAATCAATGACAACACCAGATGATAGTAGCAGTGTATCTTTCCAACTATACTTTTTGATGATATTGAAATGGAATGATACAAAAGTACTTCATAGACTATAGCACACTAGAATATGATGCTATTAGATGGTCTAGAAGGGAGCGATACACATTTGTTATGATGATTTTTTCTTCCAAGAATGGGTGCCAGAGAGTATAGATTTTCTTTTCCAAATCTAATTTAAGTTGCAGTTTATGCACCATGAGATTGGCCAAGCTTTCCATTCATGTAGCTAGAAATAGTAGATAGAAATGCATGTAGCTAGGCACACATAGATTCCACCTTGTAAACTATATCTCTTGCTAACTGTATCGTGTAGGTTCAGTTATTCTTCGGCTGATAGAAGAATTCTAAGGAAGTATTACTCCGTGGTTGGGTGGAAAAGAACCTCAACCATGTTCTTGTCTACCGGTGGAGGCGAGCTATCATAGAGGAATAACAATGGAATTCTATTTTATGTACTTCTATCATCAATGTAAATATTGTATTGACTATGTGGCGATAAAATGGAATTTCAAAGTTATACATTGAATATTGACATTTGGAAATGATTATAATGATTTTTTTTATTTCTTTTGTTATATGGACATGAGATTGCTATGATAGAATATAGCTATGGGACTTGTGTCTTAAATTTATATTCATAATTTCAATTATTAATTTATTGAGGAAATTCTAGTTGGGCATGTTACAATTGAAGAAAGACATCAATAAATGCAAAGGTAAGTTACCTTTCAAATGTTTCAATTGTGGAAGAATTGGTCACTTTGCATCTAAATGCCCATATAAAAAATCTATTGATGATAAAAAAGGAGAGAAGGTAAAAAGAGGTTTATATTCTAAGGAGATAATTTATTCCTTTGCATATGAAGATAATGATTCAAATGATGAAACTCTATTCATGGCTTTGAAAAAAAAAATACTAGAGAAAGTAAGAGGTTTGGTACTTTGCAGGTTGATAAAATTAATGAAAGATCAATGGTTGTATGGATTAAATTTCATGCAAAGGAATAATAAAATGATTGGGTGATTGATAGTGGTTGTTCTAACCACATGTGACTGGCGATAAGATAAGGTTCATCAATCTTAAAAAGGTAAATGGTGGAGCTGTTAAGTTTGCAACACAAATCTATGGAAAAGGTGTTATAACAATTGATGGAAAGAAAAAAACTAAAGATGTAATCTATGTCAAAGGTCTGAATTATAATCTTCTTAATTATATTCAAATTTATGGAAAAAGATAAAATATTACTTTTCATACTAATAGTTGTGACATTAGGAAGGAAGGATTCAGAAGACTAGTTGTTGAAGGAACATCGATAAATGGTAATGTGTATCATCTAAAGGAGGCAAATGGAAGAATATTATGATTGGCTTAGTTTGATGGGCTTTGGTTGTGGTACAAGATAATGGGACACATCAATTTTAAAATTATGGTAAAGATCAACTCTACTCATGCAGTGAGAGATATGCCTAAGATAATTAAGCCTGAGACAAAATTACAAATTCTAATACAAAATGAACCTGAGAGAAAATTTGGAAAGATTGGCCTTATAGACATGAAACTCTCTTCATCACCTTTCCAATGCCTATTTGTTTCTAAAAAATAGAGTACTGGGGTGAACGTTATGGGTTTTCAAAAAATAGACACTGTGGCAAAATGTATGCTATTTTGAAAAAAAAGGCCCAATTTAGCCTATATGAGGGCCTTGGTGGGCCTTAGGCTATGTTGCCAATGGTAGTGGCTATTGGACGGCAGTCTTGCAATGGAATGAGTGGTTTAGGTTGAAATGGTTGCTATTTTTTGTGGTAGTTTACTAATCACTTAGTGATGGTTACCTCTTATTTGTTGTTTCTTAGTGGTTAGAAAACCATGTGATCTTAGCCAATTTGCAAGCAACTTAAGGCCTATAAGCGAAAAGCCTCTATGGATTTAGCCACTACTGCTCTAGAGCCTTACTCATGGGTGGTTTAAGAATCAATACTTTATAAGCACTGAGCACTTTATAAAGCACTATAATTTTTTTTAAACTCTATGATAAGAAATCTAAAAATGAACAATTTTCACCAATTTTTTAATAAAAAAATCATACAACCTACAACCTGGGGGGTTGTACAACTCTATAGGAAATTGTTTTGCCTCAATGGCTCCCAACACTAAATATGGGTGAATTATATGTCAAAATTCATCTCCTCTGCCTCTTGAATGCAATGAAAAGGTCTTTTTTTGGCTAAAAATGTTCCTATAAAAACTTGTTCACTAGATATGAGCTTCAAAGCCCTGTTAGTAACTATGTCAAATGATCTCCAATTCGGATGGAAAAAATCCAATCTTGACTTTCTCGAACCTCCTGGATGCATTGGAATAGTCAAAAATACCACTAGTGTAACTATAAATATTACAATCACTTGATTATCACAAAACACATATGCAACATGAAGAGGTTATTATATCTTTGCAAAGCCTGTCTGATTCTCTAGATTTGTTAAAACAAAAGAGAAGAGCATACAAGAATTTATAAGATCTTACATGAAAAATCAATCTCTCAATTAGGAATATAAGAACTTATATTTCTCAAAATAAAAGCTACTTGACACCATGTTAGAAACCTAAATTAGATTGAATAACCCAATGAACTTTTAAAGAGAAAATCAAAGCTACATAAAATAGGAAAACATAAACAATGCAACTCTAAGATATTATGCAATGTCAGGATGAAAGAATTACATTAATATATTCCAAGATGCAAGAGTATGAAAAATTATGAAAATATAAGCTAGCTAGTGAATTTACATAGAACTAAGAAGAGGGTGGAGGTGGAAAATCCAACCAATAGGAATCAATCACTAAAATTGGAAAGTGTTCCAAAAATTTGACACCACATCACTTGTCTCCTAGTTGTGAAATGTAAACTCAATTTATTATACTAAACAAGCTTAATAAAAGTGTAGGAAAAAACTAGGACTAAGGGGAAAAAATTAAACAACTAGGAAAATTAAAAATGATGGTAATAGAGGGTTGATATTTTTGTTGTAAATTTCTCTCCACAAAGCTCATCATGAAAGGCCTTCAGAATATCATAAAATTCAACCTCCCTCATGCATCTATGCATAATATTATCATATCTTGTGTAGAATAAATAACCAGCCACCCATGAATATAGAAAGCTACATTTGGCTAAATAGTGTATTTCTCTTGGTGAAAGATATGGGGATGTCCTTCCTGCAACCAAATATTTGGTTATATCTATATACCAAGGTGTATGCACTATTAAAGAAAATAGGTGTTCATTGGGAAAAGATTCATCCATAATTTCTTCTTCTATTTTGATATTTAGCTTATAGAGAAAATAAACTACCATGTTTTATTTTCTTGTTTTATCTACAATAGTGATATCAAATTCCTGTAGCAATAATAACCCTCTAACAAGGCATCCACAAACCACTGATTTTTTCATCAAGTATCATATTTTTGTATAATCAATATGAACAAAAATAAGATAATTGGTGATCTAGTGTCTAAATTTATTAATTGCATAGACTATTGCTACATCTCCCTCTATAACAACATAATTATGTTCAACAACTTGTATATTTTTTCTCATATAGTAGATAAAATACTCCAAATTACCTCCCTTTTATCCTAAAATAGCTTCTATAGCAAATTTAGAGGCATCTACATGTATGTGAAAATGAAATGTCTAGTTAGGTCCTCTCAAGACATGTGTCTTTGTGAGAGATATTTTAAGAGATTCAAAATATTCTTAGAAAACATTGTTCCATTCAAACTCAATATCCTTAGATAAGAGGAAAAACAAGGAAATTTTTATCTTACTAAATTTTTTAATGAATATTTTGTAATATTCTACATGGGGTGATCCCACAATGCTGGTTTACAATTTCTGGGAGATTTTGATTTTTGTTGAAATCACATATTTTTAGAAAAATAATAATGATTTAAGCCTTTAAAATTTCCATTTTAAGGATTACAATTGAAGAGGGTTTGATCAAACTACCTTAGGGAAAACCCCCTTGGATAGAACCCCACTAGTTTTATACCATACCTATAACGAAGTCTCCTTTACACCTATCAAAATGTTGATAAAAAAACACTTTTGATTTACCTTTTGGGGGATCAAATGAATTCATTAAAATTTTATTTTTTGTAAGTATGTAGTCCTTATTATAAGCTTCCCAAATATTATAATTTTTTTTTTTTTAAATTAATTATTATATTTATTTTTTATTTCTTGTGAATGTAGGTTTTTCACCAAAAATCAAGCTCTTTGTTCTGCACATTTGGAAAAATAGCAGATTATCAAAAAAATAAAATGAAAAATATCAGTTTGCTAGATATTGAAATCCTTGATCCAACAAAAAAAGTTGAATTTTGATACATACAAAAAAGTTATGTTGTATGCAGTCCGCCTATGTCTAAATTGTAATTGGTTTGATTTTGAAACTTGATTAAGGAAAAAATATTCAATAAAACATTATGAAACCAAATGAAAGCACTAGATATCATAGTTAAAAATCTAAATTAAAAAAAAAAAAGAATTTTATCCTTCATGGAAAAATGTTATGTTGTATACAATGAGCATCACTCCTTAAAAATGGTGTTGATAGAAAAAATGTCACAAATCACTAATTTGCATCATCTTCAAATTCCTTATGGTTTAGCCGATATAGGTGCCCAAAAGTGAAGATTTAGTTAGAAAAAATCAGCTCAACATCCAATTTGGCCAAAATTGTAAACCAGTGTTGTGGGATCGCCCCATGGAAAATAAAAATTCTTACATATTTCTACTTTTGGGGGTAGGTAGAGTGGATATCACTTCTATTTTATTAGGATCCACCTTAAGTCCCCATCTTGACAATTTTTTTATGAAAACCACTCCACTAGTCATAATCATGAAACATTTCTCATGACTAAGAAGAGAGATTGTGATCTTGGAACCTTTGAAGGACCTTTTCCAAGTTTTCTAATGCTTCTTCATAATAATTTCCATAGGTGGTGAAATCATCCATATATTTCTCTAGAATTATGGGAAAAATCTAAAAATATGGTCAAAATAGCCCTTTGGAAGGTTGTAGGGGCATTACATAGCCCAAATGGAAAGACTTAAAAGGCATAGGTACCCCATGGACATGTAAAGGTTGTTTTCTCTTGATCTTTAGGATTTATTTTTAAACCCATCTAGGAAAGAAATGTATTTATTCCCCACCAATCAATCTAACACCTAATCAATGAAGGGAAGAGGGAAATGATCCTTCCTTGTGGTTTTCTATAATTCTCTATATTCAACACATACTCATGACTTGACTCCTTTAGATCATGACTTGAATCCTTTCATAGGTACTATTATCAATGAGAAAACCCATTGACTATCTGATATTGGATTTATAAACCTTGCATCCAACATTTTTTGCAAAATTTTTTCACTATATAGATCTTACAGTTCGGTTCATCCTTCATCATGGTTGTATTATTGGTTTGTTTCCATCATTGATGTATATTCTTTGTACACATACATTAGGATCTATGCCCTTATTTTCATGGTATTACCAAGAAAATGCTACTATGTGACCTTATAGTATTGTAAGTAATTCAGAATGTAGGGGAATTTTTAGTTGATTATTGACATTAAGTGTTCTATTGGGTAATATTTCCATTGGTATTGGATAGTTCATGATAGAAGCAACATCTAGCTCTAATAAATTAAGATTACACTTGTGTAGAAGTAATGTATGGAATAATTGTGACGTAGATTTAGATGTTGTTGTAGGTACAATATTATGTAATGGGCATTTCAAAAATGTTAGACATTCTTATTTTTTTGGGTCCATCCCATAAGAGTTTTCTATAATATTGGAAATAATTTCATCTTCATCCTAAATATTGACCATTAGGCTTCATTTTATGGTCACGAGTGCCTAGAGAGAATATTGGTCATCATCTTCCAAGTTTGACCAAACAAGCTATTCCAAGTTGGAATGATGTTGTGTAGGTGGATAAAGGACCATTTTTTTATTCAATTCCCATTATAAATGGTCATATTACCATATCTACATTTGATAAATCCATCTATTATGGCTAACCATGGTCTTCCTAGGATTAATGGGTATCCTCCTAGGTTGGCCTTAGACAATAGGACCATGAATTTTTTTGGGTATTCCCATGATTCTAGTGTGATTAATTCTGATATCCCTCACAAAAACTCAAACTCAAAATCTAAAACTTTATATTTCTACCCAAAATCTTACATAGAGCAAATCGGGTATAAGGGAAAATGCACCAAACAACTTCAAATTGTGATTAAATAATGAAAAACTGATGAGGAAATATTTATTACTGGTTTGAGCATGAATTTACATAATTTTGGTTTTTAATACATTAGCTAACCAAAATTGAACATCTGGTGCAAATGTGCATAAAGAAATCACAATCTGGAAATTTAAATATGTACCAAAATGCATCAAACTGGAAATTGGATGAAGTTAAAATGAGAAAGAATGATTTATTATTGTATTTCACAAGGATTTACATTATATTTTCTATCATATATAGAAGATAACAGCCATGAACAGTTGTAGGAATTTTCACACAGATCTCTAACTAAAAACCTAAAACAATTATTGTAATTGGAGCCAACTTCACTCAAACTCACCACACTTCTCAATTACAAAAAAATTAGCAATATGCTTCATAATACATATAATAAATATTTTAATATTTTTCTTACAACAACTACATTCACAAAATTAATAACTAGAATATGCACACCAAACTGGATTCAAATCTCGAATCTCGAAGCCACAACCATACTTAGAGCTGAAGCAAATATCAAACCAGTAACCAACTATCAAATAACTGATCTTGCATAGAAAATTATATCAAGGAATGACTCTTATATATGGATATATGTTTCATTCTAGAGCCACACAAAAATGAAATACAAAATGCACTCTTAAATTGATAAACCCTTACCAAACTATTGCTAATAACGTTACTAAACTAAAGAGCACTCAACACAATGGAAATATATAGATGAAATGGCACCTAAAGACCCTTAGAATCACTATCTCTGAGCCTCAATCCCCTTTGTTTACCATCCATGGATATCCCTTCTTCATTGACTTAGCAACCTCTAAAGAATAACACAACCTATGTGAGAAATCATGCATAGAATGAATGAAGTTTGGCAAAAAATAAATTGAGTAACCAATCCCAACCAACTTGGGTGCCCAAAACCCAACACCCATGATGAAAATACTCTTGTCCCAAGAAATAAACCCATATTTTCAAGTGTGCATTCATCAATACACCACTCTAAATTGATTTTCGAAAATCAACTATTGATATGCACCAAATAAAATAAAATTCCAAATCAATTTCCTTTTTCCAAAAAGCCATGCAACATCTTGGACCCCAAAATAATTTTAAAAATATTTATTCATTTTTCACTAAATTTCATTTAGTTTAATCATATTGAGATATCAACTTTCTTGGTTCATCTGCAAGACCTGATTTACTATTTTAGGAAACTTTAAGCTTTTTAAAAATACAATGTGCTAAATTTAGAAAAGGGCACATGACATGACTAAATCTTTAATGGTACCCTTTGGGTTGACTATTGACCTATATTCCAATTATAAAATCATGGGTATAGGTCTTAGATCTATTAGTTGATGCTTTTTCTTTCATTCTCTTTTCATCACATTTATTGTTGCTCCTAGATCAATCGGATTATTCTCAATGAGTATGTTATTAATCTGTATATCTAGAGCAGGATTTTTAGGATTTTCATATTTTAGGATAATTAGGTTTCCAACATAATATAATCCAGCTTTCATATAACATGGAAAACATGAGGGTTTATTCATTTCCTTCCTATATTTTTGAGGCATAGTTCTCTCGTAGTATTTGTGTAGATGGGAACTTCCTTGATAGATTCGATCAAGGGAATTTTGACACAAACTTTTCAATTGACTCAAGAAGTCAAATTTAGGTTCAAAGTGAAATTTTTGAGTGATCATCCTCTTTGGGATAGGTGGTTCCTTTTTTTTGTTTTCTATATGTTCCTTGTTTTGTTCAAATTTCTTATTCAAATGGTAATTAGTTTTCATTTTTGGTTCTTCATCATGAAGTTTTGTAATATGTGGAGATAATGACCCAAAAATCATTATTCTTGAACATAAGTGTACATCATTAACCTTAACTATATAGGTTGGGTATTGGATCGGTTCATTAGTATAGGCCTATTTAATAGGCATATTATTAGGTTTTGATGCATGTTGAGAAAAAAGCTATGGTGATCTTGGTTGTGTTGAGGTAGGTATGACTATGTTTGGTAAAATGGTTGGTTATTGTTGCAAGGATTGTTGTGGTTGTGGGTAGCTTACATTTGGGTTCTACCATTGTTAGTTTCCACATCATTGAGGTGGCCATGAGTTCTGAGAGGATTGCAACTATAGACTATAATTTAGGGATTGATATGGTTGTTGTTGCCATATCCCCTATTATGGAATCAAATTAGATGATTAAGAATTTGGCCATGGTTGATTTGGCATGTTATTCCAAGGTGGATTTTTCTAGTTGGGAAAATTTGAATTGACCCTAGGAAAAGAAAAATTGTAATATAAAGGGTCTTGAGGAATACCTTGTCTTTTTTTCCATTTTTTGTATTGGGAAATGTAGAATACTTGACCTTTCTCATCTTCTATGGAATAAAATTCAATTTTTCCTTACTTCTCCTTAGAAATACTAGCAATCTTTTAGTACTTCTAGCTAACCCTTTTTTGATGGCAGTATGGACAATATAATGTGAGTCCATCCTCTAGTTTTTCTTGCTTTTTGATTTAAAAAATGTCCAAGTAGGTTTCAAGTTTGTTGATTACATCTTTCTTCATATTTGGCATAAGGTTGTGGGTATGTGCGGGATCATGATGGGCCAAAAAGTGGCAATATGTAAGTGATATGATGGCCCATGTGGCTGATGACTATTTTTTAATCCAAAATTAATGAAATGAAAAGGGCTTTTAAAGGAGATTATTTTCTTTCAACCAATATAAATTATGCTTTACTTCAAATTTAATAAATAATTATTATTCATTTTCTATTTGAATTACGACTAAAGTCCTGATTGATAGGCTGATTGAAAAACTTCTATAGATTTCAAAGGGTATCCCATTTTTTGAATCTGAAACATGTTTCACATTCTATGCTTCACATAGTATAGGATTTTTAAAAAAAGAATTAAATTTCATGAATTTTTGACCAAGTTAAGGTGGTCAGACATACAAGTTTTTATATTTTTAAAAAGTTTTAATAAAAATATCATAATTAATTATTTACTTGGAAAAAAATTACAAAAAAATATGCATCACATCGGGACATGATTCTTCTACTTATATCTAAAATATTATCATTTTATTGTGGTTAGGGTAGTCAAACAGACACCTACTTCTTATTTTTTCCCTAAAATTTAAGTACTATTGCATTGAAATTTCAAATTTTCACCAAATAGATTTTTTTAAAATAAAAATAAACCTAGTTGTTTAGAAACTAAATTCAATTTTCAACAGACTATATTCTTACATATTTTTGAAATAATATAGTTAACTTATTCAATTTTTTATGTCAAGTTGCCTAACTCTGATTTTTCTAAATTTTATTGCCACTTAAGGGCCTGTTTTTTCCATGATGATCCTGCACATGCCCTTGTTGAGTTCCACCCTAGAAACACCTATATCTATGTTTTGGTGGAAGAAAAGGCTTTGGAAAACCTAGTTTTCTTCATGATTGATCTTGAATAATTTTAACTTATTTGGTAGATCTCATCAAAAGGAAATTGAGAGATATCCCTTGCTTCGATAAGGTTCAATGCATCTAGAGAATTTTCATTCAACCCTCTTAGAAATACCAATTTGAGTGACTCTAGAGAGAGCATATACTTGGTGTTACTTTTTAAGGTAGAATCAAAATCTCTCAACATAGTCTTCAAGGGTTTCATCCTCCTTCTATGACATTCAAAAGATATAAACTCTTTTCATATCTCCTCCTCAGTAGTAATATCGGTATCTCTATAAGAATTTTCCCTTCATTGTTTTCTAATTTGGCATTATATTTCTTCCTAGCCCCATGAAACACCACAAAGCAACACCTTTCAATGTGGATGAAAATATTTTTATCATATTGGTGTTCATGGCATGATCAAAGTTTTTGCATAAAACAACATATTCAAATAGAAACATATCAAGGTCTTTTGTGATTAAACCATGGAAATTAGGTAAGGCTAAAGGAGATATGTTCCTCATGATATCCACCTACTCTTGATTTTCTATTATAAATTTAAATGTAATAGGTTTATTCATGTTGTCTATTACCTCATCTTCTATTATGTTGAGATTTCTTGTGGTGATTCCCCCAAAGTCTAGAATAACTAATAGTGTGAGGGGAATTTCTATGCTGTCTACTCCCTTAGTTAGCTCCTATAATGGAATTAGTTCTTATTTTGCACCAATGTCTTCAAATAATTCCTCTTGATTCTGGTTTGATGAAATAAATCTTCCTAAAGTGTCTCTTTACCATTACATGCAATAGTAATTTGAGCTTAATAGATTTTCCTACACATTTTTAGTAAGTAGTTTGGGATTTATTTGTAAATTGTATTGGTCCTAATTGTTGTAAATAAAAACTCCTAAATCAAGAAGGCAATATACAAATGAACTAAAAAAAAATAGTAATTTTGAACTTTAGCACCATCATTGGCAATGGTTCCAAAAGTGTCTAGCTCCATCTATGCTCAACAATGGATGAAAAATACATATGCATACAACTCAATGAACCAATGGATCCCTAATTAATTAATACACTAACCTAGATGCACGCTATATTTAATTTACCAACCAAGAAATCTTAATTTATTAGATGATGTTGGCATTGTATGTGTAGATAAGAATTCTAAATTGTCCTAATGAATTGTGTATAGAAGAGTTAACAAAATAAACTCCATCTAAAATCAAACTTAGCTAAGAAGAACTTTATCTCTAGAAGAAAACCTAATTGCATAGCGATTTCTATGGAATAAACGATCTTGTGAGGAAAATGATTAATGGCTCAACTATTTTGCAACTACTTAAAATAATTATGATAACAATTTATTACTAATCAAAAATTCAATTCAACTTGAAATCAAGAAACACAACTTAGCAATTCATTTTATTATTAATAATAATCTAAACTACAAGAAGCATTGTAGCTACCTCAAGTGGCCCTTTCTTAGTAGATACAATGCCACTATATCTCTCTTAAATTTAACTCATGATTTCATGTAAATAACCATGAATCTCTCTTTATTATAATTTGAATAGATAACACAAATTGAGAATAAAGTATCGATTGATAGGAAAAGTTCTTATATTTTAATATAATATCACTAGAATACTAGATTCTCAACCTCTTAAAAGATCTAAAATATATAGGATCTTGAGAGTCTGATTATTCTTGGACTCAAAACAACTTATAAACAATTGTCAACTCCCCCAAAAGAATAAGAGGAATAAATATTATTCTAAACAGTAGTAAAAAAATAAGCATGTAGAGGTGTGAGTTTCATAATCACATTAATACTTTATATCGTAAAGAAGATAATTATAATTGAAAATGCACTAAATAGGGCATAAATATTTGTGAGCCACGACCATTGTTATCACAAATATGTTCTTTCATCCATGACTATCTCTTTCTGATCATGGCATCAATAACAATAGAATGATCTATAAATAAATAATTTCCAAAATCTTCAACTGTTACTTCCATCAGCTACGAAATATTTCATGTGTTGTAGTTGATCATCCCTTTGGTCGTGGGTCAATAGATCTTTTTCTGTGGATTGGCAGATCCTTCTCTACAAGGTTAGTTTATTTCAAAGGTATCTCTTTATCATTTATAATCAACATAAAACTCTATTAAATTTCATATGTACATTCACAAATTCACGCAATAATTTAGTAACATAATATATATTATCCTTAATTCTTTAATATTTAAAATAAACAGGAAGATCCAGGTAATGTCTTTGATTTACCATAAAAAATATCACGAAAATTATGAAAATTAAACAAGGAAAAGAGGAAAATTTTAGGAATCACCAAGAACAACATCTATAATTATTGTTCTAATTCATATAGGTGTGAAAAATGTGTGGTTAAGATCCTTCCAAGTGGCAAAGCTATATGATGTGGATGAGCATCAACATGTATGAAAGGAAAGGTAGATAAAACATTCAACTATTAGCTTATGATGAAAGAAGTGTAGCACAGAAACTTATATAATTATCAAATTATAAAATAATATGACCACACATAATTTAAAAGATGACATAATGTTTACTTTGAAAAATCCCTTTCAAAAAATCTTAGCCTACAAGTCTTGAACCAATTATTTTCATAGAAACTCTAGTGGTTACAATATAATGGCATGTCCAATACATAGTATGAGATCAAAAAAATTAATAATCTTAAAATAATCAAACAACATAATGGTACCTACAATACAATATAAGGATACATCCAACTTAAAAACACAATATAGAGGAAAGATAAAACTAAAACCATGTTCTTGAAACTATGAGATAAATTAGGCTCCTAAATCTACCAAAGATTATAACGCCTAAAAATGATTTAACTATTATTAAAATAGAATACACAATTTTTTCTTATCTTAATTTTTTTAAAGATTCCATATGGTTTTCTCTTATTTAGTATTTAACTCTATCATCGTGTTATTTCCATAATGAAAATTACATACCTTACAAGATATCATAGTTGCATTTAAAAAATTCCACAATACTAAGTGAGTCCTAAAAATTTCTAAGCTTAAAGCTACAAGTGGAACAATGTACCAAGTTCCAAGTGGGACACCCCAAAGAAATAAATAAAAAATAATTGAATACTTCAAACACTAGGATTAAAATATGTATGATAAATATTATAATATTATCATAGCTAGGGTGTGTTCTTTATCCCTTATTATAGTATTATTTACTTGATATTAGACTTTCACTTCAATTTTTTCCTTAAAATCTCCATTTATTGATGATACCTTATACATTTAACTCATTTTCTCATTCTGTCAAAATCCCTAACCAAATACTAAATAGTTCCTTGAACACTCATGGAAAGCTCTTTACTTCTACTTCTTATTCTTCCAGACTATTGTACCTTTAGGCTTTCGCTCTTTTCCTTACATGCTATACTACATTGATTTTATTTCCTTCAAACCATTCTTATACTTTCACCAACACTAGAACATATACAAAGAATTTTTTCTAAGTAAACTTCTTGGTTTTCATGTGAATAGACTTAGGATATGATTATGAAACCCACTTGCTCATGGATGGCCATTATTGTGCATATGATTAATTTATTCTCATTTTCTTATCTCTCTAATTTTATTTTCTACTCCTTTGTGATTCCAACTTATCTTTCCTCTTCTCACCTTCATTTGAGACTTTATTTTTCATTTTTGTTTGGTCTATCTCTTCTACTTTTTATCCATTATTCCTTTTTTTCTCCTTTGCATTCATTTCAATACTCCCATTTTAATTTCCCCCTGAGAACATCTACTTGTTGCGTACACATGTCAAATATCAAATGCCAAAAGACTATACAATATTATCCTCTAAACATGATCTTATTTTTAAAAACTTTCTACCTAGTCATGAACTTTTATGTCTATATCGCTTGATATATTCATAATAGAATTCAAATATGGGAAGAATATGATGTTCAAAACTACCCATATCTATTTCTATATTCATGTATGTCATGTCTAATATATTAAGATGATTTATCATCAAATATTGACACATTATCCTCACATACACATTAAAAATACTATAAGAGATCTCCATGTTCCTCTTCTTGTTTATGCATAGCTAAATCATGTGCAAAGTGAGGTGTTTAAACATGCACTTCACAAGAAATCATATACTATTCATGGGAAAGAATAAAGGGATCAAAGGAATAATCCTCATGGACATTAAAAGGTGGAACTCTATCACCATGCATAAAAATATCTATGAGATCAACCAAAGAAAGAACACTAAAATTTGAGTATTGTCATGTAAAACTGTTATTCTAAATCTAAAAATAATCTGACGTATAAAATTATATGAGAAATAATTTAATGATGTATAAATAGCATGAAATGAATCAAACCATTTTTTAGCTCTACCAATCAATGTGTTGTATTTATGAATACATGAAAGTACCATAGTGGTGTTGAAAGACTAAGGATTTTGTCATTAATACGTTTGTTGGCAACATGAGCATGGTGTATGAGTATAAAATTATGCAATAAGCAGTATAGTGTTGTCATTGATGTCAACATTGTGATCTGGTATGAAGATCATTGTGTAGACCATTTTATATAGCTTGAGAATGTTTGAATGTGGTTATCCAATGGATATTTGCAAGAATTTTTGATATGGTGAAGATGGATAAAAGGGAAAATTAGCTAAGTGTCAAAACAGTGTTTTCAATGTACAAGACATCATGTATTTTGGTCTGCATTGGTTTGTTGTATAGAATCTCCCTCTAGGATTTTCATGTAATTTTTTTAGATGTTAGAAGAGTCTAAATCTAGAGTTTCATAGTGTTTTGGTTGAGTTGGTGTTGATGTTATGAATGGAAGAAGTTTTGATCTGGTAGCTACACTGTTACCAATATAGTGTGTATGTTTTAGTGAATCTGTACTTCTCTGTGGATTGGGATCTGGCTTTGTAGGTTTGTGGGAATAGTGACAAGTTTCAGTAGAGTATGGATTCCAAGAAGCATGAAGTTTTGAGGTTTGCATTTCTATTTGTGGTTGTATAGTTGGTGAATTTTGATGTTATGTCATTACCGATGCTGACCTAAT
>CM021105.1:19171856-19219356 GCA_007115665.2 Sequoiadendron giganteum
TATGTTGATTGCTCTGCTAAGGAAATTTACACATGTGTTTTCTATGTCATATGATGACCTAAAGGCTTATAGAGAAGAACTGTTCCAACGTGAAATTTCTTTGAATCCATATGCAAAACCTTTTAGGTAGAGGTAGAGGCCAATAAATCCCACATTGGCACATAAAATGCAGCATAAGCTCATGAAGCTCAAAGATGGTGGAATCATAAAACCAATCAGACATTCCACTTGGGTATCAAATTTGGGAACAACGAGGAAGAAGAGTGGAGATATCAGGTTATGTGTAGACTTTAAAAATTTGAATATATCTTCATTAAAGGATAATTACCCATTGCCTAACATGGAGGAAATGATGCATAAGGTTACTAGTTGTGAGATTTTATCCATGATGGATGGGTTCTCTGGCTACAACCAAGTAAAGTTGAAAGAATCTGAGTACTATGAGACTTCTTTTACTACACCATGGGGAACATACATCTATGTCAAAATGCCTTTTGGTCTGACTAATGTTGGAGCTACATTTCATAAAACTATGGATGTTGATTTTTCATATTTCATATATTTCTTCATGGCTATATATCAAGATGACCTCACAACATATTTCAAGAAGGAAGAAGAGCATTGTATGCACCTAGAGAAGATATTCATTGTAGCTTTGGAATATGGTATTTCATTGAACCCTAAGAAATGTATATTTGGGGTTACAGAAGGAAAATTGTTGGGATGTATAGTTTCAAAGGATGAGATAAGAATTGAACTAGAAAGAGTTACAACAATTGAAAGATTCCCAATCCCTAAATCAGTCAAAGGAATCTAGTCATTCTTCAGCCAAATTAGTTATTTTACGATATTTTTTACAAACTTTGTTGAAACTAGAAGATCCATTTCTAAAATGTTGAGAAAGAAAGAAACAATTGCATGGGTGATGAGCTTGTTAAAGTGTACAATGAAATAAAAAAGGCTATCAAAGAGGCACCAGTGCTCAAGTCACCCAATTTCACTAAGCATTTTCAATTGTTTGATTTTGCATCATTATATACCACTACTTCTATCCTATTACAAAAAAATGATGAAGGGTGTGAACAACACATTGCTTTCTTTAGAAAATCTCAGCTGGCAGTAGAATTGAAGTGTGACATCATGGAAAAGTAGTCCTATTCTTTGGTGAAGGCTGTGAAGAATTTTAGGCCCTATTTAGTGGGTGCTAAGATAGTGGCTTATGTACCTAGAGCCACATTCAAAGATATATTCACTCAAAAGGAGGTTATGAGAAGAAGGTGTAGATGGATCAAAAAAATTCAATAATTCAACATTGATATTTAGATCACTACACTTGTTAGAGGATAGAATGTAGCCAAGTTGATGGCTAAATCAAATTTGGAAGTCAATTAGATAAATCAGATCAGTGAAGGTGTTCATAGGAAGGAATGCATTATTCAAGAATGCATTTGGTATAAATATATTCTACATTATCTAAGGCATATGTGTTTCCTTGAATATATGATAGATAATCAAAAAAGAACCTTGAAGATACAATCAATAAATTATGCCATGCTTGATGGTTGCTTATATTGGAGAGATAAGGCTAGTGTGATGTTTAGTTGTGTTGATGAAAAGAAAGCGGTGTTGATTATAAATGAAATTCTTGGTAGACTTTGTGGATGTCATTACATAGCCAAGAAAACTTCCCATAAGATCCTAAGGTTTGGATATTGGTGGACCTCTCTCTTCTCTGAAACACACAAAATGGTGAGGAAATGTGATGCTTGCCAAAGGTTTTCTAGTAAGTTAAAAAAAATTGGTGCTTTGCCCCTTAGAACATAGAATATTGAGGCTCCTTTTCAGAAATGGGGCATAGATTTTATTGGTGAATTCAATTAAAAATATAGTAGTGGTCACAATTGGATACTTGTTGCCATAGACTATGTACGTCACTAACTAGGTGGAAGCAATTCCCACAAGATGGGCAACTAGTAAAGTTGTCATTAATTTCATTATGGACAATATACCGATCAGATTCGATACTCTTGCAAATTTAATCATGGACAATGCTATGTGTTTTAGATCTAAATAATTTACTAATCTTTGTGAAAGCTATGGGATAGCCATGTCATATTCTTCCCCTTATCACCCATAAGGGAATGGACAAGATGAATCCAATAACAAAAGTCTCATGAAGATCATGAAGAGAGTCATGGAAAAAATAAAAAGGCATGGGATTCAAAGTTAAAATTAGCACATGGATTGATAGAACTACCATAAAGAAAGCCACATAAAAATCTACTTTGAACTTGTGTATCGACTGGATGAAAAAATACCAATGAACAATCTGATGCCACTGTATAATTTTATTCAAGAATATGGAGAGGGTATTGATGATAGTTTGATTAGTAGAATTAATCAATTGATGAAATTGGATGAATCAAGAAGAGAATCACAAGAGATCAATTTGAAGAGACAATTGTAGGTCAATTACTTATTTGATAGAAAAGCTACAGAAAGAAAGTTTGTTGCAGGAGATTTTGTTTTGATGTAGAATACAAGAAATCAGGATAAGGACAAACATGGAAAGTTTGAGGCCCTTTGGGTTGGCCCTTATGTTATTTTGGGTAGTCATGGTGAAAGATCCTATTGGTTACAAAATATGAATGGATAAATGTTGAAATTTCTAGTGCATGGACAATTCCTCAAACCCTACATCTCATGAGTAGGGCATATCCATGCACATTGTACTATAGATTCATATTTTGGGTTTTTGGATGGTCTGCTCCTCCAAAGAACTAAAGTCTGGCTTTATTCCTCCTTAACAGACATCCCCAACTATAGCCACTAGTGGAACCTACAAAATCCATTATCATCTTGTCAAAATTTTGAGTCTCTTGAGTGTTAGGGTTTGTTTCTCACGTATTAGGGTTTTGTCTTAGGGTTAAAATCCCTCAAAGCCTTCATTGCTTACTTAAACCCTCCTAAAACCCTAGTTTTGTTTTATTTTGTCATTAAATTTGTGTGCCTGTTTAGCCTTGGGAAATTTTAGTTGTAACCTTATGCCATTGGTCCATGTCTTCCTAATTCAACCCCTTTTAATTTCTAGCCTAATTCCTAAGTCTACGGGCCAAGATATTTCATCCCCTAATGTCGTGATTGTCTAGGTGGCCCCCTTTTAAGTCATGATTTGCACACATGTGCATATTAGAAATTTAAGTGTGTAGGTGTTCCCTTGATCATATGATGGATATCAAGAAATCATCATTGACTATATCATAGCCACTCCCCAATAACTTGTTGTATTATAATAATCAATAAAGAAACCCGATGGGGGAGCGGGTGTATGACACATGGAGTTTACATGGCATGAACCCCGCGATATTAAAAGATAGTAATGGTGGTGGTGTACCTTTCAATCAATGATCCCTATGAGCTAATGACGATGTGGTTTCATCCTAGCCGTTCCCCGTTATCCCATGGGGGACCCACTAGCTAATACAGATTCTCAACAGGGAAGCAAGTAGGAGACACCTAGCATGGTGGGACCCGATGTAGGTCATGTTTTATGATATCTTCTTTGCATTATCAACAACCTAGATTTAAATGAGGAAGATTGATGATGGTGTTTTGATCCTAACCTGATGTGTGATCTCGTTCCTCCATTTTTTATCCGACGACTTGTATTTAAATGTCAACGACTAATTATTTGAATATGTGTGGGTAAAGGCTAGAAGTACAAGCACAAGCACAACCAACTACCAGATCGATCTACGACAACTACATATCAGATTTTTTCTTCTCCCAAGTGTTTGGAAATTATGCCCCAACTTTTAGGATCCTTTTCGGACTTGGGCGTTTTCTCCATGTTTCTGGCCTTTACCGCTGCAAGCTTACTTTGGTGGCGCAGTTGAGCGGTTTACCGCTCTACCGCGGGCCACTCTGCTTGGTTTGGCAGTTGGGTAGTGTCACCGCCTTACCACAATGGTCTCTTCCCTGCTTGGCGGTGGCATGGTGAAGGCTCGATTGTTCGCATGGATGTTACCTCCTTACCGCAAGGGTCGCTAAGAGGTGGCACGGTAGTGCGGTTGGCGGCATGTTGGCAAAGCAAAGTCCTACCTCCTTACTGCGGAGGTTTCTCATTGGTGGCGCATTGGTGCGGTGGAAGAGCGATGCCTTGCATCCTTACTATGGGGTCTCTGTCTGGCAGTGGAGGTAGCGCAGTGAGCGGCACGGGAGTGGCCGCTGGCGAATCAAGGGTGGCGGTTATGTTTGGCGGTTACCACCTTACTGTGGGTGGTGAGAATTCTCACTGTGTTGGCCATAGTAAGACCACTGGCATTCTGCCTAGTGGTCACCGCCCTACCGCGGGATGTCCTGGCGGCCTCCGCAGTAGCGCGGTTGACCACAACGATGATGCCAAGCAGTTACCTCCTTACTACGACTGGCATGTTCAAGCTTGGTGGTAGCACGGGAAAGGCTGAGAGTGGGTCGAGTGGGCTCACCGCCATACCGCGGTGGGTGTTTGGACTCAGAGTGGTAGCATAGGGGGAGCTAGTATGAGCTTGAAGCTTGGTTGGTCGAGCTTGACCGAGATTGACTCAGAGTCAAAGAAATGAACGAATGGAAGAGAGACACATGGCAAGATCTTTAAGATCTAATTGGCCGAAAGATTATTTTTTGATTGTGATAGGATGCACTATTTGAATGGAGGTTGACAGAAATGTATCTGCAACTGATTTAATGTTGCATGACTCGATGTAGGAAGACGGTGCACGTTATCAGAGAATGATGGAAGCTTGCAGGTAGGATAATTTATTATCCTATTGAATGTTGATTGCTTGAATAGGCATAATAGGTAGGCACATAGGTAGAGATTATAAATTAATCTTGTGTGCAAGATAAAGGGATGATGAGAAAATAGAGAGAGACTGAGAGTGTTTGAGAGGTTTTTCATATTGTTGTAACCATGAACACTTAGACTCTCAGATCAGGAAAGATGTGAACCTATGGTGGCCTAGAGGCTGGGCTGGCCATATGGTTGGCTGAGAGAGTCTACTATCTTGGTGAGATGAATCTACACTGTGTGTTGTGAGGGTGCTAGAACAGTGTGAATATTTTGATTAAGTTGTTTCCTTCATTCTCCAGATGGACAAGATGTAATCTTTTGAAGAGCATAGCTCTGAGATTGTATTGTAGCTGTTTGTTGCTGAATAATACAATTTCAGTTGAGTGTTTTGGAGGGTGGAGTTTTTTACCTAAAAAGGTTTTCCCCATGTAAATCTGTGTGTCTACATGTTTGTATTTCATGGTTGTTTGATTCTTCTTCTTGAATCTATGCTTGTGTTGAATCTGTATTTTGTTAAGCATTTACTTTTCTCCGAAAGATGAATGGGGGATCCACTGTGCCTATTTCTGCTTTATGGCATAGTTTGTGTCTTTGATGTGATTTGAAGAAATGAAAATCACTAAGGCACTTTTGTTTTAGATGTCCATTCTATGAGATGGCATACCCTCTATATCCCCAACACCAAGAAGAATTTATTATTTAACGACACCATTGATGTCCTGATGTGTTGCAGAGAATAGAAGTCAATGTCAAGGTATGTTCATCCTGACTATGATCACGGATTTCTCAGGAGCGCCATGGCTATATGCATTATTTCCTACATATGGAGTGTACTCGAAGTTTCAAAGGTAGTCATGACTAGTTGTTGCTCTATTCTTGGGAAAATTTTGAACATTTTTAACCTGTTAGGGTTAAAAATTTCAAATTTGAATTGGAGTTATGCTTGCACTATAAAGGAAAGTTTTATACATTTTTTTTGGGTTCCATTCCTTTAGAATTTTGTGAGTCTTTATCTTAGTATGTATAGTGTTCTCTTCTCTTACACTTAGGAAGGTTATGTTGTAAATTTTTCTCTATAATAAAAATAGATGACCTAAATGATCATTGCATTTAGCACTTAATCATTGTATCAGTTTTATCATTCTCTCCTCTTTTGTACTGACTATCTTTCAATCAATATAATCAAGGATTGTCTTTGGTTCTCAATCACATTTTCTAATCTTGAATGTATGAGTTGTTAGTTTCTATTCAAGGAGTAGAGTAATTTCTTTCATTTCATACTTTAGGGTGGTGATGATGCAAATAGGATCGCAAAGAAGATTGATAGAAGTGTTCTTTTGTTGGTTTCTTGTTGTAAGGCATAAAGTTTATTAAAAGCTAGGGTGGGTCTATTGTGGGAGTGTTAATTCAGTTCTTGAATCTGTATCGATAAGGCGCTAGTTAGTCTATGTTCATAAGCCTAATTCTAAGGTGGGTCCAATTTCAAAATAAAAATCACAAACCTTTTAATTCCATGAGTTTTACTTTTATGCTCTTTCTCCATACTACCCAAAGTTATTCAAGATATAGGAGGTTGTGTAGATGATTTAGCTCGTCAAAGGCCTTCAACCATTGTAGTATGATGGTCTATTTCAAATGATAGGGATACCCACCTTGGTTTAACAGAGCCTAAACTACAAAGGAGAAGCTTTCCAATCATCTCTTGTTTGTTGCTCATTGACCTTGTGTCTTTAAGCATAAGGAGTAGCTACCCTTTAGGATATGTTATACCATCAACTAGAAACACCAACAGGTAGATTAGTCAATTCTTATTGTACCAATTCAAGATCATATCATCATGTCAAAGGCATAGTGCATCATACATGTGGTTGAGCTAATATGTGTTGATGTAGTATTGAAGATCCATTTGCAAGAATTGTTTCACATATAATTCAAGATAAATATCTACTTTCTATATGGCCACTTCATGTTAGTTTGCATATTTACATTCCAAGATAACTTCCAAGGTATCAAAATTTCATGTTTCATGCTTCAATTTCATTGTTTCATCATAAGGTTTAATTACCTAAAAGGGGTTTGATCGAGGAAAACCCCTATTCTCTAACAATCAACAAGTTTTTCTCCTCTTTGATGTGTTTGTGTAGATTCATAGGTTGAAGATCAAGGGGAGAATAAGTTTGAAGCAAAATTGTCAAATTTGTCAAGTTGCAAATTTGTCACCTACATTGGAAGAACATGAAAAGAAGGCTACAAAATTTGTTCCAGGTTTTTGGGAGTTGAGCACTGAGGAGCTAGAAGTGTGGACATCAAGGAATAGAACCTAGATCTCAGTTCTTAGAACCCCAATAGGGACCCATTCGCCAGTAAAGGCGAATGAGTCCTTTGTGACCTAAAACCAACCTTCTTGTAGCAAGGTACACACCATTATATCCTCTCAAAACTCCCCTCATTGTTTGTATAACAATTAGGAATCATTTTCTTATTGTTATTTATGCATTTTGGCCTTCATAATTGAATGAAAAACCCCCTAGAAAAATTAGTGGTTTATCATTCATCTTGGTAAAACCTTCCACTATATTTTTCTATGTTTGAAAATATATATGAATATACATGTTACTGCCATTTAGATCCAATGTTTAAATCTTCATCAAAATATATATTTACTCTATTACTTATAGATGAATGGTTCCTTCACTATATGGTTGAAAAAATCATAGCATAATAGATAATAGGTAAAAATGAACGTACATAATGTTAACTGATATCATGTTATGGATTACATGATAACATGTGTATCGACACCCTTATGTGTAATATTTTTGTTGTTAGAACAAAGTAACCAACATTATAGTTTTTTTTATTTTTAAACAAACGATAAGGTTATGAACCAAAACTAAATGATGTGTGGACATGTTTTGGCCAGAAAAAGGATGAATATAGAACCTAATAATGTTTCAGACTGAAGGATATATATATATATATATATATATATATATAATTTACTCTGTTAATTCTAATTTTTGTTTCTCTGGAATTGATTATTCATGATCTTACAAATCATCCATGTTTCATTTTGAAATTGATTGATTATCCTTATGAGAGACAAGTGACTATTGATTTAATCATTCCCTTTTTATCTTAATTGAGACTATTTGTTACTAAAAGATCAAATGGAACACCTAAATGAATTTGATACTTTTTATGAACATGGAAACCCATATGTAAGGAAGATTTTTCTTTTAATATTCAAAATGTATATTCCAAACTATTTTTATTTTCAAGAATATGTGTGTACATGCATAAATACTTTATTTATGCATGTGCACATACATGAGGTATAGCTTTTGATTTCATCTTGAATTACTCATTGATTAAGATTGTTTAATTTCATTTGCAAAGAAAATAATTTTAGAAATGGAATGTAGTGTTGAATCACAATACAAATCTTAATGGAAAGATAGTTAAACAATGAATAGATGATTGATTATACCATGTTTTAGATGGAATACTTGTTGGAAACAAGGTACACTGAGAGGTGGGTGAATTAGTGTTGTGCAAAAATTAACTTTATTAACCTTTATCTTCAAAGCATTACTAACATTCAACCATAATGCATAAACATGAAGCAAATAAACAAAACACCATAACACAAAGTTTTTTACGTGGAAACCCTATTAGGGGAAAAACCACGGTGGATGCCCAATCCACAATTATTATTTGAGTATACTTAAATGAATTTTACAATATGGGGAATGTACTTGCATTCAAGCACACTGCCTAGAGTTCACTGCTTAAAAGGCAAGGCTCACTGCCTTACAAAATTTTCAGATTAAAACCATCTAAGAGATTTGAACTAAAGTAGTAGCATCTACATATGCTTGGTTATAGTTCTAGTTAGGCTCAGTACTTGATCTTTTTTCCTAAAAATTTATTATACACTTCTGCTCTATTTTTCTCACACTTGCAACACAAATTCTATATGCAGAAGTGGAACTATGTATTATTGCTCTTTTGTTCTGCTCTTATTCGCAATTTGAATCAACACACACTTCATACACTCTTCAAAATTATACAGACAATCTCATATATACATCCGCAACTTATAATTCAATTACAATATGTCGGCTTCAATAGAACACAAAAATATTTACAATTGTCGACTCAAATCATGAGCAATATGTAATGTGTATCAACCACAACCAGCTACAACTTATCTAGGACCCAAAAAAATATGCTTAAACACAAACATACTTGAATAATTTCTTCCCAAATATCCGCAACAAGTTATATTCATGAAGTCAACTTCTATGCACTGATAAGCAGCAAATTACTCAATCGGATCTTCAAAATTGCACGTGGATCGATACGAGCCATTGCGCTTCAATAGTAACAAATACAATATACCAAAAAACATTTCTTGAGATGTGCAACACAAAACAATAACAAAAATTCTTCATATGGATCGATGAACACTGAACTACCAGATGGACTGTTCTTCCTTGACTGCCATTAATTTGTTTGCTGGTATGATCGAATAATGATGTGTGTATCAGGTCATCGATTAGGGTTTACATCAATGACAACACCAGATGATAGTAAAAATTTCTTTTTCCAACAATCTCCCCCTTTGGCATTGATGGCAACACTTTTAGAAAAATGACTAAGTGTTGGATCAGTACCAAGATAAATTGCACTGCCATCTCCAAAATTCCAAAAATACAATTCTACCCCTGAGATGATTATACATTTTTCACTCTAATAATCTCCCCCTTTGACATCAATGGAAAAATTAGGGATTTTCATACCAAAAATGGATCAAACAAAACTATAATATACAGACTGCATACTTACATAAACTAGAAAATATCTACAAAATCTTTCTTCAACTGGATAAAATTTGTGTCCCAAAGGATTTTGAGACTCTCCAAGATTGTTATGTGACCACATACAAGATAGCATTGTGTCTCTATAGATTCCAAGTTTGTTGAATCACCAACTGTCATAGTGTCTTCACCTTCCTTTAGTGCACTTGACATTGTCTCAATCTTCAGACAAATTAGACTTCTAAATTCACATGCCTTTTCAATGATTTTGTCATTTTCATGCTTTAAGCTCCTTATTTTGTCAAGTAGAGATATCACCTAATTTTCCTGTTTAACAACACCACCAGCTAAAGGATCATATGCTTCAGAAATAGTGGTTAACTATTTTTCTAGATCCTTAACCTTGTTTTCATTAGCCTCGGTAAATTTTGATAGAGATAGACATGACTTATACACCTTTCCAGCTTCAAATAGACTAGTTTGGAGATTTTTCACACATGTGGCTAAAAGAATTTTATCCTTAGCAATCATCTCTTTCAACCCATTAAATATTTTGACATCAAATTCTTTCTGCACTTTAACCATAGTTGATTTCTCAAGTGACTCAAAGTGAGTACTTACAGAGTTGATAAGCTTTTTCAATTCATCGGAGTTGGAACCGGTCGGATATTTCACATGAGTGGGAATTATATTTTCCAAGACTCCAGATGCAAGATTCAGAAGTTCATTGTCCTCAATATGGGACTGCAACAACTCTTCTTTGGCTTTTTCTTGGGTGAAATGAAGCTACCTTCATTTTCTAAATTAGACTCAAGGTAGATAGGTCGATTGGACCCTTGATTATTTCAAGATCAAACTCTTATTTTTGTTCTACCAAACTTTCTTCACTACCTCTATAGTGTCTCTTACTTCTATTTGAGCCTCCTTTACCTCAACTATTATTTCTTCAGCTGTAGGTTCTTGCTTATTTTCAAGAATCTTCACTTTCTCAACTGATACATTTTATGGAGCTTCAATTTCCAAATGCATTTATGTATTATCCTCAATAAGAGGGATTTGAGTATCCTCAGCTCTATCTTTGTTCTCCTCTTCTTCTTATCCTAGACTAGATGGTACATCTTCACCATGTGTTTCCTCAGCAACAACATCAATTCTGTCATTTAATAGTATCTTCCTTAGAACTTTCTGAATTTATTTTATGACTTCATCAGTCAGACCGATCATGAGCTTATTCACCCTGGTTTTTCTCTTGAATTCCTTATTAGCTCTTTTCAGGAGTTCCTTCATATCTTCCATGGACATTACTAGACACAATTCTTCAAGAATTCTTTCTCTCATTTTTTCTTCTTCTGGTTTAGCATTGAGTCTCCTCATTTTTAGAATATCATATAGACTTTTAGGAAAATTAGGCATTATTTTAATCAAAAAATTTATTGAAAATATTCATATGTTTTATTGTTGCCTCCTTAATAATTCTCTGATCAATTTTTCCTAAGGATTCATACCATTTGCAAAGTGGCTTGAGATTCCCATCCTTAACCAAATATTTTTCAACTGCTTCCATTGACATACCTGGTTTGTCAGTTTTTGCCTTCTTCTTTGCTTGATCATCTCCACTGGTGGGCTTTCTTTTTGTAACTGTTGCTACCTTGGTGCCTCGATGCTTGATTTCTCAGACTTCTTCATCAGAATTTGTCACTTCATCCTCAAAAACTACCACATAGAATCTTTTTCTTTTATTTATCTTCCTTTTTCCATCCTTGCCAGATGACTTCACAGGAGTTGTTTTTTCTGCAAGAGCAGATGGGGGTGTAGAGCCCCTTGTTGACTTGGTTTCAGCAGAGGGTGTTGCCAGTCTGGCTAATTGAGATTTTGCTACCTGATTTTTTGCTTCCTTTGCTACTTCAACTTCTTCTCTTTTCTTTTTGGATTCTTTTAGTTTCTCCATAGATACGCCCATACTTTCTTCAAGAATTACAACTTCATTTCTAACTCTTTTGGCTATCACAAGTTTCCTAAGATCATTGTGCACCTGTATGTTATTTTTCTGCATAGGTACTGAACCTCTCTTCTTTCAGATCCATAGGTTTACTTAGCAAGTGGTGTGCATACAAAACTAGAATGTTCTCTTCAACTTCATACCCCATAGGCATAATCCAGATTATTCTAGGATCAACGGCTTCCATCATGCATTGGTCAATATCTACCATGAAGCAAATTTTATCCTTATACTTCTCCACAATAGAAGTAGGAATTCTTTCTCTGGCCTACATCATATTCTAAAAATTCTTGAAGTATCCCTAGATAGCTGCATTCTTGGTCTTAGTGTCTACAAATCTATGAAATAGATCTTTTATCTAAGTGACTATTGGTTTATCCTTTTGCCAATGAATCTTTCCAAAACCTAGAAATTCATTCATGAAGTAGAAGAATAAGAACAATAGAAAGTTACCATATTTGAAGGAATTTTTATTATCTTTCTTGATATTTCCAAGATTCTCCATCAGCTAACTCCTTAGCAATTCACATAGGTCATAGTTTTCATTTTCCTTTACCATTTGGTAGGCTACATAAATGGTTGTACAAGACACAAAATTTTCTCAGCTTGAATGATAAATATTGTATCCAATAATCATAGATGCAAATTTGACATCTACATCAACAATGTCATCAATTTTCATTGCCCTCCTATCATATTGAAAACCGGTTGCATCAGTGACCGTTTGATTCTTCACCGATTTTAGAATAGGTAATCCACCAGAGGAACTCAAGCCTATAACATCACTTATAACCTCCTTTTTTATCTTGAAATGCATGATCATCCACTTGAATTTTGCATGAACTCTACTCAAGATGTATCAGACCCATTGATTTTCTTCAAAGATGGGAAATTTCACAATTTATGTGAATGTTTTTTCTTCTAGGGTTTTATATTCTAGTTTGACACAAAAATCCTCTCCAATTATATGATTGTTATACAAATTCAGTATTTGTGAGCTTCCTAATTCTCCAATGTTTGCATGAATATATTCCCTAACATCTTCAGTATGTAAAACTTTGTGCGAGATAGATGAAAATGCTCCTAATAGGTCTGTCTCGAGAGATTTGTAGGGATGCCATTTAAATTTGGGATGAGGTATGTCCTTGAATTCAACTACCAAAGGAATACTCATTTTCACGAAATTACAAATTTCCAAGGTTTTTTGATAAACACCTTTTTCGCCAAATCAAAATTTAATTTCAAAAACACCTTCATGCTTAAATCTCACCTCAATTCACCAAGGTTCGCCTCAAAGCTCTCCAAAATTCTCTTCTTCAAAGTGAAAGTGATAAATGAATAATAGAAATGACCTTTAATCACTTGCATACCTAACCCTTTTGTCACAATAAATGCTTTGTTTTCCCTAATTCATCTGGATACCTTGTTCTTGTACACAGTGACTGATAATTCTTCTACACACCTCCAATATTGCATAGTATTCTCTCTAGTGAGTTCAACAGTATCTGTAAAGTATCCATGCACTTACTAAAAATATCCACATTTGGTGTCAATTACTGGGGGTTAAAATATTTTATTGACAGCTCCCCCTAGGCCAAAGGCATGAAACTAATTCCCAAAGGAATTACCAGAAGCAGATTCTGGTGCTGGCTCATGTCCTTCAACAAAGGGATCTTTCTTTACCCATTTCTTCTGCATTTGTTGCTTGATCTCATCTGTAGTGACTTTCCCTTTTCCCTTAATATCCTTCTGCATGTTTTTCTTTTGATTTACTAGACCTTTTCAATTCCAACAGAATGTAGAAATGTGACCAAATTTGTTGCAGTTGTAACATACAACATTTCTCTATCCAGACCAATTATTCCACTAGTTTTCTCTTGATTTGCATTGGTTAGCAATATGGCCAAGTCTGTTGCATGTATAACATCGGATATTTCTTTAAAAAAAATCATCACATTTCTGCATTCATTTGACTTATGACAAAACTTATGACAATTAAATCACTGACCTGAGAATGATGGACCACTTGAATTCATTATGCTTCTACATTGAGTAGCCATGTGTCCAAATTTATTGCAACTAAAATAGTATCCATTGAATATTTGAGCATTAGGTTGCCTTACTGGATACCTTCCATATTTGTTCATTTGATTTCTTTGCTTGAATATTCCTTGTCCAGAATTCCTTTGTCCAGATTTTGAACTTTCTTTTTCTTCATATCCAGGACAGATCTCTTGTCACCATTAGTTATCTGACCTTTGATCAGTTCATCAAGCTTGGTTGAGCTAACTTTAACTTCTCCTTTTAATCATTTTTAGTGGCAATTTCATTTCTAAGATCATCAATCAACTTTTCAAGCACTTTCTCATTGTTTTTAGATTGTTCCAGTTCATTGTCCAATTGACTGCATAGTTCAAAATTTTCTTTCAAGGAATGGGCTAGGTTCTCTTCATTCTTCTTTATGTCTTCAAGTTCCTTGGTCATCCTCATCATTATAGATTCCATCTCATGCTTCAAGGCAACATTATCTTTGGTAATATTTTCACATTCTTCTATCTTTTCTTTCAGGGCTTGACTGAGTTGTTCATCTTCAATGCTCTTGCTATCATTCTACTTAATCTGATCAAAAAGTTCCTTTCTCTTCTCTCTAGATTTATTCATTGTGTCTTTCAAAGAATCAATGAATTTCTCAAGATCCATGAGATTTTCTTTCAATTTCTGAACTTCATCCTTTGATTGATCAAGACCATCTAGGGCCACCAAAAGTTATTGTTGAAGACTACTTGAATCCATTCTTTCCAAGATCTCCCCAAGTTGTTAGAATTCTTCCGAGGAACTAGCTCTGATACCAATTGTTGGAAACAAGATACATTGAGAGGGGGGGTGAATCAATTTTGTGCAAAAATTAACTTTATTAAGCTTTATCTTCAAAGCATTAGTAGCATTCAACCATAATGTAACATGAAGCAAATAAACACAACACCATAACACAAATATTTTTACGTGGAAACCCTGTTAGGGGAAAAATCATTATGGATGGTCAATCCACAATTATGATCTAAGTATACTCAAATGAATTTTACAATATGGGGAATGCACATGCATTCAAGCACACTGCCTAGAGCTCACTACTCAAAAGGGAAGGCTCACTGCCTTACAAAATGTTTAGATTAAAACCATCTAAGAGATTTTAATTGAAGTAGTAGCATCTACATATGCTTGGTTACATTTCTGGTTAGGCTCAATACCTAATCTTCTATCGTATAGATTGATTCTGCACTTCTTCTCTATTCTGATCACACTCACAACACAGATTTTGTATGCACAAGTGGAATAGTGTAGTATTGCTCTTTTGTTCTACTCTTATTCTCAATTCGCATCAACTTACACTTCATACACTCTTCAAAAAGTTATGAACAATCTCATATAGATATCTACAACTTAGAATTCAATTACAATATGTCGGCTTCAATAGAACACAAAAATATTTACAACTGTCGGCTCAAATCATGAGTAATATGTAATGTGTATCCACCACGGTCGGCTACAACTTAGTTGGGACCCAAACAAAGATTCTCAAACACAAACATACCTAAATAATTTCCTCCCAAACATCCATGACAAGTTATATCCATGAAGTCAGCTTCTATGCATTGATAAGCAGAAAATTACTCAACTGGATCTTCAAACTCGCACATGGATCGATATGAGCCACTGCACTTCAATAGTAACAAAGAAAATATACCAAAAACATTTCCTGAGATGCACAACACAAAAAAATAACAAAAAATCTTCATATGGATCAATGAACACTGAACTACCGTATACACTATTCTTCCTTGACTGCCATTAATTTGTTTATCGGTATGATCGAATGATGGTGTGTGTATCAAATCATCAATTAGGGTTTTAATCAATGACAACACCAGATGATAGTAGCAGTGTATCTTTCCAACTATACTTTTTGATGATATTGAAATGGAATGATACAAAAGTACTTCATAGACTATAGCACACTAGAATATGATGCTATTAGATGGTCTAGAAGGGAGCGATACACATTTGTTATGATGATTTTTTCTTCCAAGAATGGGTGCCAGAGAGTATAGATTTTCTTTTCCAAATCTAATTTAAGTTGCAGTTTATGCACCATGAGATTGGCCAAGCTTTCCATTCATGTAGCTAGAAATAGTAGATAGAAATGCATGTAGCTAGGCACACATAGATTCCACCTTGTAAACTATATCTCTTGCTAACTGTATCGTGTAGGTTCAGTTATTCTTCGGCTGATAGAAGAATTCTAAGGAAGTATTACTCCGTGGTTGGGTGGAAAAGAACCTCAACCATGTTCTTGTCTACCGGTGGAGGCGAGCTATCATAGAGGAATAACAATGGAATTCTATTTTATGTACTTCTATCATCAATGTAAATATTGTATTGACTATGTGGCGATAAAATGGAATTTCAAAGTTATACATTGAATATTGACATTTGGAAATGATTATAATGATTTTTTTTATTTCTTTTGTTATATGGACATGAGATTGCTATGATAGAATATAGCTATGGGACTTGTGTCTTAAATTTATATTCATAATTTCAATTATTAATTTATTGAGGAAATTCTAGTTGGGCATGTTACAATTGAAGAAAGACATCAATAAATGCAAAGGTAAGTTACCTTTCAAATGTTTCAATTGTGGAAGAATTGGTCACTTTGCATCTAAATGCCCATATAAAAAATCTATTGATGATAAAAAAGGAGAGAAGGTAAAAAGAGGTTTATATTCTAAGGAGATAATTTATTCCTTTGCATATGAAGATAATGATTCAAATGATGAAACTCTATTCATGGCTTTGAAAAAAAAAATACTAGAGAAAGTAAGAGGTTTGGTACTTTGCAGGTTGATAAAATTAATGAAAGATCAATGGTTGTATGGATTAAATTTCATGCAAAGGAATAATAAAATGATTGGGTGATTGATAGTGGTTGTTCTAACCACATGTGACTGGCGATAAGATAAGGTTCATCAATCTTAAAAAGGTAAATGGTGGAGCTGTTAAGTTTGCAACACAAATCTATGGAAAAGGTGTTATAACAATTGATGGAAAGAAAAAAACTAAAGATGTAATCTATGTCAAAGGTCTGAATTATAATCTTCTTAATTATATTCAAATTTATGGAAAAAGATAAAATATTACTTTTCATACTAATAGTTGTGACATTAGGAAGGAAGGATTCAGAAGACTAGTTGTTGAAGGAACATCGATAAATGGTAATGTGTATCATCTAAAGGAGGCAAATGGAAGAATATTATGATTGGCTTAGTTTGATGGGCTTTGGTTGTGGTACAAGATAATGGGACACATCAATTTTAAAATTATGGTAAAGATCAACTCTACTCATGCAGTGAGAGATATGCCTAAGATAATTAAGCCTGAGACAAAATTACAAATTCTAATACAAAATGAACCTGAGAGAAAATTTGGAAAGATTGGCCTTATAGACATGAAACTCTCTTCATCACCTTTCCAATGCCTATTTGTTTCTAAAAAATAGAGTACTGGGGTGAACGTTATGGGTTTTCAAAAAATAGACACTGTGGCAAAATGTATGCTATTTTGAAAAAAAAGGCCCAATTTAGCCTATATGAGGGCCTTGGTGGGCCTTAGGCTATGTTGCCAATGGTAGTGGCTATTGGACGGCAGTCTTGCAATGGAATGAGTGGTTTAGGTTGAAATGGTTGCTATTTTTTGTGGTAGTTTACTAATCACTTAGTGATGGTTACCTCTTATTTGTTGTTTCTTAGTGGTTAGAAAACCATGTGATCTTAGCCAATTTGCAAGCAACTTAAGGCCTATAAGCGAAAAGCCTCTATGGATTTAGCCACTACTGCTCTAGAGCCTTACTCATGGGTGGTTTAAGAATCAATACTTTATAAGCACTGAGCACTTTATAAAGCACTATAATTTTTTTTAAACTCTATGATAAGAAATCTAAAAATGAACAATTTTCACCAATTTTTTAATAAAAAAATCATACAACCTACAACCTGGGGGGTTGTACAACTCTATAGGAAATTGTTTTGCCTCAATGGCTCCCAACACTAAATATGGGTGAATTATATGTCAAAATTCATCTCCTCTGCCTCTTGAATGCAATGAAAAGGTCTTTTTTTGGCTAAAAATGTTCCTATAAAAACTTGTTCACTAGATATGAGCTTCAAAGCCCTGTTAGTAACTATGTCAAATGATCTCCAATTCGGATGGAAAAAATCCAATCTTGACTTTCTCGAACCTCCTGGATGCATTGGAATAGTCAAAAATACCACTAGTGTAACTATAAATATTACAATCACTTGATTATCACAAAACACATATGCAACATGAAGAGGTTATTATATCTTTGCAAAGCCTGTCTGATTCTCTAGATTTGTTAAAACAAAAGAGAAGAGCATACAAGAATTTATAAGATCTTACATGAAAAATCAATCTCTCAATTAGGAATATAAGAACTTATATTTCTCAAAATAAAAGCTACTTGACACCATGTTAGAAACCTAAATTAGATTGAATAACCCAATGAACTTTTAAAGAGAAAATCAAAGCTACATAAAATAGGAAAACATAAACAATGCAACTCTAAGATATTATGCAATGTCAGGATGAAAGAATTACATTAATATATTCCAAGATGCAAGAGTATGAAAAATTATGAAAATATAAGCTAGCTAGTGAATTTACATAGAACTAAGAAGAGGGTGGAGGTGGAAAATCCAACCAATAGGAATCAATCACTAAAATTGGAAAGTGTTCCAAAAATTTGACACCACATCACTTGTCTCCTAGTTGTGAAATGTTAGTGTAGGTTTTTTTAATATTATTTTTCCTACACATTATTAAGCATACCTTAGGTTATAGGAGATGTGGTTCATGTGAGGACACGTGGCATAATCCATCGGTTACATGTGTTGCTCCCACTCACACTTGGGTGGTTGAGTTTCACACCCTCTTTTGGCCTTATATGCCACCTCACAAAACCACTCATTTGTCTCTTTTTGAGTAGGTAATGCCACCTATTTGGCATTTTCCAAGTAGGCATAACTCCCACCTAATTTGGTTATTTGGTAGTTATTACCCCTCTTGGAATTATTTGCCCATATTCTACTATATATTCTGCACTCACCTCTCCCTCCTAACTAGTTCAGGTCTAGCTCCTATCTAGTCTAGATGAGTTCATATTAACTCAATCAATTCAAGGGAGAGTTGAGGCATATTGTATCATTTAGTGTGTGATATAACATCATTTTGTTATTGCACTATATTCCTGCATTCTATCTCTTGTTGCTCTCGTGTGGAAGGTTTATCTTGGTTTTGTAGGTGATCCTGGGTGCTCGAGTTCATCAATAACTCTTACATGAAATGTAAACTCAATTTATTATACTAAACAAGCTTAATAAAAGTGTAGGAAAAAACTAGGACTAAGGGGAAAAAATTAAACAACTAGGAAAATTAAAAATGATGGTAATAGAGGGTTGATATTTTTGTTGTAAATTTCTCTCCACAAAGCTCATCATGAAAGGCCTTCAGAATATCATAAAATTCAACCTCCCTCATGCATCTATGCATAATATTATCATATCTTGTGTAGAATAAATAACCAGCCACCCATGAATATAGAAAGCTACATTTGGCTAAATAGTGTATTTCTCTTGGTGAAAGATATGGGGATGTCCTTCCTGCAACCAAATATTTGGTTATATCTATATACCAAGGTGTATGCACTATTAAAGAAAATAGGTGTTCATTGGGAAAAGATTCATCCATAATTTCTTCTTCTATTTTGATATTTAGCTTATAGAGAAAATAAACTACCATGTTTTATTTTCTTGTTTTATCTACAATAGTGATATCAAATTCCTGTAGCAATAATAACCCTCTAACAAGGCATCCACAAACCACTGATTTTTTCATCAAGTATCATATTTTTGTATAATCAATATGAACAAAAATAAGATAATTGGTGATCTAGTGTCTAAATTTATTAATTGCATAGACTATTGCTACATCTCCCTCTATAACAACATAATTATGTTCAACAACTTGTATATTTTTTCTCATATAGTAGATAAAATACTCCAAATTACCTCCCTTTTATCCTAAAATAGCTTCTATAGCAAATTTAGAGGCATCTACATGTATGTGAAAATGAAATGTCTAGTTAGGTCCTCTCAAGACATGTGTCTTTGTGAGAGATATTTTAAGAGATTCAAAATATTCTTAGAAAACATTGTTCCATTCAAACTCAATATCCTTAGATAAGAGGAAAAACAAGGAAATTTTTATCTTACTAAATTTTTTAATGAATATTTTGTAATATTCTACATGGGGTGATCCCACAATGCTGGTTTACAATTTCTGGGAGATTTTGATTTTTGTTGAAATCACATATTTTTAGAAAAATAATAATGATTTAAGCCTTTAAAATTTCCATTTTAAGGATTACAATTGAAGAGGGTTTGATCAAACTACCTTAGGGAAAACCCCCTTGGATAGAACCCCACTAGTTTTATACCATACCTATAACGAAGTCTCCTTTACACCTATCAAAATGTTGATAAAAAAACACTTTTGATTTACCTTTTGGGGGATCAAATGAATTCATTAAAATTTTATTTTTTGTAAGTATGTAGTCCTTATTATAAGCTTCCCAAATATTATAATTTTTTTTTTTTTAAATTAATTATTATATTTATTTTTTATTTCTTGTGAATGTAGGTTTTTCACCAAAAATCAAGCTCTTTGTTCTGCACATTTGGAAAAATAGCAGATTATCAAAAAAATAAAATGAAAAATATCAGTTTGCTAGATATTGAAATCCTTGATCCAACAAAAAAAGTTGAATTTTGATACATACAAAAAAGTTATGTTGTATGCAGTCCGCCTATGTCTAAATTGTAATTGGTTTGATTTTGAAACTTGATTAAGGAAAAAATATTCAATAAAACATTATGAAACCAAATGAAAGCACTAGATATCATAGTTAAAAATCTAAATTAAAAAAAAAAAAGAATTTTATCCTTCATGGAAAAATGTTATGTTGTATACAATGAGCATCACTCCTTAAAAATGGTGTTGATAGAAAAAATGTCACAAATCACTAATTTGCATCATCTTCAAATTCCTTATGGTTTAGCCGATATAGGTGCCCAAAAGTGAAGATTTAGTTAGAAAAAATCAGCTCAACATCCAATTTGGCCAAAATTGTAAACCAGTGTTGTGGGATCGCCCCATGGAAAATAAAAATTCTTACATATTTCTACTTTTGGGGGTAGGTAGAGTGGATATCACTTCTATTTTATTAGGATCCACCTTAAGTCCCCATCTTGACAATTTTTTTATGAAAACCACTCCACTAGTCATAATCATGAAACATTTCTCATGACTAAGAAGAGAGATTGTGATCTTGGAACCTTTGAAGGACCTTTTCCAAGTTTTCTAATGCTTCTTCATAATAATTTCCATAGGTGGTGAAATCATCCATATATTTCTCTAGAATTATGGGAAAAATCTAAAAATATGGTCAAAATAGCCCTTTGGAAGGTTGTAGGGGCATTACATAGCCCAAATGGAAAGACTTAAAAGGCATAGGTACCCCATGGACATGTAAAGGTTGTTTTCTCTTGATCTTTAGGATTTATTTTTAAACCCATCTAGGAAAGAAATGTATTTATTCCCCACCAATCAATCTAACACCTAATCAATGAAGGGAAGAGGGAAATGATCCTTCCTTGTGGTTTTCTATAATTCTCTATATTCAACACATACTCATGACTTGACTCCTTTAGATCATGACTTGAATCCTTTCATAGGTACTATTATCAATGAGAAAACCCATTGACTATCTGATATTGGATTTATAAACCTTGCATCCAACATTTTTTGCAAAATTTTTTCACTATATAGATCTTACAGTTCGGTTCATCCTTCATCATGGTTGTATTATTGGTTTGTTTCCATCATTGATGTATATTCTTTGTACACATACATTAGGATCTATGCCCTTATTTTCATGGTATTACCAAGAAAATGCTACTATGTGACCTTATAGTATTGTAAGTAATTCAGAATGTAGGGGAATTTTTAGTTGATTATTGACATTAAGTGTTCTATTGGGTAATATTTCCATTGGTATTGGATAGTTCATGATAGAAGCAACATCTAGCTCTAATAAATTAAGATTACACTTGTGTAGAAGTAATGTATGGAATAATTGTGACGTAGATTTAGATGTTGTTGTAGGTACAATATTATGTAATGGGCATTTCAAAAATGTTAGACATTCTTATTTTTTTGGGTCCATCCCATAAGAGTTTTCTATAATATTGGAAATAATTTCATCTTCATCCTAAATATTGACCATTAGGCTTCATTTTATGGTCACGAGTGCCTAGAGAGAATATTGGTCATCATCTTCCAAGTTTGACCAAACAAGCTATTCCAAGTTGGAATGATGTTGTGTAGGTGGATAAAGGACCATTTTTTTATTCAATTCCCATTATAAATGGTCATATTACCATATCTACATTTGATAAATCCATCTATTATGGCTAACCATGGTCTTCCTAGGATTAATGGGTATCCTCCTAGGTTGGCCTTAGACAATAGGACCATGAATTTTTTTGGGTATTCCCATGATTCTAGTGTGATTAATTCTGATATCCCTCACAAAAACTCAAACTCAAAATCTAAAACTTTATATTTCTACCCAAAATCTTACATAGAGCAAATCGGGTATAAGGGAAAATGCACCAAACAACTTCAAATTGTGATTAAATAATGAAAAACTGATGAGGAAATATTTATTACTGGTTTGAGCATGAATTTACATAATTTTGGTTTTTAATACATTAGCTAACCAAAATTGAACATCTGGTGCAAATGTGCATAAAGAAATCACAATCTGGAAATTTAAATATGTACCAAAATGCATCAAACTGGAAATTGGATGAAGTTAAAATGAGAAAGAATGATTTATTATTGTATTTCACAAGGATTTACATTATATTTTCTATCATATATAGAAGATAACAGCCATGAACAGTTGTAGGAATTTTCACACAGATCTCTAACTAAAAACCTAAAACAATTATTGTAATTGGAGCCAACTTCACTCAAACTCACCACACTTCTCAATTACAAAAAAATTAGCAATATGCTTCATAATACATATAATAAATATTTTAATATTTTTCTTACAACAACTACATTCACAAAATTAATAACTAGAATATGCACACCAAACTGGATTCAAATCTCGAATCTCGAAGCCACAACCATACTTAGAGCTGAAGCAAATATCAAACCAGTAACCAACTATCAAATAACTGATCTTGCATAGAAAATTATATCAAGGAATGACTCTTATATATGGATATATGTTTCATTCTAGAGCCACACAAAAATGAAATACAAAATGCACTCTTAAATTGATAAACCCTTACCAAACTATTGCTAATAACGTTACTAAACTAAAGAGCACTCAACACAATGGAAATATATAGATGAAATGGCACCTAAAGACCCTTAGAATCACTATCTCTGAGCCTCAATCCCCTTTGTTTACCATCCATGGATATCCCTTCTTCATTGACTTAGCAACCTCTAAAGAATAACACAACCTATGTGAGAAATCATGCATAGAATGAATGAAGTTTGGCAAAAAATAAATTGAGTAACCAATCCCAACCAACTTGGGTGCCCAAAACCCAACACCCATGATGAAAATACTCTTGTCCCAAGAAATAAACCCATATTTTCAAGTGTGCATTCATCAATACACCACTCTAAATTGATTTTCGAAAATCAACTATTGATATGCACCAAATAAAATAAAATTCCAAATCAATTTCCTTTTTCCAAAAAGCCATGCAACATCTTGGACCCCAAAATAATTTTAAAAATATTTATTCATTTTTCACTAAATTTCATTTAGTTTAATCATATTGAGATATCAACTTTCTTGGTTCATCTGCAAGACCTGATTTACTATTTTAGGAAACTTTAAGCTTTTTAAAAATACAATGTGCTAAATTTAGAAAAGGGCACATGACATGACTAAATCTTTAATGGTACCCTTTGGGTTGACTATTGACCTATATTCCAATTATAAAATCATGGGTATAGGTCTTAGATCTATTAGTTGATGCTTTTTCTTTCATTCTCTTTTCATCACATTTATTGTTGCTCCTAGATCAATCGGATTATTCTCAATGAGTATGTTATTAATCTGTATATCTAGAGCAGGATTTTTAGGATTTTCATATTTTAGGATAATTAGGTTTCCAACATAATATAATCCAGCTTTCATATAACATGGAAAACATGAGGGTTTATTCATTTCCTTCCTATATTTTTGAGGCATAGTTCTCTCGTAGTATTTGTGTAGATGGGAACTTCCTTGATAGATTCGATCAAGGGAATTTTGACACAAACTTTTCAATTGACTCAAGAAGTCAAATTTAGGTTCAAAGTGAAATTTTTGAGTGATCATCCTCTTTGGGATAGGTGGTTCCTTTTTTTTGTTTTCTATATGTTCCTTGTTTTGTTCAAATTTCTTATTCAAATGGTAATTAGTTTTCATTTTTGGTTCTTCATCATGAAGTTTTGTAATATGTGGAGATAATGACCCAAAAATCATTATTCTTGAACATAAGTGTACATCATTAACCTTAACTATATAGGTTGGGTATTGGATCGGTTCATTAGTATAGGCCTATTTAATAGGCATATTATTAGGTTTTGATGCATGTTGAGAAAAAAGCTATGGTGATCTTGGTTGTGTTGAGGTAGGTATGACTATGTTTGGTAAAATGGTTGGTTATTGTTGCAAGGATTGTTGTGGTTGTGGGTAGCTTACATTTGGGTTCTACCATTGTTAGTTTCCACATCATTGAGGTGGCCATGAGTTCTGAGAGGATTGCAACTATAGACTATAATTTAGGGATTGATATGGTTGTTGTTGCCATATCCCCTATTATGGAATCAAATTAGATGATTAAGAATTTGGCCATGGTTGATTTGGCATGTTATTCCAAGGTGGATTTTTCTAGTTGGGAAAATTTGAATTGACCCTAGGAAAAGAAAAATTGTAATATAAAGGGTCTTGAGGAATACCTTGTCTTTTTTTCCATTTTTTGTATTGGGAAATGTAGAATACTTGACCTTTCTCATCTTCTATGGAATAAAATTCAATTTTTCCTTACTTCTCCTTAGAAATACTAGCAATCTTTTAGTACTTCTAGCTAACCCTTTTTTGATGGCAGTATGGACAATATAATGTGAGTCCATCCTCTAGTTTTTCTTGCTTTTTGATTTAAAAAATGTCCAAGTAGGTTTCAAGTTTGTTGATTACATCTTTCTTCATATTTGGCATAAGGTTGTGGGTATGTGCGGGATCATGATGGGCCAAAAAGTGGCAATATGTAAGTGATATGATGGCCCATGTGGCTGATGACTATTTTTTAATCCAAAATTAATGAAATGAAAAGGGCTTTTAAAGGAGATTATTTTCTTTCAACCAATATAAATTATGCTTTACTTCAAATTTAATAAATAATTATTATTCATTTTCTATTTGAATTACGACTAAAGTCCTGATTGATAGGCTGATTGAAAAACTTCTATAGATTTCAAAGGGTATCCCATTTTTTGAATCTGAAACATGTTTCACATTCTATGCTTCACATAGTATAGGATTTTTAAAAAAAGAATTAAATTTCATGAATTTTTGACCAAGTTAAGGTGGTCAGACATACAAGTTTTTATATTTTTAAAAAGTTTTAATAAAAATATCATAATTAATTATTTACTTGGAAAAAAATTACAAAAAAATATGCATCACATCGGGACATGATTCTTCTACTTATATCTAAAATATTATCATTTTATTGTGGTTAGGGTAGTCAAACAGACACCTACTTCTTATTTTTTCCCTAAAATTTAAGTACTATTGCATTGAAATTTCAAATTTTCACCAAATAGATTTTTTTAAAATAAAAATAAACCTAGTTGTTTAGAAACTAAATTCAATTTTCAACAGACTATATTCTTACATATTTTTGAAATAATATAGTTAACTTATTCAATTTTTTATGTCAAGTTGCCTAACTCTGATTTTTCTAAATTTTATTGCCACTTAAGGGCCTGTTTTTTCCATGATGATCCTGCACATGCCCTTGTTGAGTTCCACCCTAGAAACACCTATATCTATGTTTTGGTGGAAGAAAAGGCTTTGGAAAACCTAGTTTTCTTCATGATTGATCTTGAATAATTTTAACTTATTTGGTAGATCTCATCAAAAGGAAATTGAGAGATATCCCTTGCTTCGATAAGGTTCAATGCATCTAGAGAATTTTCATTCAACCCTCTTAGAAATACCAATTTGAGTGACTCTAGAGAGAGCATATACTTGGTGTTACTTTTTAAGGTAGAATCAAAATCTCTCAACATAGTCTTCAAGGGTTTCATCCTCCTTCTATGACATTCAAAAGATATAAACTCTTTTCATATCTCCTCCTCAGTAGTAATATCGGTATCTCTATAAGAATTTTCCCTTCATTGTTTTCTAATTTGGCATTATATTTCTTCCTAGCCCCATGAAACACCACAAAGCAACACCTTTCAATGTGGATGAAAATATTTTTATCATATTGGTGTTCATGGCATGATCAAAGTTTTTGCATAAAACAACATATTCAAATAGAAACATATCAAGGTCTTTTGTGATTAAACCATGGAAATTAGGTAAGGCTAAAGGAGATATGTTCCTCATGATATCCACCTACTCTTGATTTTCTATTATAAATTTAAATGTAATAGGTTTATTCATGTTGTCTATTACCTCATCTTCTATTATGTTGAGATTTCTTGTGGTGATTCCCCCAAAGTCTAGAATAACTAATAGTGTGAGGGGAATTTCTATGCTGTCTACTCCCTTAGTTAGCTCCTATAATGGAATTAGTTCTTATTTTGCACCAATGTCTTCAAATAATTCCTCTTGATTCTGGTTTGATGAAATAAATCTTCCTAAAGTGTCTCTTTACCATTACATGCAATAGTAATTTGAGCTTAATAGATTTTCCTACACATTTTTAGTAAGTAGTTTGGGATTTATTTGTAAATTGTATTGGTCCTAATTGTTGTAAATAAAAACTCCTAAATCAAGAAGGCAATATACAAATGAACTAAAAAAAAATAGTAATTTTGAACTTTAGCACCATCATTGGCAATGGTTCCAAAAGTGTCTAGCTCCATCTATGCTCAACAATGGATGAAAAATACATATGCATACAACTCAATGAACCAATGGATCCCTAATTAATTAATACACTAACCTAGATGCACGCTATATTTAATTTACCAACCAAGAAATCTTAATTTATTAGATGATGTTGGCATTGTATGTGTAGATAAGAATTCTAAATTGTCCTAATGAATTGTGTATAGAAGAGTTAACAAAATAAACTCCATCTAAAATCAAACTTAGCTAAGAAGAACTTTATCTCTAGAAGAAAACCTAATTGCATAGCGATTTCTATGGAATAAACGATCTTGTGAGGAAAATGATTAATGGCTCAACTATTTTGCAACTACTTAAAATAATTATGATAACAATTTATTACTAATCAAAAATTCAATTCAACTTGAAATCAAGAAACACAACTTAGCAATTCATTTTATTATTAATAATAATCTAAACTACAAGAAGCATTGTAGCTACCTCAAGTGGCCCTTTCTTAGTAGATACAATGCCACTATATCTCTCTTAAATTTAACTCATGATTTCATGTAAATAACCATGAATCTCTCTTTATTATAATTTGAATAGATAACACAAATTGAGAATAAAGTATCGATTGATAGGAAAAGTTCTTATATTTTAATATAATATCACTAGAATACTAGATTCTCAACCTCTTAAAAGATCTAAAATATATAGGATCTTGAGAGTCTGATTATTCTTGGACTCAAAACAACTTATAAACAATTGTCAACTCCCCCAAAAGAATAAGAGGAATAAATATTATTCTAAACAGTAGTAAAAAAATAAGCATGTAGAGGTGTGAGTTTCATAATCACATTAATACTTTATATCGTAAAGAAGATAATTATAATTGAAAATGCACTAAATAGGGCATAAATATTTGTGAGCCACGACCATTGTTATCACAAATATGTTCTTTCATCCATGACTATCTCTTTCTGATCATGGCATCAATAACAATAGAATGATCTATAAATAAATAATTTCCAAAATCTTCAACTGTTACTTCCATCAGCTACGAAATATTTCATGTGTTGTAGTTGATCATCCCTTTGGTCGTGGGTCAATAGATCTTTTTCTGTGGATTGGCAGATCCTTCTCTACAAGGTTAGTTTATTTCAAAGGTATCTCTTTATCATTTATAATCAACATAAAACTCTATTAAATTTCATATGTACATTCACAAATTCACGCAATAATTTAGTAACATAATATATATTATCCTTAATTCTTTAATATTTAAAATAAACAGGAAGATCCAGGTAATGTCTTTGATTTACCATAAAAAATATCACGAAAATTATGAAAATTAAACAAGGAAAAGAGGAAAATTTTAGGAATCACCAAGAACAACATCTATAATTATTGTTCTAATTCATATAGGTGTGAAAAATGTGTGGTTAAGATCCTTCCAAGTGGCAAAGCTATATGATGTGGATGAGCATCAACATGTATGAAAGGAAAGGTAGATAAAACATTCAACTATTAGCTTATGATGAAAGAAGTGTAGCACAGAAACTTATATAATTATCAAATTATAAAATAATATGACCACACATAATTTAAAAGATGACATAATGTTTACTTTGAAAAATCCCTTTCAAAAAATCTTAGCCTACAAGTCTTGAACCAATTATTTTCATAGAAACTCTAGTGGTTACAATATAATGGCATGTCCAATACATAGTATGAGATCAAAAAAATTAATAATCTTAAAATAATCAAACAACATAATGGTACCTACAATACAATATAAGGATACATCCAACTTAAAAACACAATATAGAGGAAAGATAAAACTAAAACCATGTTCTTGAAACTATGAGATAAATTAGGCTCCTAAATCTACCAAAGATTATAACGCCTAAAAATGATTTAACTATTATTAAAATAGAATACACAATTTTTTCTTATCTTAATTTTTTTAAAGATTCCATATGGTTTTCTCTTATTTAGTATTTAACTCTATCATCGTGTTATTTCCATAATGAAAATTACATACCTTACAAGATATCATAGTTGCATTTAAAAAATTCCACAATACTAAGTGAGTCCTAAAAATTTCTAAGCTTAAAGCTACAAGTGGAACAATGTACCAAGTTCCAAGTGGGACACCCCAAAGAAATAAATAAAAAATAATTGAATACTTCAAACACTAGGATTAAAATATGTATGATAAATATTATAATATTATCATAGCTAGGGTGTGTTCTTTATCCCTTATTATAGTATTATTTACTTGATATTAGACTTTCACTTCAATTTTTTCCTTAAAATCTCCATTTATTGATGATACCTTATACATTTAACTCATTTTCTCATTCTGTCAAAATCCCTAACCAAATACTAAATAGTTCCTTGAACACTCATGGAAAGCTCTTTACTTCTACTTCTTATTCTTCCAGACTATTGTACCTTTAGGCTTTCGCTCTTTTCCTTACATGCTATACTACATTGATTTTATTTCCTTCAAACCATTCTTATACTTTCACCAACACTAGAACATATACAAAGAATTTTTTCTAAGTAAACTTCTTGGTTTTCATGTGAATAGACTTAGGATATGATTATGAAACCCACTTGCTCATGGATGGCCATTATTGTGCATATGATTAATTTATTCTCATTTTCTTATCTCTCTAATTTTATTTTCTACTCCTTTGTGATTCCAACTTATCTTTCCTCTTCTCACCTTCATTTGAGACTTTATTTTTCATTTTTGTTTGGTCTATCTCTTCTACTTTTTATCCATTATTCCTTTTTTTCTCCTTTGCATTCATTTCAATACTCCCATTTTAATTTCCCCCTGAGAACATCTACTTGTTGCGTACACATGTCAAATATCAAATGCCAAAAGACTATACAATATTATCCTCTAAACATGATCTTATTTTTAAAAACTTTCTACCTAGTCATGAACTTTTATGTCTATATCGCTTGATATATTCATAATAGAATTCAAATATGGGAAGAATATGATGTTCAAAACTACCCATATCTATTTCTATATTCATGTATGTCATGTCTAATATATTAAGATGATTTATCATCAAATATTGACACATTATCCTCACATACACATTAAAAATACTATAAGAGATCTCCATGTTCCTCTTCTTGTTTATGCATAGCTAAATCATGTGCAAAGTGAGGTGTTTAAACATGCACTTCACAAGAAATCATATACTATTCATGGGAAAGAATAAAGGGATCAAAGGAATAATCCTCATGGACATTAAAAGGTGGAACTCTATCACCATGCATAAAAATATCTATGAGATCAACCAAAGAAAGAACACTAAAATTTGAGTATTGTCATGTAAAACTGTTATTCTAAATCTAAAAATAATCTGACGTATAAAATTATATGAGAAATAATTTAATGATGTATAAATAGCATGAAATGAATCAAACCATTTTTTAGCTCTACCAATCAATGTGTTGTATTTATGAATACATGAAAGTACCATAGTGGTGTTGAAAGACTAAGGATTTTGTCATTAATACGTTTGTTGGCAACATGAGCATGGTGTATGAGTATAAAATTATGCAATAAGCAGTATAGTGTTGTCATTGATGTCAACATTGTGATCTGGTATGAAGATCATTGTGTAGACCATTTTATATAGCTTGAGAATGTTTGAATGTGGTTATCCAATGGATATTTGCAAGAATTTTTGATATGGTGAAGATGGATAAAAGGGAAAATTAGCTAAGTGTCAAAACAGTGTTTTCAATGTACAAGACATCATGTATTTTGGTCTGCATTGGTTTGTTGTATAGAATCTCCCTCTAGGATTTTCATGTAATTTTTTTAGATGTTAGAAGAGTCTAAATCTAGAGTTTCATAGTGTTTTGGTTGAGTTGGTGTTGATGTTATGAATGGAAGAAGTTTTGATCTGGTAGCTACACTGTTACCAATATAGTGTGTATGTTTTAGTGAATCTGTACTTCTCTGTGGATTGGGATCTGGCTTTGTAGGTTTGTGGGAATAGTGACAAGTTTCAGTAGAGTATGGATTCCAAGAAGCATGAAGTTTTGAGGTTTGCATTTCTATTTGTGGTTGTATAGTTGGTGAATTTTGATGTTATGTCATTACCGATGCTGACCTAATGTGGATGTGTTAGAAGTTTTGATTCATGGTGCCAAGAATTTGTGTGTGTATGTTTAGCTGACAAGTTATATTTTGCATAATACATCAAATTAGGTCGACTTAAAGTAGATATATATGAGTTCATTTTTTGTATTTTGGACATAGAAAATATGTGATAAAAAATTGTTGATGTGAATTGTGCGAGTGTGATGTGAATGTAGAGCAAAGAAGAGTATTAGTGTAGATCATTATGAAGTGTATAAAGTCAGTATATTGAGATTCAATGGAACTATAATTCATGCATATTGTAGATGCAATTGTAACAGTTCAAATCCTAACCATGTGCCACCACTCTCGTATATCTTTTCCTCTTTCTATGGGTAGTGATTCCACATGTAGTTAGCATTTTTGTAATATCTTATACCCAGTTATAACATATTGTGAGCTAATCATCATCGTGGTTTTTTCACTTTTTTTTTAGTTTTCCACATAAAATTATGGTGTTCATGTGTTATGTAATTTTGATGGTTTTTTTCATGCTTTACTTTATTACTACAACTTAGATATGTTGTATGGAATGCATTTTTAAATGTTTAAGAAGTTTTAGAGAATACTAATTCACCTCACCTCTCAATATTTCGGGTGTACAACAATTGGTATAAGATCTTGGTTCCTTGGAAGAAGCTTAACCACTTTGGGAAGATCTTGGAGGTTGAACACATGGTTGTTAGAATATTTCCTACTCCTCTAGAAGAGATTCATATAGTTGGATTTAGAGAAGAAGACTGCATGGTTGACATGAATGGTGAACTCAAAATAACTCATGAAGATCTAGAAAGGACTAAAGATGAAAATAGAGATTTGAAAGAAAATATCAAGGAAGCAGATGAATGCATCAAAAAATAAAGAGAGCATATCAAGAAATTTAAATAAATACGTAAGGAATTTAGTGAGTATTTGAAACAAGAAAATGAAATAATTACTAGTCTGAAGGTGCAAGTTGAAGAAGGAAAAAAAGTTGAAGAATGCTTGAATGCTAAGATGAAAAGAAAATATAAAGAATTCTCAAAACTTGAAGGATAAATTGTGACCTTGAGATTAGATCTTGAAAAATCAAAGTCATGAAGAAAAATTCAAAATGATTTATATAAAGCTTGATGAAATGATTGCAAACCAAAAAGGATCTAAAACAAAGAAGGATTATGGTTTGAAAAGAGTGAAAGTTAAAAAGTAGAACAAAAAAAAATGGACAAAAGAAGACTGAAGAAAAGAAGAGCAATGGTAAGAAAGTCCAGAATCAAAGGAGAGACTTCAAAAGACCACTTATTATACAACCAAATGCACAAAGGTACCCATCCTTTAATTGTTTTTTTATTCTTGCAATAGATTATGACACAAGGCTATGAAATTGTAGTGTTGAAAAATGTCATTGGTGACATGTTCACACTTGTTTGGGACCCTCTTGTTAATCTAGGCTTAATGGTGCCTTGACTTAGTGTTGTAATGTGTTTAACACACTCACATTAGGTCTTGGGCCCTTGTAAACTAAATAGACCTAATATTTCCTTATCTAAACTGTTGTAAAGTGTTGTAACATACTTTCACACTTTTCTAGGGTTGTCATTAGTAATTTTTCTTTCGTATGCTTAATTGGCCTTATTTTACATCCATAATCCTCATTTAATTTATGTTTTCAAGGATAATCCCAACACAAATCAACATCCAATCATAATTCAGGCATTTTCAAGATGTGGCCCAAATTTAGTAATTTGGGACTCATTCACTACCTTGGGAAAATGAGTCCCACCTAGTTTTTTGGGTCTCGATCCTGATTTTGCACCTTTCTAAGAATTTTTGAATTTGGTCCCATAAATTATGCATAATGGGACTCATTCACCATCTTGGGTGAATGAGTCCTGTGTGGCCCAAAATTAAAATTAATTGAAATTCTTGGTAGGATTTTATCCTCCCAGATCTGATGTCAGCTTGTAGTGTTGTAATTTTTGGAATTCTTGCATAATTGATTATAAATACAAGATTCTTTCACTAATTCTAAGCCTAACATCCTAGCAAGTTGAATGAGAATGCGTTATAGCAAATTGAGTCCACAATACCATTCAAGTATTTACAAGAGAATTCAAAATTCTTCAAGAGCAGATTATCAAGCATTCTAGAGCAATATTCAAGCATCAAGCATCATGTCAAAGTCTTCATGCATCATGTTTGTTTTTGAGATAACAATTGTGATGTAGGGTTTCCTGATTCAAGGAAGCATTTCATTCAAGATTTATGATATTCAAGAAAGATTCAAGATCTACATACATTGAATCCACTTCACACATGTTTGCAGCAAATTATTGCTAGGGTTTGGTGAGTTGCAACATCACATTTTTTTCATTCATCATTATTCAAATTCCTATTTGATTTCATTTCAAGGTTTAATTACCAAAACGTGGTTTGACCAAGGCAAACACCTATCCACTAAAAAAAAAAAAAATCACTCTCCTTTGTGTGTGATTTTCAGGTTTAGATTGAAGACACGTTGAGGAGAAAGTTGTCAAAGTTGTCATCAAGCATTAGAGATACTTAGAGAAATTCTATAGGTTGCAAATTGGGGTTTCGGATTCAAAATTCAATCAAGAAATGTAGAGAAGACCTTGAAGACAAGATTTAGACTTTGAAGTTTTAGAAATCCCTAACTGGATCGACTTTCCAATTCTGGAAAATGAGTCCCAGTTTAGGTCAAATTTTAGATTTTTAGAGATTCAGATACCCATTTTCCAGATTCTTGTTCCCACACAGAAACCCATATATGGGATTGATTTTCCTAGCCTGGTGAATTAGTCCTATTCAATATTAAAGTAAGAATTTCCAGCATTTCAGAGCCTCATCTAGTCATTTCCAGATTTCCAAGTGCACACATTCCATCCTACATCATTCTATTTTGTTTTGCATGCTTTTTTAGGTCATCTAGTTAAAGATCACATCATACTAGGTTTTAGCATTACATCTTGCAGTGAATTTGTCTTTCCAAGCCATAGCTTGGTGGTGAACCCCTCACTAGTTTACAATTATCCCCTAGGATAGTCCCTTAGTAGATCTCTTTCCCCATATCATCCTTGGATTGAGATCTGAATGGCATCCTTGAATGAGAGTGAAGAAGAGTGGTATTTTATGTCCTAACCCCTAGGGGACCCTCCATTTTTCTACCTTTCAGGAATGTAGAAGTGAAATGAATCGAAATGTTCAATATTTTCCCAACCAATGCTTTACATGCAAGAGATTTGGACATAAGGCTAATGAATGCATAAATCGGATGATGAATGGCTTTAACAATGGTATAACATTTCAATCCTTTAATGACTATTGTTATGCATGCAATAGATTTGGGCATAAAACTAATCAACGTAGATCTAGAATGAATATAAGAAGGCTTGTTCAAAATAATGTTGTATGTTACAATTGTAGTAGACAAGGACACATTTCCAAAATTTTCAAGAGTAAGAATGTGAATAAGAACAATCCGGTAAAGAAGAATGATTTGGTGAAAAAGGCTGACCTAGCAGAGATGAAGAAAGAGAAGGAAAATATTTGGAAAAAATAAGGAAGATAATGAGACTAATCTTCAGTTTAAACCAACATTTGGTGCAGATGTTTCCTTAAGTAACTAAGAAGAAAGCTTTGTCTTAGGGTGAGCATTAATATAATATTCTTTATCCCCTACCAGAGAAATGGTTTTTATGCTTTAGCACATGGATATGAGGTGTGGATCAATATGCTTAATTTATTGGAGAAATAACCAGTGGAAAATATTGAGTTGCAGAAGTTTGCGCAACATTTGAAGTTGATTGTGCACACAGTTAGGGTTTTTAACAACTTTTCAAATTGTATATTTAATGCAAATTAGGTTATGATGAAAGTTTTATAAGTGATTTTAAATGCAATATAAGTTATTTTCAAATGAGCATTTGAGAAGAGCATAGTAGTGAAGGAGAAAAGTGGAGTAATCAAAGCAACTGAGATTTGGTACAAGCGAAACCCTAGCCAAAATTGATTCAAAGGAATTTTCAAATTCTATTTTCCCTAGTTTTAAAAAGTGTTTTCATTTTTTTTCCAAAAATGTATATACACCACAAGTTCTAAAGTTTACAGATCATTGACAACCTAAATTCAAATGGGATCCCAACAAATATTTGGTGGATGATCTAGATGGTACATTTTCTCACATACCATATGTTGGGGATAAGATACGGGTCTGTCATCATAGAAGGGACATCTAAGACAACAATGCCTTAGTGATTTTCATTTTAATCACTTCATAGACACAAACAACTATGCCACAAAGTGGAAATAGGCACAGTAAATCCCCCATTGATCCTCTAAGAAAATTAAATGCTTAACATAAGAGAAGATTCAACACAAGCATAGATTCAGAATACATAATTAGACAACCATGAAAGACAAATATGTAGACATACAGATATACATGGGGAAAACCCTTTCGGGTAAAAAACCCCACCCTCCAAAACACTCAGCTCACTTGTATTATTCAGTAACAAAAGTAGTTACAATACAAATATCAGAGCTATGCTCTTGAGGAGATTACATCTTGTTCATCTGGAGAGTACATGCAACAACAAAACAAAATTTAAACAAGGTTACAATTTCCTCAATGACATACTATGTATATTCCCTTCAACTGCTCAGAAAACACTCTCAGCCAACCTTATAGCCATCCCAGTCTCAAGGCATCACAAGTTCACATCGATCAGAAACGAGAAACTAAGTGTTCACAGTCAAGACTGCTTGAACACTCTCAGCCTCTCTCTTTGATCGCTCATCATCCTTATCTGACTACACACAAGATTACTTATCATCTTACACCATGTGATTACCTATTCTTCTTGTCCCAGCATTCAACGGTCATCAGGATAATAAATTATCCTACCTGTAAGCTTTGACCATTCCCTGATAACGTGCACCGCATAATTCGCATGCATCGATCTGTGCAAAATTAAATCAGTTTTAGATATTTCTATCAACCTTCATTCAATAATGCAGCCCAATCTCAATCAAAAAATAAAGCTTCTGCCCAGTCAGAGCTTAAATATCTACCATGTGTTGCCATTCAATTCGCATGTCACTTCTGACAATCGGTCCAACTCGGTCAACTAAGCTCCTACCGTGAAACCGTTGAGCCCAACATCACCTGTCGTGGTAGAGCGGTGAGCTCATCCAATCTCACCTAGCCACCTACCTCACTACTGCTGCCCTATTGGACTCACCTCACAGTATGGCAGTAGCCACCGACTAGACCGTCAACGGTCTCACCGTGCTACCATGGAGACCGCCAGGTCTCACCATGGTAGAGTGGTGACCGCATAGGTAGACTGCCAGCAGTCTCATCGTAGCCACCGTGGTGAGAAAATTCACCCCCCATGGTGGAGTGGTAATTGCTAGATCAACCATAGGTGGTCTCACTGCGGCTACCATGATGAGTGGAAGCCCACCACCCATGGTAAGGCAGTAACTACCAGACCAACCGCAGGTGGTCTCACCGCTGCCACCACGGTGAGTGGACCCACTACCCGTGGTAAGGCGATAAATGCTGAGACAAGTCGTAGGCGTCCTTACCATGCCACTGCGGTGAGTGAACTCACTGTGCATGGTAAGGTGGTAACACCACCCAATTGCCAGACCAAGCAAGGTGGTCCACGATAAAGTGGTAAACTGCACAACCGCGCCACTAAGCAAAGCTTGTAGCGGTCTGGCGAGAAAGGCCAGTAACATGGATAAAATGCCAAGTCCAAGGAAAATCAAGCCAGAAAGTTGAGTCATAATTTCCCAACAATCTCCCACTTGATGAAGACTTCTAGGCTTCTTCCAAATAACACAAACAAGGACCAACTCCATGCTTCCACACTCCAACCAAGACATCTGCAATGAAACCATCTCAGGCAATAGCTCAAAACACAGGAACACACCAAGGCGAAAAAGCAACAGTCTCAGGAACGCAAACATCAGATCCTTTGGGTGGCAGAGGCACCATAGTAGCAACAAAAAAGTACAACGTGAACACATAGAACATTCTCCAGAACAAGAAAAAAAACATGCTAGAATAGCAACCAGACAACTGACTGCACCCATCCAACTGATCAAACCCACACAGCTAAAAAACCAACACCCAAAACTCATGCTAATCCATCCAATCACCCATACTTCAAAGGTATGACCATCACAAAACCACCCATCAACAACAAAAACAAGCACCATGTGTCAACCAATCAAAATACCAAACACGTCCAAGAACTCCCGCGGCAAGGGTATTGTCCAAATGAATGCAAACAAAGCATCATCACATGTGATCCAGGCATACCAAGTCAACCAATCCTTGCACATAGAAATGAGGAACCATGTAGTTCTGAGGAACATCCATACTGATATGCACAACCTGCAACCTCCTGTTGCAAGAAACATTTCTCTCATCAATCTTCCACAGTTCTTCCAAGGTTCCATATCTAACTGAAGAAAAGAGCACAGGAACCTTCGCGTCATCACCCAAGTGGCAACACAAGGTCACAAAAAAATAGTGACCAACCCAGCTCCACAAAGACATCTCACATCTAAAGTTAAGAACATTAAGGAAGAAAAACCAGATTAGAGAGAAACTGCAAATCACATGTAGCATCCTCCTACATACATTTCTAAATGCCACCTATGTCAAAAATGATCTTCTTCACATCCCAAAAGGAAAAGCCATAACAACACCGAATAGTTCCATGGATGTAAGAACCCCAAAGAACATCAGACTAACCCATATAAACATCTCCTACCAGTCCTCAAAATCACAAGGAGATCCACTATGCTCTCCACCTTTCATTATGAATCCTCCAAAATCTTAAAACAACTCAAGATTCATATCATGAAAGCAAGCATACAAAAGACATCTGAAATATTTAATGGGAAAACACCTTTCAAATAAAATTCACTGTCGAGCAGACGAGGAAAGAAAAAGATGCTCCTCCAAGGTATACAAGCCACCATGATTTTACCCAAGAGCAATTTCCTTATTGATCTCTGTTGAACTTGCATTCAACCAAGGTGTAGGCTATTCAGACTTTTAGCTGTAACAACAACATTCTCCAGAGAATTCTAGCCTCACCTTATTCTCCATCCATCCATGAGCACCAACAACCTATCATCTCATGCTAACTCCAATTTGGATTACTGCAGCAAACATGAATTCCTCCAGCATATGACCAAAGTACTGAAAACAAAGAGAAACACTAGACCACTGTCAAAGCTCCAAACCCAGGAACATGAACTTATCATGACACCATGATCTACACATCCCCCTTAGGAGATACAAAGCTTCAGGTGAAAAATCCATTGTCTCAAGAGCAAAGAAACATGCCAAAACTCTAAGCAAGAGTATACATGATAAAAATCAAACAAATCTTAAACCAACATCACATGTCAAGCACCAGCGACATCTCAGCCAAAGAATAAAAAAGTCCTCCATGGCTCCAAGATGCTACACATCTTCAAATAGTGACCATGCATATACGAAAAATCTCTTCTACAACAATAGGATCTAAGAGTCCTCAAGAATCATCTGCAACACCAAAGAAGATCATTCACCACCAAGTGATGAATCCACAGTCACTGTTAAAGCTCCCACTGAACCGTGACACCGAGCTTTCTAAGCATCATGACTGACCACACCATCACTGTCAAAAGCTTACACTAGCTCTCCATGTCATCATGATTCTCATGCTATAGGTCCCCATAGCTGACTATTCAAGTACTCAAAATGCCATTCACCTTCTCATCTCAAAACGGCCACGCCAATGCATGAGTGACCACAGATAAGGTCAGCTAACAGATCTACAACAACACATAAGAAATCTCATGGATATTGACAGTCCACTTCCGGGTTGTCTCACTGCAGCCAATGGGTAGCAAATCCATCAGCCACACAACACAAAGATCCACTTCAAAAACCTGCAAATCTATCATTGCATTGGAAACTGCAAAAATGAGATCATCAAAGAGAACAACCACATAGACGAACATGACTCAAGCACCAGATCAACAACATATCTGATTTTCCAATAATGTCCACAACTCAAGCACCATAGTCAAAGAAACCAATAAGCACACACCACGAGAATGTTGAATGAGTAAAACACATACCCAACACTCCCATGTAGAGAAGACAACACAACTCATCAAAACCATGTCGAACTATAGCTATCTCATCCAGTAACACCCCAAAATCTAGGGTCTAGAAAATAGCAGAACAACAACTCCACACAAAACACAAGTTTTCCTTGACCATGCAAAACCTGCAAAACCACAGTGTTTATAAAACACCCATGCACGTCCATATTCATTGCTCATCTGGAAAACCCAAGAGTCTGCACATAACCAACATGGTTAACTAGAGCAATGAAAAAAATGAATATGCATCATAGAATTTTTTAGGAAAATCTACAAAAAACCTTCAAAGCCAAAGACATGAAACTAAAACATGCGAGTGCAAGAAACATGTAAGCAGGAACAACAGGTCCATTTTAGACTAGTTCCAAAACCACAGTCATGCACAAGCATATTAGAGAGCCAAGATATACAAAATATACAGACCACCTGGATCAACTTCATAGCCTTCATGCAATAAGAGTAATAGAGAAAATACCTTCAGTGCTAAGTCATAACACCCAACACAAGCACAATGCTCCATGGCTAAACAACAACACAAGCAACTCCATACTGCCAGGGAGCCTCTCACACAGACACCCAGTATGAAACCACGCTTCTGCTGCAACACAACCATAAGCATACCTCACACCCCTTACATCAGGAACATTTGTTACCAGCCAAGAGCCTCAGACCATACTGCCACAATATGATCAACTCCAATAACTCCAATGTATTTCAAGTTGTGTGTTGAATCAAAGAAGTGGGAAATTCTACTCATCAAAGGATCAAACACCAATCAGTTTCTCTAGATTTCCTCAAGCTTGCCAAGATAAGAAATCATCACAGGAGAAATACCTAAAACATCAGTAACCAGGAGAAGGCTTTAACACCACTTGTGGTTATCATCAAGCCTTGACCTCCCTTAACCAACTCTGATACCACTTGTTGGGGATAGGATACGGGTCTGTCATCATAAAAGGGACATCTAAGACAATAGTGCCTTAGTGATTTTTGTTTTAATCACTTCAAAGACACAAACAACTATGCCATAAAGCGAAAATAGGCACAATAAATCCCCCATTGATACTTTGAGAAAAGTAAATGCTTAACATAAGAGCAGATTCAACACAAGCACAAATTCAGAATACAGAATCAAACAACCATGAAAGACAAATATGTAGACACAAAGATATACGTGGGGAAAACCCCACCCTCCAAAACACTCAACTCACTTGTATTATTTAGTAACAAAAGTAGTTACAATACAAATATGAGAGCTATGTTCTTGAAGAGATTACATCTTGTTCATATGGAGAGTACAGGAAACGACAAAACAAAATCTACACATGGTTACAATTTCCTCAATGACATACTATGTAGATTCCCTTCAGCTCCTCCGAAAACTCTCTCAGCCAGCCTTATAGCCATCCCAACCTCAAGGCATCACAGGTTCACATCGATTAGAAATGAGAAACTAAGTGTTCACAATAAAGACTGCTCAAACACTCTCAACCTCTCTCTCTGATTGTTCATCATCCTTATTTGACTGCACACAAGATTACTTATCATCTTACACCATGTGCTTACCTATTCTGACTGTCCCAACATTCAACAATCATCACAATAATAAATTATCCTACCTGCAAGCAATGATCATTCCCTGATAACATGCACTACATAATCTACATGCATCGATCTATGCAACACTAAATTGGTCTCAGACATGTCTGTCAACCTCATTCAATAATGCAACCCAATCGCAATCAAAAAATAAAGCTTCTGGCCAATCATATCTTAAAGATCTGCCACGTGTCACCATTCGATTCAACTGTCGCTTCTGACAACCGATCCAACTCGTTCAACTGAGCTCGGAGCTCAACTGAGCTCATACCACGAAACCATCGAGCCCAACATCACCTGCCGCAGTATAGCGGTGAGCTCACTTGAGCTCACCCAGCCACCTACCTTGCTACCGCTACCCTATCGGACTCACCTCGCGGTATGGTGGTAGCTACTGGCCAGACTGTAAACGGTCTCACCACGGTAGAGTGATGATTGCACAGGAAGACCGCCAATGGTCTCACCGCAACCACCATGGTGAGCGAACTCACCGCCCGCGATGGAGCGGTAACCACTTGACCAACCACAGGTGGTCTCACCGCAGCCACCGTGGTGAGTGGACCCACTACCCGCGATAAGGTGGTAACCTCCAGACCGACCGCAGGTGGTCTCACCGCAGCCACTATAGTGATTGGACCCATTGCTCGCGGTAAGGCGGTAAACTCTGAGACAAGCCACAGGCAGCCTTACCGTGCCACCACGGTGAGTGAACTCACCACGTGCAGTAAGGCGGTAACACCGCCCAACTGCCAGACCAAGCAAGGTGGCCCACGGTAAAGTGGTAAATTGCACAATCGTGCCACCAAGGAAAGCTTGTAGCGGTATGGCGGTAAAGGCCAATAACATGGAGAAAACACCAAGTCCAAGGAAAATCAAGCCAAAAAGTTGAGGCATAATTTCCCAACACCATATGGTGTTCTACACATCGAAGATGTAAGGGAATACATTCATTTTAATATGGAAGAATATAATCATACAAAGTTGAGTGATGTGTGGTACAAAGAACTCACTGGAGATGGTTTCAAGTTGAAATTAGAGTTTGAGGTTTTGGCAGATTAGAAACTCAATGCCTAGAACAATTTCCCCATGTTTTGTTATGTAGATGAATGGGTGAGATACACCCTAAGAAGGATTCACTAATTGGATATGGGCATGTGCAGGATCATCATGGAAAAAATAGGCCCTTAGGTTAAAATTCAAAAAAATCAGATTTAGGCAACTTGACATAAAAATTTGAATAAGTTAACTATATTATTTCAAAAATATTTAAGAATAGAATCTATTTCAAATTGAATGTATTTTCTAAACTACTAGGTTTATTTTTATTTTTAAAAAATCTATTTGATGAAAATTTGAAATTTCAATGCAGTAGTACTTAAATTGCAAAGAAAAAATAAGTAGGTGTCTGCTTGACCACCCTAACCACAATAAATGATTTAATATTTTTTTATAAAATTTTATAAATAATTAGAAGACCCATGTCCTGATGTGATGCATATTTTTTTGTAATTTGTTTCCAAATAAATAATTAATTATGATTTTTTTATTACAAATTTCAAAAAATATTAAAACTCGTACATTTGACCACCTTAACCTAGTCAAAACTTCATGAAATTCATTTTTTTTTTTTTTTAATCCTATAGTATGTGAAGCATAGAACGTGACACATGTTTTAGAATCAAAAAATGTGATACCCTTTGAAAGCTATAGATGTTTTTCAATTAGCCTATCAATCAGGACTTTATTCATAATTCAAATAGAATATGAATAATAATTATTTATTAAATTCAAAGTAAAGCATAATTAATATTGGTGGAAAGCTAAGAAACTCCTTTAAAAACCCTTTTCGTTTCATCAATTTTGGGTAAAAAAAAGTCATTAGCCTAATGGCCCATCATATCACCACTTTTTGGCCCATCATGATCCTACACATACCCATATACCACATTTGATAAACAAAGAGGCTATTAGGGTTTTCATTAAATTGTACTCAATAAGACCAACTCTAGTGCTCAAGTTAGTGAAAAATTAAATTGAGATGGATTGAATGGGTGTGAAGTATGATAGAAGGGCATTGATAATAAAGCACATCAAAAAGTTGACTGTTAAGTATGCTTCAATGATAATCAAATACAAAATATACTTCACCAATAGAAAAAAATAGTATTAGAAACCACCATCAATACAACATACGAGATGGTTGAGAAGGGTGAATACTACAATCTATGTGAATTGTTGAGACTACAACTTTTGGAAAATCTACAGAAGAAAAAAGACCCTAAGTATCCCCTTAAGTTTGGTACTTTGATCATTTGTTTACTATTTTACTTATTGAATGAGGTCCTTGGTACAAGGAACATATTGTGGCTAAAGGATAGACCTATAGCCCATTAGATCAGATATCAATTGATGAGGTTGGGAGACTTACATGCATAGAAGCATTCCCTTTAGTGGTTCTTCAAAACTTTTTAATAAAAGATGTAGCCTAGACAAATAATTATAAAGAGTGTTGTAGAAAAGTAAAAGAATGGCATCATTTTAATGGTAAAAAAAGATTGCCACAAAATGGAGGCTATAGAGCCTAGGATTGTGTGGATCCTAGAACTGGGATATGAAGTTAAAGAGAATATAGTTGTAGGATTGGTTGATCTAATGTCGAGCAAACCTAGGGACACTACTTAGGAGAGATATGAAACCTACGAAGAAAATTCCATGGAGATGCATATGGAAGAAGGACAAAAGATAATAAGAAAGATAGTCGAGAGAGTGACTGCATAGTTTGCAAAGGCAATGAGCCTCACAAACAAATAATTAGAGAGGGCTAAAGCCATGTATGGCTCACTGAGAGGATCATCAAGTGTTAGGAGATCTAGTAGAATAGATACTAGTCCTTTGATTTCCCCAAATTCCTCAAGGACTAAGCTTGTGGTCAGAGAGAAAATAAAAGAATCCACAAGTGCTCCGATGAAGGAGAAGACCCCTCTAGTGAAACAATAGAAAGTGATGGAAAATTCAAAGGCTACTCAGAAACCACAACAAATAGGCCTTGCAAGAAGAAGAGTAAAAAAAAGCCACAAGAAAACAATAAATGGGAGTAAATTTAGAAGATGAGGAAGAAGTAGAAGGACCACAATTGGTCTTAAAAAGGAAATCAAATGCCTCACAAGGAGAAGCAAGTGTAAAGAAAGTAAGATTTTACATTTGGGTAAGTGCACCAATTTTTGACACAATTTCAGTGCCAAATTGCAAAAAAAACCCGTAATAGGCCATATTGCGCTCACCAAATTTGGAGAGCGCCAAATTTGGCGCTCGCCAAATAGGCTTGGTAATATCGAGCCTATTTGGCACTCTCCAAAGGGCTTTACCATTTTGCGAGAACCAAATTTGACGTGTTCCAAATGGATTGAATTTTGCAATGAGTGAACAAGTGTGAGTTCTCTTTCTTTTTTCAATTAATTTTGGAATGCATTTTTCTAAACTCTTTTATTTTCGTTTTCTCTTCCAAGGAAACTATATACATGAAATAAAAATTTAAGTATAAGTTGAAATTTACATATGGACATTTACTTTCTTATACTTTAAGTTATATTACATGTATACAGGTAGGATGTTTGATTGTGGTTTCAGATCTTTAGGAATTATAATGCAAATTCTAGTTTTTGGAAGATCTTAAAAATTTCAGACTTAGTCAAATTTTAGTAATCAGCAATCTAAATTTTAGTAATAAGGAGGTCAAATTTTAGTAGTCAACAAGTTGTATCATCTTTCTCTCTCCTTCTCTAATCTCCATCTCTCCACTCCCTCTCTCTCTCTCCCTTCCTCTCTCTCTCTCTCACACACCCCTCTATATCCTCCCTACATCTGCCTCCCTCCCTCCCCTCTCTACTTCTCTTTATCTCTTCTCTCTCTACATCTCCTTCCCTCTCTACTTATCTTTATCTCCCCTCTCTCTCTTTACCTACCTCTCCATCCATCACTTTTTATCTCACTTATGTCTCCCTCCCTATCTCTTTCCCTCTCTACTCTATATTTCTCCTCTCCCTTCCTCTACCTACATCTCTCTCTCACTCTTTATCCCTCTCTTCCCCCACTTTCTCTCTAACTCTCTCCTCTCTATCTCATAATTCTCTCTCCCTCCCTCTCACTCTCCCCTCTCTATCTCACCACTCTCTTTATCTCTCTCTCTCACACAAAGCTCTATCTCCCTTGCTAAAACTCCCTCCCTCCCTCCTTCCCTCTCTACTTCTCTCTATCTCTCCTCTCCCTCCCTCTCTTGACCTCACCCTCCCTCCCTCTACCTACATCTCTCTCTCACTCTTTATCGCTATCTTCCCCCACTTTCTCTCTAACTCTCTCCTCTCTATCTCATAATTCTCTCTCCCTCCCTCTCACTCTCCCCTCTCTATCTCACCACTCTCTCTATCTCTCTCTCACACAAACCTCTATCTCCCTCGCTAACACTCCCTCCCTCCATCCTTCCCTCTCTACTTCTCTCTATCTCTCCTCTCCCTCCCTCTCTCGACCTCACCCTCCCTCCACTTCTTTTTGTCTCTCCTCCCAATCTCTCTCACTATTGTCCCTCCCTCCCTCCCCCTCTTTCTCTCTCAATTTATCTTTTTCTCTATCTCACCATTCTCTCTCTCTCACTCACACACACACCTCTATCTCCCTACCTCTCCCTCCCTCCCTCCCCTCTCCTCTCTACTTTTTATATCTCCTCTCTATACATACCTCTCCTTCCATCACTCTCTCTCTACATCTCTCTCTATCTCACTTATGCCTCCTTCCCTACCTCTTTGCCTCTCTACTCTCTATCTCTCCTCTCCCTTCCTCTCCCTACCTCTCTCTCTATCTCTCCATCCCTCTCTTTATCTCTCCCACTTTCCCTCCTTCCCTCTCACTCCCTCCTCTCTAAATCACCATTCTCTCTCTATCCCACTTTCCCTCATTCCCTCTCTATGTCTCACTTATCCCTTTCTACCTCTCCCTCCCTCCAACCTCCCTCTCTCTCTTTATCTCTATTTCTCATTCTCTCCTTACCTCTCTACTCTCTATCTCACCACTCTCTCCATCTCACTCTCCCTCCTTCCCTCTCTCCCTCCTATCCATCCCTCTCTCCTTCCCTCTCTACCTAACTCTATGTCCACTACCTACCACTCTCTCCCTCACCCCTCTTTCTCTCTTACTCTCTCCTTCCCTCTCTACTCTCTATCTCTCCCCCCTTCCCTCTCTAATCTCTTTCTCTCTCTCCCCCTTCCTCTCTCCCCTCATTTTATCTCCTTTCACTCTCTCTCTCTCCCTCTCACACACACTCACCTCTATCTCCTCATTTCCTCTCCCACCATCCCTCCACTTTCTACTTCTCTCTATCTATCATACGTATCTCCTCTCTCTCTCTCTCTACATATCCTTCCCTCTCTACCTATATTTATCTCCCCTATCCCTTTGTTTACCTACCTCTCCCTTCATCACTATGTATCTAACCTATGTTTTCTTACCTACCTAGGGTTGAGGGATTAAGGGTCAAGGGTTGATAATTGAGGGTTGAGGGTTTAATGTATATGGTAGAGGGTTTAAGGGTTGAGGGTTGAGAGTTGAGGGTTGAGGGTTGAGGGTTGAGGGTTGAGGGTTGAGGGTAGATGGTAGATGGTAGAGGGTAGAGGGTTTAAGGGTCGAGGGATTAAGGGTTGAGGTTTGAGGGATTAGGGTAGATATTTCACTTGGGTTTAAGGGTTTAAGGGTTGAGGGTATAGGGTTTATGGTAGAGGGTATCGGGGTGAGGGTTGAGTGTTTAAGGGTTGAGGGATTAGGGTAGAGAGGAAGGGAAGGATGGAGGGAGAGATGGATGGAGAGATGGAGGGAGAAGTGAGATAGAGAGAAAGAGAGAAGAGGAGAGAGGGATAGAGATATATTAGGGTTGAGGATCCAATGTATAGGATAGAGGGTTGAGAATTGAGGGTATAGGATTTATGGTTTAGGGTATTGGGTTGAGGGTATAGGGTAGAGGGTAGAGGGTTGAGGGTTGAGGGTAGAGGGTAGAAGGTTTAAGGGTTTAGGGTTTAGGGTTTAGGGTTTAGGGTTGAGGATTTAGGGTTGAGGGTAGAGGGCTTAGGGTATAGGTTTAAGGGTATATGGTTGAAGGATTGGGGTTGAGGGTCTAATGTATAAGGTAGAGCTAATAAGGGTTGAGGGTTTAGGGTTTAAGGGTTGAGGATTAAGGGATTAAGGGTTGAGGGTTGAGGGTTGAGAATTGAGGGATAAGGGTTTAATGCATAGGGTATATGGTAGAGGGTTTAAGGGTTGAGGGTCAAGATTTTAAGGTTGAGAGTAGAGGGTTGAGGGTATAGGTTTGATGAATTAGGGTTTAGGGTCCAACATATAGGGGTTGAGGTTTTAGGATTAAGGGTTTAGGATTGAAGGTAGAGGGTTGAGGATTGAGGGTTTAAGTGTTAAGGGTTGAGGGATTAGGGTAGAGAGTTTAATTGGGTTTAAGGGTTTAAGGGTTGATGGATTAGGGTTGAGGGTATTGGGTTGAGGGTAGAGGGTAGAGGGTTTAAGGGTTTAGGATTTAAGGGTTGAGGGTTGAGGGTTTATGGTATAGGGTTGA